>OZ023217.1:45644856-46231054 GCA_963995525.1 Escarpia spicata
ATTGTTTGTTAATAATCATGCTAAAGGTTAAAATACAACACACAGACAATGGTTATTTATACTGAACTATAAAGTGGTTATTAATACAGAAATATATTCATATGTTAACACCGCAACAAACATGTCTTTTCAATTGAATCATGCATAATTAATAACAAATTAATTTTGGTTCATGAATCGCATTTATCAAATTGGCGTGACGCACAAGTGATTGCTTTGTTATATTATGATCATGAACAAAACTTGCCCATAAGGCTAACAGTTACGACCGAGCCTACTATAATGAAAGTCAGTCCTCATTCGAGTTATGCCTTTTTGTTGTCAGGACTTATCCGTGAAGGCGAACTGTCGGGGCAAGCCGGCCACTCGTAACGACACGTAACACGATGTATCTTCTGTCGCTAACCGTCGTCCTTCTTTGTTTCTTCACGCTACAAACGGGTGTTAACGGTGAGTGGAGAACGTGCGTGTGTGCGTGTGTGCGTGTGTGCGTGTGTGCGTGTGTGCGTGTGTGCGTGTGTGCGTGTGTGCGTGTGTGCGTGTGTGCGTGTGAGCGTGAGTGAGTGGGTGGGTGAGTGAGTTAGTGATTGTGGAAACAAATGAGTGAGTGTCTCGGAGAGGGAGTGACTCCCACCATCCCCTTCCCTCCACCTTTCTCTCCCTTCTCCCTATCCCCCTTTCTTTCTGCCCCACCCTCCCCCTCTCTCTCTGGAACATTGTATGGTTGGCTGCAGGTCAGAACGTGACCCGTGTGCGCCTGGTTGACGGGTACAACGACCGTGAAGGCCGGGTCGAGGTGTACCACAACGGCGTCTGGGGAACGATCTGTGACGACTCCTGGGACCACAAGGACGCAAACGTCGTGTGCATGATGGCCGGCTTCCAGTAAGTCTCTGGGATGAGGGGATGGGGTTTGAGGGGATAGCATGTGAGGGGATGGGGTGTGAGGGAATAGAATGTGAGGGGATGTGGTGTGAGGGGATAGAATGTGAGGGGATGGGGTGTGAGGGAATAGAATGTGAGGGGATGGGGTGTGATGGGATATAGTGTGAGGGGATGGGGTGTGAGGGAATAGAATGTGAGGGAATGGTGTGTGAGGGAATATAATGTGAGGGGATGGGGTGTGAGGGGATAGACTATGAGGAGATGGGGTGAGAGGGAATAGAATGTGAGGGGATGGTGTGAGAGGGGATATAATGTGAGGGGATGGTGTGTGAGGGGATAGAATGTGAGGGGATGGTGTGTGAGGGGATAGAATGTGAGGGGATGGGGTGTTAGGGGATAGACTGTGAGGAGATAGGGTGAGAGGGAATAGAGTGTGAGGGGATAGAATGTGAGGGGATGGGGTGTGAGAGAATAGAATGTGAGGGGATGGGATGTGAGGGGATAGAATGCAAGGGGATGGTGTGTGAGGGGATAAAATGTGAGGGGATGGTATGTGAGGGGATAGAATGTGAGGGGATGGTGTGTGAGGGGATAGAATGTGAGGAGATGGGGTGAGAGGGAATAGAGTATGAGGGGATGGGGTGTGAGGGAATAGAATGTGAGGGGATGGGGTGTGAGGGAATATAATGTGAGGGGATGGGGTGTGAGGGAATATAATGTGAGGGGATAGGGTGTGAGGGAATATAATGTGACGGGATGGGGTGTGAGGGGAGAGACTGTGAGGAGATGGGGTGAGAGGGAATAGAATGTGAGGGGATGGTGTGAGAGGGGATATAATGTGAGGGGATACAATGTGAGGGGATGGTGTGTGAGGGGATATAATGTGAGGGGATGGGGTGTGAGGGGATAGACTGTGAGGAGATGGGGTGAGAGGGAATAGAGTGTGAGGGATAAAATGTGAGGGGATGGGGTGTGAGGGGATAGAATGTGAGGGGATAGACTGTGAGGAGATGGAGTGAGAGGGAATAGATTGTGAGGGGATAGAATGTGAGGGGATGGGGTATGAGGGAATATAATGTGAGGGGATGGGGTGTGAGGAGATAGAATGTGAGGGGGTGGGGTGTGAGGGGATAGACTGTGAGGAGATGGGCTGAGAGGGAATATAGTGTGAGGGGATAGAATGTAGGGGATGGGGTGTGAGGGGATAGACTCTGAGGAGATGGGGTGAGAGGGAATAGAGTGTGAGGGGATAGAATGTGAGGGGATGGGGTGTGAGGTGATAGAATGTGAGGGGATAGACTGTGAGGAGATGGGGTGAAAGGGAATAGAGTGTGAGGGGATAGAATGTGAGGGGATGAGGTGTGAGGGGATAGACTGTGAGGATATGGGGTGAGAGGGAATAGAGTGTGAGGGGATAGAATGTGAGGGGATGGGGTGTCAGGGGATAGAATGTGAGGGGATAGACTGTGAGAAGATGGGGTGAGAGGGAATAGAGTGTGAGGGGATAGAATGTGAGGGGATGGGGTGTGAGGGAATAGAATGTGAGGGGATGGGGTGTGAGGGGATAGAATGTGAGGGTGTGGGGTGTGAGGGGATAGACTGTGAGGAGATGGGGTGAGAGGGAATAGAGTGTGAGGGGATAGAATGTGAGGGGATGGGGTGTGAGGGGATATAATGTGAGAGGGTGGGGTGTGAGGGGATAGACTGTGAGGGGATGGGGTGTGAGGGGATAGACTGTGAGGGGGTGGGGTGTGAGGGGATGGTGTGTGAGGAAATAGGGGTACGGTTTGGCGGGGTTGATCAAGGTGACTAACGTGATTACGGTGTCCATCTATCAGATTAAAACGCACATTGTCGCCAACGATATATGTCGATAGTGTCATTGCATGTATGACATAAATAGGTTTTTTTCTGTATACATCTGTAACACTATAAAATCCCAAAACGTATGCAATATGACCGACCAAGATAGCCGCTTTAAATCCCTGATGCCCAAACGCGATGCTCATTGGCATCATTTATTAATGTGAGAACGAAATTAAATCTTCTGTAACGTGAACTTTCTCTCGCCGACTGAAGGGTACACTTTGCTCCAGGGGCGACAATGCCTGGACCTGCTGGAGTTACCATTAACAAAATTATAATTTGACCGTAATATTGGTGTACTTTATTAACATGACACTCCACTAGAATATTGCACATTAATCAGATGACGGTCAAATTCAACTATACGACAAACACACACTGTTAACTAGAACACATTTAGGCTACAAAGACGTAGTCCAGTGCATATTAACAAACACCCGGACGTTTGGGTTAAAGAATCACTTTGCCTAAATGTCCGGTTGGGTGCCCAGATCCCTCACAATAAGCGATAAAAAAACAACCGTTGATTTTTGCACCTAGCTTCGTACTGTATTCACCCAATTTTACCGCTCCGATTTGTGTGTGCGTGTTTTTTTATCTGTAAGCGTTTTGTTGATTACTTAATACGTTTGCAATAATGTGGACATAACTGTGCAATACATATTTTTGCATAACGCGATCTTACAAAGTAACTGGTTAGACGGTTACCTTTATATTATGCGCACCGCTATGTCCATACGACACGGTTTGTATCCTTCTCTGTGACGCGCGGTGGCGCTGTGTATAGGCTATCCGATTCTCAATCTAGAGAACCCGAATTCGAATCCTGTGCAGCCATTTAAAAACCTTGTGCAAGTTCGTTCACTCTACGTTGCTCCAGTTCACTCAGATGTATGAATAAGTACCTGGCTATAGACAGTGTTTGATTTTATTGTACGAATAGCCTTTGCGCATTAATTGCTGCATGGCTGAAATTCCCCCCCGAGAAGTCGAGATGTTTTCGATTGAACAGCTTTGCCGGGGAGTAAAATGTAAAGAGCTCTGAGCAGTTCTAAAGAATGAATACTGCTATATGTTTGCTGCACCGACTCCTTGGAAATTGCTCCCTCTTAGTGATAGATCAGTTTAAAACATTACACAATTCCGCCGTCATTTAAAAACATACCTTTATAACCTTGCTTTTCCACCATAGTTCCCTGGCGTATCCATCCATCTATTAAATAAGAGCTTACATTTACTTGTATTTACACAGGGGCGAGGCCCGTGCCTACACCAAGTCTCAGCCGTTCGGGGGTGCTGCAGTGTCGGTGAAGATATGGATGGACGGGGTCGAGTGTGACGGAAATGAACTGAACATCGCGTCGTGTCAACACCAGGGCTGGGGCAACACTAACTGCCAGCACGATGAGGACGCGGGCGTGTCCTGTCTCGGGAAGAAGGTCACCACGACGACAACCACTCCCATCCCCACGACAACTACCACGCCCCCACCCAGGATATGTAAGTACTAGCCTATTTTCCCTTGATCCTTTGCGTATGGCCCTTTTTCATGTCAAGTCTTCCCATATCGCGATCTTCCTCGATTCTTTCCGCTCTTCACTGTTCACCCTGGCTCTTTTGGCAGCTCTCTTAACACTGTCTCTCCAACTTAATTTTGGTCATCCTCATATCCACCTATTGCCCATTTCAATTTCCCATTCTTTATTTATCCGTCTTCACTCGCGCATTCTGTGCACATGTCTTACCCATCTCAGTTGTTTGTATCTGTTTTCTCGTGAATATACTAGAAAGGTAGCCCATATTCACAATACTGAGTTTGAGCCACACTGACACGGAATGGTGATCTTTCTTTGCATTTCACAGTGAAAGCGTCCTTCATTTTATTAATTCAGAATACACTGGTCGGCGGCGTCACGCTAAGCATATCCTTACGTATTAATCAAGTCTTTTGATCGATGTTTTAAATGTAGTCGTTCGTCAACTTACATATTCTTGTGTTTAAACATAGCTACGTCAATGGTGATTTGAATTGAAGTAATCACTCAGTTGTGAATAATATATTTTCTGTTCAAAATGTCCACCGAACGCTTAGATCGAATAGTGGCATTTACTGTGGAAACTTTAGAAAATTAAATAATAGTGCAAATACGAATACGAGTTAATCAGTGTACAATATGGTATATGTGCCGACCAATGTTCGCATCAGAGAGAGGAGTGGGGCTGGGAGTGGGATGCAGGAGCCGGGGCTTAAAGGCCATATCCTGGGGGGAAAAAATTGCTACTAAATATAAAAATATGCATGTACATATGTTTTCTGCAATATAAATGACAACCCAGAAACCACACGTTTGCTGAAACATTTTTAAAATTGACATTAAATGGGACCTGTCCTGGCGCAGGCTTCGAAAAGTCTGTTTTCCGAAAATGCCGCGAGAGGCAGAATCGTGACGTCAGTTGTGGAAAACATTCCCGGGATGGCAAGCGTTCTCGGCGGCTGGATTTCTTTGGTGGATATTTGAACTGGTATACATTCGTTCACATATAGAAATGGTGAACAAATTTGTTGTTGGAAACTGCAACAATTCGAATCTGACTGGCCATTCTGTGCATGAATTTCCCAAAGAGCCAGTTACTCGGCAGAAATGGAAACGTTTTGTTCGAAACAACAGGGCCGACTGGACCCATGCTACGGCAACTAGCACTATCTGTGGTTCGCATTTCGTTGCGCCTGACGACTTCGAAGGCTTCGTACAATGGAAGATTGGTTTCAGGCGTAAGTTAGATGTAAAGAAATCTGCCGTTCCTTCGACGAACACAACAGAGGCGAAGGCGATTCGGTTACCGGCGAATCTGCGCAAGTGGGCCCGGTCAGTTGTCGGAGCTTCTTCACTGGTTCGTGTCTATACGGTGCCACACTAACTGGCTAACATCAACATTGTCGATCTCGGCAATATCATCCTCACTGTCACCGAAATATATATGATCAAACGTTTTGCGATCCGCGTCAAAATTGATGTCGCTCTCTGAACTACTCGAGTAAGCCGCCATTTGTATCGAGTTGTTTACATGACATCGCGCGACTGCGCAGGGCCGCAGGCGTGAAGCCGCTGCATTAACTGACGGCGGAACCACGACTGACGTCACGTTTCAGCAACAAATGCAAACCCGGCATCGCTCGGGAGTTTCCGTAAAATGGCAACTTTAAAGGCTCTTTTTATGTCGTATGCTCATATACCATATTTAAACATTTTGGCAATAACATCATTTGAAAGGGCATAAACCATTTGTTATTAAGGAAAAGAGCACATTTTATTCCAGGATATGGCCTTTAAAGTGGCTGGACGTGTGGTGTAGGAATAGCTGGGAGGTGAGAGGAACATGCTAAAAAATGGTGGGATGTTGGCCGGGAAACAAGTGAGATAAATATGTTAGATCTAAGACAAATAAGATGCGAGTTTGTGTCTAAAATATGTGGGAGGTGGGAGTTTGGCCCTAAAACAAGGGGGATCGCCGCAAAAACAAGTGGTATCTGGTGTAGTCTCCCTTCCAATAATGGGACCTCCCGTCTCTGACGAGAGACCACGAGGAAGATCAACATCGCTTAACAGTGATTTGATGGCTCACGCTATTGTGTAACAATTAACCGTTTCTGGTACGTAATAAACAATGTTTGGTTCTGTTGCTATATCTCATTGAGTATAAGCTTTAACATGGCGCAGTCGGCAAAAGGCTACGAACTCAAAATAAGACGTTAAAAAGTCAGTTTGTCTGTAAACGGTAGCGACAAAATGGACAGAAAATCCCGCGCCGCGGAGCTTTCAAAAACTCCGCAAGAACGTGCCACAAGCGTTGACGTTCACCAAAGTCCGCGCTGCAGTGACACAATCGCACCAGACTGGCTTGCGACATTCCTGTCTAAACAAGAAGAACGGGACAACAAACGTGAACAGCGAGAACAGGAACGGGAGCGCGCACGCGATGAAAAACATGAACTATCGATGCGTGTATTCTGCGAGACCCTCGACAGATGCGTCCATAAATCACCATCGCGCGCACACAGCAACGGCACCAATGATGAGTCTAGTGGTCCAGAGACTCAACACACAGACACTGTGACCAACCTCCAGCGTACTTCTACCGGCCAACACGCTAAAAACTAGACCGCCGGAGCCAATGGCAGCAGATATAACACTACGAGAACTAGCAGCATGGAGGCGATCATGGGAAGATTTCGTGGAGTTAGAACAGCTCGACCGTCTCCCAGGACGTCAACAGAGAGCCATGTTGCGCACTAGCCTCTCTATTGAAATGCGTGCTACTTTGCAATTAGCCATCGGTGTAGACAATGATGACGATATAACCGTCACAGCGATCTTAGACCGAATCCAAGAACACATCCGAGCCAAACGAAATGTTACACTGGACAGGGTGGCACTAGAAGAACGCAAACAAGAAGAAGGCGAACCATTCGACCACTTCTACATGGAATTGCGGGAAATTGCCAACAACTCAGACCTTTGCCAGCAGTGCTTAGACGATCGTCGCGAATTATGTCGGGAATTCGTGACCCAGAAATAAGACGAAAGTTATTAGCAATCACGCCTCCCCCTTCTCTACTGACAACAGTTGATATCTGCAGGAGTGAAGAATCAGCAAGGAATGATGAAGCTGCACTTGCAAACAATGACAAAGGCCATACGAAGATAGACAGAATTGGCAAGAAAACCTGGCAACGTAGTAAAACCAGGAATAACGCCACTTCAAAACATAACCACATATGCGATTATTGTGGAAAATCGGCTCATAAAACGCGAGATGAATGTCCTGCACGACACAGTGTATGTTCAGTCTGTAAGAAAATGGGTCATTGGGCTACGTGTTGCCGTCAGAATAATCCACAGAGTAAGAGTACACGTCGATCGACCGCAATGAGTCTGATTCGCGTACTGGATATTCTGGGAAAGAAAAAACACCGTCGCGCCCCGCGCATTAAAGTACAACTTCATAAAAATGCTGATGATAGCTTCATCACAACAGCACAGGCAACAGATACAGGGACCGAAGCCACTGTTGCAGGGCTTGATATCCTAAAACAAATAGGCTTAGACATCGGAAATACATGTCCCCCGCCCGAAGACACAATCATTGCTGCCAATGGTACATCATTCGAATGTAGTGGCACAGAAGACCTCCATATCCATGCAGCAGACAAGTATACGAAAGAGACGGTTCTTATCTGCAAAGAGCAAAAAGGACTTCTGCTGGCATGGTATGTTTGCCGAGACTTAGGAATCGTGCCGAACGATTATCACAAACCAATTCGTGCCATAAGACGGTCACGCGAAAAAAAATCGCCAAAAAAGATTCCTCTAGAACACGAGTCATCCGACATGCGAACACGCAGTCGCAATGACTTACTTGAAGAATTCAAAGACGTGTTCGACACAGGTGACCAACTGAAGACAATGTTGGGTGAACCAATGAAAATCCACTTGAACGAGAACGTTGAGAATTTTGCAATATCTGCCACTCGCCCCATTCCATTCGCATGGCGGGATGAAATCAAAGCAAATCTCGACCAGATGTCAAGACAAGGCATTATCAAGCCATTGGGAAACGTCCCCACCAGATGGTGTCATCCGCTCGAGGGGTATACGTCTTTGTGTGGACCTCACACGTCTCAACAAATCCGTTCGTTGACCAATTCATCCTATGAAGACACCGAAAGAAGCAGTCTCCAACATCAAACCAGAGTCAAGATACTTCACGACGTTAGACGCAAAACAAGGGTACTGGCAGATACCACTTTCGCCCGAATGCCAAGAACTGACGACTTTCTTGACCCCTTGGGGACGTTATCTCTTCTTGAGAAGCCCCACGGGACTGTCCTCAACCGGCGATGAATATTGCAGACGCGGCGACATAGCGATAGCCGGCTTAAACAACGTCGAAAAGGTCATGGATGACATCGTTGTACACGATGAAAACTTTGAGCAACACATCGAAAGAGTTCGCTCGGTGTTGCTCCGTTGTCGGGAGCACAGCATCACACTGAACCCCGACAAGTTCAAGTTCGCGGGGAAAATTAGGTGAATTACGTTGGCTTCAAAATCAACGTAGAAGGCGTCAGCACACATCCGGAAAAACTGAAAGCAATCGCCGAATTCCCTACACCAACCAGCTTTACAGAACTACTTTTATGGGCCTTATCAACCAGCTTGGTGACTTCACGACAGCGGTCAGTACAACTGCTGATCCATTGCGTGGTATACTGAAGAGCAAGAACGAGTTTCGATGGACTGAAACACAGAGCAAAGCCTTTCAAGCCACCAAGAAAGCGTTGGTAACTGCTCCTACACTGGCACACTTTGATCCATCAAAACCAACGGCGCTACACACAGATGCATCGCGACGCAAAGGTCTGGGCTATGCTCTTTTGCAGCAACACCCAGCAAATGGCGACTGATTCAGTGCGGATCACGCTTTCTTACAAACACGGAAAGTCGCTATGCCATGGTGGAATTAGAGCTACTGGCAGCCACCTGGGCAATGAAGAAATGTCGAATTCAACTACTCGGACTGTCACATTTTGAGTTGGTCGTCGATCACAAACCATTGGTGACAATTCTCGATCGCCATCGCCTTGACGATATCGACAAAACGCGTCTTCAACGTCTCAAAGAAAAGACATCACTCTTCTCGTTCACGAAACGCTGGACAAAGGGCAAAGATGCTTTGTCACGTGCACCTGTGTCGGATCCATCAGAGGAGGATCAAGAAGCAGAAGAAGAAGTAGAACACCACGTTCACGCGGTAACCATCAAATGCATCCAGAATGGTACATGAAGACGACCAAGATGATTAGCAAGATCACCTATGTGACCCGATACTAGATCAACTTAGAACAGTCGCTATGCAAGACGAAAAGTACAAAACTCTCATTGACAACGTCCAGAATGGAATCAAGAGACAAAGCAAACGCTAGTGTCATACCATTCTGGAACATCAGAAACGAGCTGTCAGTGGACGACGGGATAGTCATGTATGGACCTCGTATTGTCGTGCCCAAGTCAGCTCGACGTGAAGTCCTAGCGCGTCTTCATGCCTCGTACCAAGAGACCGATAGAACGTAACGCAGGGCGAGACAAAACGTGTACTGGCCTGGCATTAGTAACGATATCGCTACGACAGTGGCAAGTTGCAATCAATGCCAAGAACTCCGACCTTCTCAGCAACGCGAACCACTGAGATCAGAACCTCTACCAAACAGGGTGTTTGAAGATGTGTCAACAGACTTCTTCCACTACGCCGGACGAGATTATCTCGTCTATGTAGATCGACTCTCAGGATGGCCTGTGGTCTTCCATTTCCCAAAGGCTAAGACTACATCCCGCCACACCATCTATGCATGTCGACGTGCATTCGTGGCGCTTGGAGTCCCAGTGCGATTTAGATCTGATGGTGGTCCTCAGTTCGCGTCTCGTGAGTTTAACCAGTTCTTAAAACGCTTGGGCGTTCGTCCCGCACCATCCACACCACATTACCACCAATCTAACGGACATGCCGAGGCTGCGGTGAAAACAATGAAAACACTAATTTCAACAACAACCGTGAATGGAGACCTGGACGATGAGAATTTCCAGCGAGGACTTCTACAGTACCGCAATACTCCTCGTGCAGGTGGCTGCACAAATCCTCTTTGGACATTCACTGCGATCGGCAGTACCCGCACACCGACAATCGTTTGCAAGCAAGTGGCAAAATGTGGCGGATAAGCAGGATGTTGACTGCGGGCAAACACATGCACGGGGCGAAGAGCGTTACAACAGGCAATCCCGTCCTCTACCACAGCTACGCATTGGCGCACAAGTAAGACTGCAAAATCCCCTTACAAAAAAAGTGGGCTAAAGTAGGCGTGATCGTCGGAATTGGCCGACACAGCGACTATCATGTGAAACTGCCCAATGGTCGTGTCTACTGGCGCAACCGCCGATACATCAAACCGGACACGGTATACTCGGGAGAGGACGATGTTCGTATCCACAATACTGCGGAAGGTAGCAACACTGGCCACGTTGAACGAGACACCCCATCGTCCTCCCACAACGAACTGCGACGAAGCAAACGTCAGAAGATGCCTCCCAGTAAACTGCGACTCTAAGTCCTCCAATGATTGGACTTTTAAAAAAGAGAGGAGGGAATTGGTGTAGTCTCCCCTCAAATAATGGGACCTCCCGTCTCTGACGAGAGACGACGAGGAAGATCAACATCGCTTAACAGTGATTTGATGGCTCACGCTATTGTGTAACAATTAACCGTTTCTTGTACGTAATAAACAATGTTTGGTTCTGTTGCTATATCTCATTGAGTATAAGCTTTAACAGTATCTACACCTTGTAGTATGTTGGCCCTAAGGTAAGGTGGGGGGTTGATCTTAAATTAGATGGGATATGGGAGACGCATAACCCTGCCACACCATTTCCTAATTTTATATTCACAACATTTGCATTCATTTTATATATGAATGATTTCTGGAGACTCTAGAGAGTGTATCTATAACGGTCTTGTGGCGACAGGTGACAACCCGAGCGACTCGGTGAAGCTGGAGGGCGGGGCGAACGATGCTGAGGGCCGGGTGATGGTGAAACACAACGGGGTGTGGGGGTCGGTCTGCGACGACCGCTGGAGTCTGGGGGCCGCCGCCGTCATCTGCAAGATGCTCTGCTATCAGTACGTCACTTTCTTTTAAATATTTAAATTACACTTTTTTTTTTTTTACTAATTGCCACTTGCTGGTTTTTCATAAATATCGAAAATATTGTACACACAAACGCACACATAACACATACGCGCGCAGTCACATACAAAAACACACATACACAAATATGCACACGTTAAATGAAATATAATTGTGCCGTTCATCCCTTGCAGCGAGAAGAATGCCCGGGCCCAGTTGGGAGGAAGATTCGGCAACATGACGGAGCCCATCTTGCTGGACAGTACGTCACAACATTATGTCGTTTAACTCGTAACAGTGTCTGTATTCCCGTAGTGATATCCGCTAGCTACATGAAATAAAGTAATGTTACCACTTTCTAATTTAACAGTTATGCCTTCATTGCGTGAAGCCGCAATTACAAACGATTTGCCACCAAAAAGCAGGAGCAATTACATCGTATCCGTGAAAGTACAATTCAAGTTTAATTACAGAAATTTCAAAGATCACTACTATACGGGATAACTCACTAGCAAATGTTTCACTTTATTATAACGTGACGTAGACATTAATGTGTCCGTCATTCTTTGTTTCGTTGTCTGCAGACGTCGAATGTATCGGCAATGAGACGGACATTGTGAACTGTCGTCATAACCCCTGGAGAAACCACAACTGCGAACTCACTGAGGCGGCCGCTGTCTCGTGTCTCCCGGAACAGGCAGCTGACCCAGACTGTAGGTGGCAGCACATACCAGCTCTAGCGAGAGTAGATATAACAGTAGCATCCGCAACAGTAACATCAACAAAAATAATAAAAAGAACGGCAGCAGCATCATACACAGGCAGCAGCATCAAACACAAACAGCAGCATCATCCACAGACAGCAGCATCATACACAGACAGAAGCATCATACACAGACAGAAGCATCATACACAGACAGTAGCATTATACACAGAGAGCAGCATCATACACAGACAGAAGCATCATACACAGACAGCAGCATCATACACAGACAGCAGCATCATACACAGGCAGCAGCATCATACACAAACAGCAGCATCATCCACAGACAGCAGCATCATACACAGACAGAAGCATCATACACAGACAGTAGCATTATACACAGAGAGCAGCATCATACACAGACAGAAGCATCATACACAGACAGCAGCATCATACACAGACAACAGCATCATACACAGACAGAAGCATCATACACAGACAGCAGCATCATACACAGACAGCAGCATCATACACAGACAGCAGCATCATACACAGACAGCAGCATCATACACAGACAGCAGCATCATACACAGACAGAAGCATCATACACAGACAGCACCATCATACACAGACAGAAGCATTATACACAGACAGAAGCATCATACACAGACAGCACCATCATACACAGACAGCAGCATCATACACAGACAGAAGCATCATACACAGACAGTAGCATTATACACAGAGAGCAGCATCATACACAGACAGAAGCATCGTACACAGACAGCAGCACCATACACAGACAACAGCATCATACACAGACAGAACCATCATACAAAGACAGCAGCATCATACACAAACAGCAGCATCATACACAGACAGCAGGATCATACACTGACAGAAGCATGATACACAGACAGTAGCATTATACACAGAGAGCAGCATCATACACAGACAGAAGCATCATACACAGACAGCAGCATCATACACAGACAACAGCATCATACACAGACAGCAGCATCATACACAGACAGCAGCATCATACACAGACAGCAGCATCATACACAGACAGCAGCATCATACACAGACAGAAGCATCATACACAGACAGCACCATCATACACAGACAGAAGCATCATACACAGACAGAAGCATCATACACAGACAGCACCATCATACACAGACAGCAGCATCATACACAGACAGAAGCATCATACACAGACAGCAGCATCATACACAGACAGCACCATCATACACAGACAGAAGCATCATACACAGACAGCACTATCATACAGAGACAGCAGCATCTTACACAGACAGCAGCATCATACACAGACAGCAGCATCATACACAGACAGAAGCATCATACACAGACAGCAGCATCATACACAGACAGCAGCATTATACACAGACAGAAGCATCATACACAGACAGCGGCATCATATACAGACAGCAGCATCATACACAGACAGCAGCATTATAAACAGACAGCAGCACCATACACAGACAGCAGCATCATACACAGACAGAAGCATCATACACAGACAGCGGCATCATACACAGACAGCACCATCATACACAGACAGCAGCATTATACACAGACAGCAGCACCATACACAGACAGAAGCATCATACACAGACAGCAGCATCATACACAGACAGAAGCATCATACACAGACAGAAGCATCATACACATACATCAGCATCTTACACAGACAGCAGCATCATACACAGACAGCAGCATCATACACAGAAGCATTATACACAGACATAAGCATCATACACAGACAGAAGCATCATACACAGACAGAAGCATCATACACAGACAGAAGCATCATACACAGACAGAAGCATCATACACAGACAGAAGCATCATACACAGACAGCAGCATCATGCACAGACATAAGCATCATACACAGACAGAAGCATCATACACAGACAGAAGCATCGTACACAGACAGAAGCATCATACACAGACAGAAGCATCATACACAGACAGAAGCATCATACACAGACAGCAGCATCATGCACAGACAGAAGCATCATACACAGACAGCAGCATCATACACAGACAGAAGCATCATACACAGACAGAAACATCATACACAGACAGCAGTATCATACACAGACAGCAGCATCATACACAGACAGAAGCATCATACACAGACAGCAGCATCATACACAGACAGCAGCATCATACACAGACAGCAGCATCATACACAGACAGCAGCATCATACACAGACAGCAGCATCATACACAGACAGAAGCATCATACACAGACAGAAGCATCATACACAGACAGCAGCATCATACACAGACAGCAGCATCATACACAGACAGCAGCATCATACACAGACAGCAGCATCATACACATACAGCAGCATCATACACAGACAGCAGCATCATACACAGACAAGCATTATACACAGACAACAGCATTATATACAGAGAGAAGCATCATACACAGACAGAAGCATCATACACAGACAGAAGCATCATACACAGACAGCAGCATCATACACAGACAGCAGCATCATACACAGACAGAAGCATCATACACAGACAGCAGCATCATACACAGACAGAAGCATCATACACAGACAGAAGCATCATACACAGACAGAAGCATCATACACAGACAGCAGCATCATGCACAGACAGAAGCATCATACACAGACAGAAGCATCATACACAGACAGCAGCATCATACACAGACAGAAGCATCATACACAGACAGAAACATCATACACAGACAGCAGTATCATACACAGACAGCAGCATCATATACAGACAGAAGCATCGTACACAGACAGCAGCATCGTACACAGACAGCAGCATCATACACAGACAGCAGCATCATACACAGACAGCAGCATCATACACAGACAGCAGCATCATACACAGACAGAAGCATCATACACAGACAGCAGCATCATACACAGACAGCAGCATCATACACAGACAGCAGCATCATACACAGACAGCAGCATCATACACAGACAGAAGCATCATACACAGACAGAAGCATCATACACAGACAGAAGCATCATACACAGACAGAAGCATCATACACAGACAGCAGCATCATACACAGACAGCAGCATCATGCACAGACAGCAGCATCATACACAGACAGCAGCATCATACACATACGCCGTATCAATCGTAGTAACAGCAATAGTTGTAGTAGTACTTGTAGCAGCAACAGCAACAATATAGCTACAACTGCAGCACCAGTAGCAGTAACAGCAGCAACTGTATTCGAGGTTGCAATAGCATCAGTGATAACAATTAGCAGTATAAATAGCGGTAGCAGCAGTGAAATTAGCAGCAGTAATAACAGCTGCTTCAAAAGCATAACAACGTCATCAACTCAAGAACCAATAGTAGTAGCAACATCAGCTGCAGCAGCAGCAGCAACAACAACAACAATAGCCACAGCAGCAGCAGCAGCAACAGCTACCACAACAACAGGAATAATCCATTGCTATTGCATCCCACTGACATCTGCCCTCCTCCCGTCCCCAGTGCCTGACCCGAAGATCTTCTGTGACAACGAGAAGATTGTCGCTCAATTTCGCCTGTCTGACGAGCCGCGCCTGCGCCCTGACCACCTGACGGTGCCAGATGGCAGCACAGGCTGTGGAGTCGCCAAATCCTCGGATACTAATTATGTCACCATCTCCATGCCGTTCATTGGTTGCGGGACACAAAGGGGGGTAAGACGATTTCTCCCACAGTACGTCGTATAGTATAGTATGTTTTATCACACATGTTGGTTGGTTTTTGCTATGAATAGGGTTTCTTCTTGCCTGTTTGAAATGCACAAAATCATGACATAATTGTAGTAGAAACTTAACAAATACGCATGGTGTTATTAGTATCCTAATAAGTTGTCGTCTTCAAAACTCAAGACAATATTACATTCCGGTGTACACCCACACTTCGAGAAAACACTTATAAATCGAATATAACTCCACTGTGGTACCACTTTGAGAATGGCTGACCACTTCATTTGTCCACTAAAGGTAAGAACTTTAAATAACTTCCTGTGTATTTTATGATGTATCCCAAATTAAGAGGCCAGTGGTCGAAGGACGTGTATTAACAGAAACAGTGGCGAGTGAACCTCGTCACCCCGGATGACTTACACTTACAGCGCCTCCAAGCGTATTAATGTCATCATATCATACGGCTGCATACAGAGGGCGTATCAAATAACATTGTTCTCAACACTTGCTCTGTTCACAGATGAATGAATCGCACATCATCTATTCCAATATTGTTCGTTACGAGCTGCCGGCAGAAGACCCGACCATCACTCGCTCGACCGTGCACAACATCACTGTATATTGTGTGAACCACCGTAACCATGATCCAATCAACAGGTGTGTGTCGGCAGAAACACGCCGTACCCAACCATTGTCTCTGAGACGTATCACTGTGTCTGACATTGATATGTGAAATATTTTCATCCGAAGAAACCAATGCTATGTTTGTGAATGGGTTAGAAGTTGTGACATAAGCGCCCGTCCGTGTACACACATACCCCCACTCACAAACAAACAAACAAACAAACAAACAAACAAACAAACAAACAAACAAACACACAAACAAAAACTCAACCAAGACAAACATACACACACACACACACACACACACACACACACACACACACACACACACACACACACACACACACACACACACACACACACACACACACACACACACACACACACACACACACACACATAAACAAACAAACACACACACACACACACACAACACGCTAAACCAAGACACAAACATACACACACAAACACACACACACACACACACACACACACACACACACACACACACACACACACACACACACACACACACACACACACACACACACACACACACACACACACACACACTGGCAGGTCTGGCATCCCCTATGCAATGGATCAAATACGTTTACCTGAGAAATGTTGTTGTAAAAATTTTATGTTGCATATTCAGCCAGAAACTAATAATAATTGAACAGCGTATCATCATTTACAATGACTTCCCCCTCCAGTGTCCAGCCCCGTCCCCGCACTGTGGCGCCACAGTACGGTAAGGGAGACTTTGACGTGAAGATGCGCCTGTACCATAGCAGCAGCTTCACCAAGCCGATCAGTGACTTCCCCGCCCGCGTGTCTCTCGCCAGCTGGCTGTACGTAGGCATGACATTGACTACCACCGACCCGACCCTTAAGATCGTCCTCAACCAGTGCTACGCGTCTCCGGGGATCGACAAGGACTCGCAACCGCAGTACTTCTTAATCAAAGACAAGTAGGTGCCACTCGCTCGAATAGCTTCATTTATATCTGTATACCTGCCAACTTGTTTTGTTGAAATCCGGGAGAATAATCAGCGATTCAGCACGCTTCCCGTGTCTCGCTGTCTCGTCGCGCTGTCTCGGATCTTGACGTCGGAAGACGGGGGGAGCTGTTGGAGATTTTTCGCCGGAAATTCAGCGGATAAGCACGTCTCAGTACGTCTCCTGTGGTGTCGCGCTGTCTCGAACACAAGGAGGGAATGGTTTTGGAGATTTTCAGAAAACAATCCGGGAGATTTATCTCTATTCCGGGAGTGCATCTGAAACGACGGCTAGCTTATAAGAACGCAAATTGTTTGTCGATAATCAACTGATTTCTGAGTTATACATCCCCAGCCTTTATCAGAGAAGAATTGTGTGAATGTCGTTTGGCTAAGTTAGAATATTAAACCGTGCAAATGGTTGGATTGCACATCATAGTTCATAAAATTTAGTCTTTTGCCGTTTCCAATTGTTTACGTCTTACGGATACCTTGGGCGCCACTTGTCGCATAGGGCGTGTACAAAAGTCCGCTAGTCCGCCCTGTAAGCCGCCCTCCGTTTCCAAATAGTTCAGCTTTATTTACAAATTCGTATGATGGACAAGTCTTCCAACATCAGAGTTTCACTTAAATTCATATCGGATTTAATTTACTGTTGGACATATTCACAATCTTTACTGTAGCTGTGGAACGCAATGCTAGTTTAGCGGTAGGAGCATTGCACTCTCAAACGGCAGATTCCCAGTTCGAATACTCTTGTTGCCGTTTGAAATGTGGGACACGTTATTTCACTCCACGCTGTTCAAGATTACTCAGTTGTATGTATGAGAAAATATGTATACTGGTGGATATTTGTGTACAAATAGTCATTGCGCAATAATTGCAGCGTAGCTGAATGCTTCCCAGAAACGTCGAAATGTTGTTCGATTGAATATAAATGTTAGAGTAAAGTGTAAAGCGCTTTGAACAGTCCTAAGAACTGGATACAACGCTGTATATGTTCAATCGTACTTTTAAGCGACGTTTACTTTTGCGACAGGTGCAGCATCGAGGGATCTCTACTCTTCTACCCGTTCAATCAGACCCTCTTCGGGTTTGGGTTCCGCTCGTTCCGGTTTCAGGGTAACTTCACGTACGTGTACATGCACTGCAAGGCGTTCGTTTGTGACAAAGACGAGAAGACTTCACAATGTGACCGATCCTGCGGGTATGGACGAGTATTAAATAAGTCATCCATTAACGTGATGACGTCGTTAGTTCTTTCCTGTAATTTCGATATGTTATGTCATTGAATTGGTGTCATTAATTGTGTCCGATTGCCTTTTCAATGATTTCTCGTAGAGTTACGGCGACCTCTTTCACAATCAACAGTTGATCAGTCCCATTTATGTAAAAAGAAACACTTCTATCACTATTTCCATATCTATTCGATATCATACTACCGCCTATATGATGCCCGTATACACACTTTCTTTGTTGCAATGATCTTCGTGTGTTTGTAAATATGAGCGCATTCAATAACGCTAAATGTTCTCCAGCAGATTTGCTACTACTGAAACTTTTGTAAGATCATCAGCAGTTATACATAGTTAGAATCACTTTGAAACACTAAAACTAGAAAACCCGATGCGGACATACATACACACGTTCATTGTTGCAGCACAAAACGGAAGCGGCGTGACGTCACTTCCCACCTAACGAAACAAGAGTACGACCTGGAACAAGGACCATTCTTAATTGTCTCCTCAGAGGAGCAGGTGTCGCCATCTGGCGGGGTAGTGAATCACGACAAACAGCAATCGGGAGAAATAAGAGAAGAGATTATCGGTACGTACGAGTCTTAGACATATTAAAACACCTGAAAATATATAGGATTAGATGGGATGAGTCATATGTTCACGCAACGAAGGTGGAGCTTAAACTAATCATATACATAATTATGTTCACTGTGTGGTATTAGAGGCAATAACTACAACAAAGGAAACACGTTATTCAAACTAGTTAAACTGTTTGGTATATGCGTAGAAATACTACCGTAGTTTATATTATTTATGTGGGCCCAATGTTCCTGTTTCAAACAATCCATCAGCTCATTTGGAATGTCTTTGACTGTAGGTACATCGACGGCCATACGACTTATGCCGGAAGTGGCAGCCATGTTGCTCGTGACGTTCTTCCTGTGGTTCCAGCAGACGCAAATTCACTAGGTGGCGCTAGTTTTTTTCCATCTGGCGCTAGCCTACCTCACTTCACATTGCATGTTCGGGAAAGAAGGGTAACATTAGACCATTAAGGCCTACTCGTACACCGCAACATTCTGTGTATGTGGTTATTTTATAGACTATTGACGTGCATCTATTATTTTTATGCCATTGATTTACTTTTATCGAATTAACAACATAGTATTACTGATCGAGAAACTGCAACGAGGACGCTAGTGACATTGCAATACGTGTGACGTTTATCGTGCATTAAGTACACTAGAACCCGTCAAAGCGGCCACCTCTCGGAAACGACCACCCCTTGAAAACGGTCACCCTATCACATTCTGTTTGATTTTTTCCACTGGAAACCACCATGTTTGTAAAGTGAACGCCTTAACATTATTAGTGCGACCAGCTATAAGAGTATAAAATCAAGACAACTTGTTTTTAGTTGAATCAGTAGCATCCAATGGTTACTCAACAAGAAATATCATAATCCTTGCGGCAAATTATTTCCAGACGAACTGAACGGAATTAATTATAATAACACTTAAGGAATTATGCAGAGCACGTTATGTGCACGTGTAAACACAACATTGCCAGGTATGTGTATCTGAATATATTATCAGTGTATAATCATGCAATTTAGTGCCAGCCACAATGGTGTCTGATTTAGAGTTCTACTATATTTTAAAATTATTAATTGCAGGGTAATTGATATTTACATAATTATTAAAACAATAATACAACCATGTGTCCATTTTGTGTCTTTTTACATAGCATTAGCACATATAGTGCGGTACACGCGATCGCGATCCTGAAGTTGATACATACGTGCGCATGAATGGTAACCGCACAGACGTCATTATAATTAACAGACGTGGGCACGCATGCATTAACTTCAGCGCGATCTCTGATCACATACGTCGATTGCGATCTCAGACAGAGACACCTCGGTCACGATCTCACACACTGAGCACAAATCAAAATGCTTTGATAGATCTATGGAGATCTGTACTAAAACTTGAAGAATTGCTAACGCACAGGCTACCATGGCAATTTATATTGTGATAATTCAACAACTAACCAACTAATACTAATGTTTAAAAAAAAAAAATTCCACGATAAAACAAAGTATACATTAAATTATACACAATGACTTAATTATGTGAAATACACAAGAAAACAGTTACAATAATAAATAATTCAAAATCTGTGTGTGTGTAATTGTGTGTGTGTGTGTGTGTGTGTATGTGTGTGTGTGTGTGTGTGTGTGTGTGTGTGTGTGTGTGTGTAGGTGTGTGTGTGTGTGTGTGTGTGTGTGTGTGTGTGTGTGTGTGTGTGTGTGTGTGTGTGTGTGTGTGTGTGTGTGTGTGTGTGTGTGTGTGTGTGTGTGTGTGTGTGTGTGTGTGTGTGTGTGTGTGTGTGTGTGTGTGTGTGTGTGTGTGTGTGTAATTGTGTGTGTGTAATTGTGTGTGTGTGTGTGTGTGTGTGTGTGTGTGTGTGTGTGTGTGTGTGTGTGTGTGAGTGTGTGTGTGTGTGTGTGTGTGTGTGTGTGTGTGTGTGTGTGTGTGTGTGTGTGTGTGTGTGTGTGTGTGTGTGTGTGTGTGTGTGTGTGTGTGTGTGTGTGTGTGTGTGTGTGTGTGTGTGTGTGTGTGTGTGTGTGTGTGTGTGTGTGTGTGTGTGTGTGTGTGTGTGTGTGTGTGTGTGTGTGTGTGTGTGTGTGTGTGTGTGTGCGAGCGTGTTGTAACGCTGTATTGTCTGGTTATATTACGTGTACTATAAGTTTTAATTTAACACGTATTATCCACGCAAAAAGGGGTAGAAACTGCAAGCAGGCCGGCCTTAGACTGCTTAAAACATAACGATGCTTACACTGGGTGTCCGTAACGCTCATTGCGTGAATAATTTGTACAATATATAAGTGGATTGAGTATTTGGATAATTAAAATATAATTGCAGTAAAGTATGTAGTTCAGAAGGTACCCTGGAGCCAAAGCCAGAGCCAGGAGCAAAGAGCAGTGACGTCACTTCCGGTCATGATCTAGGTTAAGATCAAATTCAAGGCCAAAGTCGAAAGGCAAATGTCTAGTGGCGCCCTGGCTGATAGGTGGTGAACTGCATATGCCACCCCCTGGTGGTTAGTTGGTGAAACGGTACGTGCCTCCTGTAGGTCAAGGTCCAATGTAGAACATAGAGTGTGGTGCTGCCTATTGGCTGTGGTCGGCTAAGAGGTCGACGGTTAGCGACCGAACCGTTAGTTTGCTTGATGACGACGTGTCTAAATGTGGTGTTATATTAAGGCGTAATTTATAATAAGAGGGTTATTAATTCAAACTTAGACTAGCGAATTCCATGAACCAAACTTATACTAGCGACTTCCATAAACCAACTTTAGACCAACGAGTTCCATGAACCAAAATTAGACTAGCGAGTTCCATGAAACAAACTTAGATCAGCGAGTACCACGAACCTCACTTAGGCCAATCCCTCCTCTTCCTCAAACTTGTAATGTTTCATAGCTTTAGAGTTGTAGTGTTTTATTGATTCAGAACATTACCAAGGTAACTTTCTTATTTTAGTAAGTAAACTTACACTAGCGAGATCCATGAACCAGACTTAGACCACCGAGTGCCTTGAATCAGACTTAGACTAGCGAGTTCAATGAACCAAACTTTGTCCAACGACTTGCACGAACCAAACTTAGACCAGCGAGTTGCACGAAACAAACTTACCAACTTCACAGGAGGATCACCCTGTGTCGGGTATCGTTCTATATATCGAGTTGTGGTCTTCGACGCCGTGGTCGCGTCGGCACGAGGCGTCCAGCGAGTTTCATGTCATAGATTGACGTATTGACCTATCGAGAGGCACCACATAGTGACTTTACGTGTCAGTGTGGGGCCACCAATTCGGATAAGTAACTTTCAAAAACGTTTTATAAAAAAACAACTATGTCCAAATCATCTAAGGAAAATCACGTCACATTCTTTCATTCCAAAAGACAGCCATCTGTTCGTGGCTCACTTCCCACGGGACAAAAACAGTACATTTTCAAAAAAATTATTAAACCACCGTAGTGGTTTGAATTATTTTCGCTCGTTTTTTTTCTGTATATAACCTTAATTAATCAAACTTTCTAAGTTTGATTCATGGCACCTGCTGGTCTAAGTTTGGTTCATGGAAGTCGCTAGTCTAAGATTGGGTCGCGCAAGTCGCTTGTCTAAGTTTAGTTCATGTCACTCGTTGGTCTATGTTTAGTTCATGTCACTCGTTGGTCTAAGTTTGTTTCACGGCACTCGTTGGTCTAAGTCACACGTTCATACGCTAAAAATGCACTACTCTGGCACGAATGTACGACACATACGCGTTAATGTAAGAAAGTTATACACATTTTTACGAAGTTACCTCGGTAATGTATGAAGTAGTCAAGAAATAACGACGTTCACGAATCCATACACTAAAATGGACTAGACTGGCAATAATTTATGACACAAAGTCAGAAAGTTGTACAAGTCTACAGTGTTGGTCAGTTCAATTTCTTTCTCACGCTCTGGTATAGTGACATGGTGAATAGAATGATATACTACACTGGCACGAATTTATGACACATACGTGGTAAAGTAAGAAAGTTGTACAGCTGTGACGTGCGTACTTGGAAGGAATATTAAGCTACAAAGGTATATGTCAGCATAGCTCCAAGGGGTATTACGACTGACACCTGATTCGCGCTATGTGGGTGATGTGCATAATAGTATGTAGAGTTAGTTACAACTTCGACCGCTAGAGGGGTTTGGGTAAATTTATAACTGTAAATAATTATATAGAATAGGATAGTTTCAAGGAAAGCAGGAATGAAGCATGGTTGCCTCCATGTGTGTTTGAGAGGTATATGGACAATAATACCCGGACTTAGTTACAACTTAGCTTGTGTCATGAATACCTGGAAGGATTGTGGATGCTAATAAGTGAAATTAGTTACACTAATGGCCGTTAAGGGGTTATTGTTCAATTTCAAATTGTAAAGGATAAGTTCCGAGGGACGTATGGCTAACACATGGCTATCGTCATGCGTACTATAGGACATTGACACGTGAAGATAGTTACAAATATAGGCGTTACGGGAACTTTTAGTTAATTTCCAACTATAAACCTATAGGCCATAATAGCTTCAAAGGGGACTAATTGATAGTGATTGGTTGATTGACCGCGGTGGATTGTTGCAAACTAGTGGTCAGGGTTTTCTGAGTTGTTGCTACTCTGTTTATACAGGGACTCTACTCTGACCCCAGCTGACATCGGATAGTTTAATACCTGCCTCTAGTAAAATAGTCAACCAGTCTTTAATCACTACAGTCGAATTAATGTCCTTGGTTGCGCAGTTGTGTAATCAAGCAGTTTGTCGGTTTGAACAATACATGATTGATTTGTGCGCTTGACCGTCAATATATTATGTTTACCATGCGTACCTATTTAATGGCGTCATCAATTGTGTGTGTGTGTGTGTGTGTGTGTGTGTGTGTGTGTGTGTGTGTGTGTGTGTGTGTGTGTGTGTGTGTGTGTGTGTGTGTGTGTGTGTGTGTGTGTGTGTGTGTGTGTGTGTGTGTGTGTGTGTGTGTGTGTGTGTGTGTGTGTGTGTGTGTGTGTGTGTGTGTGTGTGTGTAATTGTGTGTGTGTAATTGTGTGTGTGTGTGTGTGTGTGTGTGTGTGTGTGAGTGTGTGTGTGTGTGTGTGTGTGTGTGTGTGTGTGTGTGTGTGTGTGTGTGTGTGTGTGTGTGTGTGTGTGTGTGTGTGTGTGTGTGTGTGTGTGTGTGTGTGTGTGTGTGTGTGTGTGTGTGTGTGTGTGTGTGTGTGTGTGTGTGTGTGTGTGTGTGTGTGTGTGTGTGTGTGTGTGTGTGCGAGCGTGTTGTAACGCTGTATTGTCTGGTTATATTACGTGTACTATAAGTTTTAATTTAACACGTATTATCCACGCAAAAAGGGGTAGAAACTGCAAGCAGGCCGGCCTTAGACTGCTTAAAACATAACGATGCTTACACTGGGTGTCCGTAACGCTCATTGCGTGAATAATTTGTACAATATATAAGTGGATTGAGTATTTGGATAATTAAAATATAATTGCAGTAAAGTATGTAGTTCAGAAGGTACCCTGGAGCCAAAGCCAGAGCCAGGAGCAAAGAGCAGTGACGTCACTTCCGGTCATGATCTAGGTTAAGATCAAATTCAAGGCCAAAGTCGAAAGGCAAATGTCTAGTGGCGCCCTGGCTGATAGGTGGTGAACTGCATATGCCACCCCCTGGTGGTTAGTTGGTGAAACGGTACGTGCCTCCTGTAGGTCAAGGTCCAATGTAGAACATAGAGTGTGGTGCTGCCTATTGGCTGTGGTCGGCTAAGAGGTCGACGGTTAGCGACCGAACCGTTAGTTTGCTTGATGACGACGTGTCTAAATGTGGTGTTATATTAAGGCGTAATTTATAATAAGAGGGTTATTAATTCAAACTTAGACTAGCGAATTCCATGAACCAAACTTATACTAGCGACTTCCATAAACCAACTTTAGACCAACGAGTTCCATGAACCAAAATTAGACTAGCGAGTTCCATGAAACAAACTTAGATCAGCGAGTACCACGAACCTCACTTAGGCCAATCCCTCCTCTTCCTCAAACTTGTAATGTTTCATAGCTTTAGAGTTGTAGTGTTTTATTGATTCAGAACATTACCAAGGTAACTTTCTTATTTTAGTCAGTAAACTTACACTAGCGAGATCCATGAACCAGACTTAGACCACCGAGTGCCTTGAATCAGACTTAGACTAGCGAGTTCAATGAACCAAACTTTGTCCAACGACTTGCACGAACCAAACTTAGACCAGCGAGTTGCACGAAACAAACTTACCAACTTCACAGGAGGATCACCCTGTGTCGGGTATCGTTCTATATATCGAGTTGTGGTCTTCGACGCCGTGGTCGCGTCGGCACGAGGCGTCCAGCGAGTTTCATGTCATAGATTGACGTATTGACCTATCGAGAGGCACCACATAGTGACTTTACGTGTCAGTGTGGGGCCACCAATTCGGATAAGTAACTTTCAAAAACGTTTTATAAAAAAACAACTATGTCCAAATCATCTAAGGAAAATCACGTCACATTCTTTCATTCCAAAAGACAGCCATCTGTTCGTGGCTCACTTCCCACGGGACAAAAACAGTACATTTTCAAAAAAATTATTAAACCACCGTAGTGGTTTGAATTATTTTCGCTCGTTTTTTTTCTGTATATAACCTTAATTAATCAAACTTTCTAAGTTTGATTCATGGCACCTGCTGGTCTAAGTTTGGTTCATGGAAGTCGCTAGTCTAAGATTGGGTCGCGCAAGTCGCTTGTCTAAGTTTAGTTCATGTCACTCGTTGGTCTATGTTTAGTTCATGTCACTCGTTGGTCTAAGTTTGTTTCACGGCACTCGTTGGTCTAAGTCACACGTTCATACGCTAAAAATGCACTACTCTGGCACGAATGTACGACACATACGCGTTAATGTAAGAAAGTTATACACATTTTTACGAAGTTACCTCGGTAATGTATGAAGTAGTCAAGAAATAACGACGTTCACGAATCCATACACTAAAATGGACTAGACTGGCAATAATTTATGACACAAAGTCAGAAAGTTGTACAAGTTTACAGTGTTGGTCAGTTCAATTTCTTTCTCACGCTCTGGTATAGTGACATGGTGAATAGAATGATATACTACACTGGCACGAATTTATGACACATACGTGGTAAAGTAAGAAAGTTGTACAGCTGTGACGTGCGTACTTGGAAGGAATATTAAGCTACAAAGGTATATGTCAGCATAGCTCCAAGGGGTATTACGACTGACACCTGATTCGCGCTATGTGGGTGATGTGCATAATAGTATGTAGAGTTAGTTACAACTTCGACCGCTAGAGGGGTTTGGGTAAATTTATAACTGTAAATAATTATATAGAATAGGATAGTTTCAAGGAAAGCAGGAATGAAGCATGGTTGCCTCCATGTGTGTTTGAGAGGTATATGGACAATAATACCCGGACTTAGTTACAACTTAGCTTGTGTCATGAATACCTGGAAGGATTGTGGATGCTAATAAGTGAAATTAGTTACAATAATGGCCGTTAAGGGGTTATTGTTCAATTTCAAATTGTAAAGGATAAGTTCCGAGGGACGTATGGCTAACACATGGCTATCGTCATGCGTACTATAGGACATTGACACGTGAAGATAGTTACAAATATAGGCGTTACGGGAACTTTTAGTTAATTTCCAACTATAAACCTATAGGCCATAATAGCTTCAAAGGGGACTAATTGATAGTGATTGGTTGATTGACCGCGGTGGATTGTTGCAAACTAGTGGTCAGGGTTTTCTGAGTTGTTGCTACTCTGTTTATACAGGGACTCTACTCTGACCCCAGCTGACATCGGATAGTTTAATACCTGCCTCTAGTAAAATAGTCAACCAGTCTTTAATCACTACAGTCGAATTAATGTCCTTGGTTGCGCAGTTGTGTAATCAAGCAGTTTGTCGGTTTGAACAATACATGATTGATTTGTGCGCTTGACCGTCAATATATTATGTTTACCATGCGTACCTATTTAATGGCGTCATCAATTTGGGAGTATAAACACGGGCGTGAGTTCCGAATGCCTGCTCATTTGACCGAATTACCACGTCCACCTACGCAGATACCCGTCAGTTTGAGTGGTTTAGCAGAGAACTTCCGATTTTATAATCATTGTAAGCTATACGTAGGTTTTAGAAATATAGACAACCGATGTAGAACGGAGCATTTTGTCGTATTTTGTCAATAAAGAGGCCTTTCGCAATAACCGGATCGGTGCCTACCCAGTGTTGTATTGTCCCGACATCGACGACCTCCGGTTGCAATACGTTGTGAGTGGACGGTGCGAGTGATCGGCTGACAGACGGTGATGGCGGTCGGCCGACAAACGGCGACGGTGGTCGGTTGACAGACGGCGTTTGTGGTCGGCTGACAGACGGTGACGGTGGTCGGCCGACGACGTTGAAAGCCAAAAATGTTATGAAGTTACCACGCCAGTGGACTAAAATAGGAAACATAAATGGAAATAATATATATTTCACGACGTCATGGACCTACCCGCTGTCTTCATCTAGTTTCCCGCCATTTTCCTCGAGTTTCCCGTCATTTTCACCGCTTTCCTGTCGACGCGTCCAAGGTTTTCCGTCAACATCACCAATTTTCCGCCTTATTCCTCCATTTGAATGCGGTTTCGAGGCACGCGGTACTATTAATAGCATACACGTCACATTAACAAAATGCAAGGAAGTATATTTACAATGCAATATATTGTGCGTCGTGGACAAGTTCAGACCTATCCGAATTCCCACCAGTTTCACCAAATTACTGGCACATTTCTACAATAGTAAGTGTTGTAAAGCGCTATACTATGATAGGAAAGTCGTGAAGGTGTATGGTAATTGAAAATAGGGTTGATAAAGATGTCCCATTGTCATATGTGGCAGGTTCAAATCTTGCAATTTTCCATCAGATGCTGTTCTAGGATGGATTTTCCTTAAGAGCTTAACATCTTAGTGAAACGGTCCCCTGGACCTCAAAAAGACATCGTAGACCTGTACGGCAACCGGAAGTATGGTCAAAACGACATTGCGAAAGTGTACAGTAACTGGAATTAGCGGTAAGCGGAAGTAGGCTTAAAAAGACATCGTGAAGCTGCACGGTACAGGAAAATAGGCTTAAAGAGATATCGTGAAGCTGTACGGCAAGCGGACGTAGGCTTAAAAAGATATCGTGAAGCTGTACGGGAATGGGAAGAATGGTCATGGGAAGGTCGTAGACCTGAATGGTAAGCGGAAATAGGGTGATAGGTAAGTCGTGTAACTGTACGGTAAGCGTAAGTAGGCTTAAGCATGAACAGCATAGGATAAAAGCATCACTGCGCATGCACAATGACCTATTTTATGACATCATTGACCTACTTCATGACGTCATTGACCTCGTTAAATAGTTCACCACATAACCACCAAGGGGTGCTTGCAGACCTATTTTTGTCGATCACCACATAAAAGGCACGAATTTTAGGACTACCATACGGAAAAGATAGCAACGGTATAATTCCAAGATGGCTGCCCTGTTCGAAAAAAACAAGACTTTAGGGTCTGCTATAACATATAGTCCTATATGTATTCTACATTTCGTATCTAGTACTTCAGATACATACTGCATCGTTGAATTAGTAACCCTTTTATTATAAATTAAGCATTATTTTAACACCACATTTTAGACATGTCGTCATGAAACAAACCAACTGTTCGGTAGCTAACCGTTGGCATGTTAGCCAACCACTGCCAATAGGCGGCACTACACTCTAGTTTCTACTTTGGACCTTGACGTGTGAAATGCACGAATTTAAGCAGTACTGTATCACCAACTATCCACCACGTGGCGGCACATGTATTTCACCAAGTATCCGTCAGGGGTGCCACTTTTATTGTTATTGTCGTTGTCGTCGTCATCATCATTATTATAGTATTCATATTGGAAGAATGCGCTACATCGAATGCATTACTTACATTATCTGAACTGTTGGTTAGTTACCATTGGACATGAACCTGTAGCGGAGTAATAAACTGTCTTCGCCATAAACATTAATTGGCTCGTATGTATATGTGTATGTGCTAACTGTATACTCAGAAAATATATTAATTTAATGTTTTGGTTGATGTTGTTGTGAAATCAATCCAATATTAGTACTTAGAGATTGCTTGAGTAAAACAACAACATAACCAAAGAACTATTGTAAAACGAGCTCATCGTCACGCACTGGATAAACTGTTAATCGTTGTATATAAGACTATTAGTTGTTCGATAACATTGAAAGAAAACTGGCTTACGTACGATATTAATTTAGTTAGGATAATCTCTTTATTGCAGTGTTGTAATATTTTGCTTTGGTAGGATCTGGATTATATATACTGGTTATTTAAAGAGAGACGTTGCCATGATATCGAAGTCGCCACGGGTCAGTATATGACCACACCTTTTGCTAAGTAGATGCACGTGCATAACTTGCTTACAATAAATAGGAAATCATGTTATCGTCGTTATGATTGTTGGCAATTCACCAAGCTCATAGCAGTTCTTATGACACTAGTTCCGTTTGTAGAGTTCAGTTCACTTTTGAATTAAGGGCGCAGTTAATTAAAAACATCAGTTTGCAAAATTTGGAGGGAATCGGCCAGATAAACACTAGTTTTATGTGTTATTCACCTAATGTTTGTATATTGCACGAAATTTACCACACAACATATACGTACATGCGCAGTAGTGTAGTATGGCAATCAATGAAGAGGTCGTTGGCGGTTGGAGGAACTACTAGTAGATTGACAGGTAGTATATTCACGAATTACATTATAAACGTCGAATGAACATAGCACCATCTAACTCACCGGGGAGATACAATTACAGCTATTTACGGCAGTCGTCTCCGTTGAAACAGGTGCGTATTGTACCGTTGTTGTCACCATTCAGCCGTGTATTCAGGAGCATGTGCTACGATATCCAATCGCATGGGTTTCGTCAGCTCGGGGCGCAATGTCAGGCATCAAACGTGGAGTTGAAGAATCGTGGAGCTGAAGAAACGTGAGGGTGAAGAAACGTGAAGATGAAGAAAGGCGTAGATGAAGAAACGTGGAGCTGAAGAAAAAACAGGATGAAGAAACGTGAAGATGAATACAGGCGTAGCTGAAGAAACGGATAATCCACGAGTAATACACTTGAATTTGAGTTGAAGAGACCATGGCTGACATTGGTTGTTTGACCAGGGTTGCTTGTCGCTCGCCTTAACAGGTTGGCATGGTCAATGACCCATGCAGGATGTTATCACTGCATTGAGTGTTGGTGCTGTGAAAACATCTAAACACTTCCCACATCCGTGAATTTTCAAAACATTCACAGGTAAGATTAAGGTAATCATCATCCTGAAGCCTCTCGGGCATGGATGCTCTTATTTGGCTCTAGAAAATATTGACACACGCTGTGCATTGATAAACTATCAACTGTTGAGAGTACTTCCATTCCACTTCTTCCAAATATACATCATTCCTTCCAAATAGACTCGATGTGATGTTCTTCTTCCAGTCAGCCATTCCTCTTGCCTATTGATATTGTCGAATGCCAACACTGTTGGGACGGAATGATGTACATTTGGAAGGAAGTGGAAAATAATTATTTTCAACCCTTCATATCAATTTCTTATCAATGCACTACGCTGTGTCAATATTTTCAGTGCCAAATAAGAGCATTCATATCCGAGAGGCTTCATGCTTTTGATTACCTTTATCTTATCTATGAAAATTTTGATAATTCACAGAAGTAAGACGTGCTTAGATGTTTTCACGGCACCAAAACTCACAGCAGTGACAACACCCTACATGGGTTACTGGCCACGACAGGAACCGCGCTCACTTCGACCGAAGAAGATCCGAAGAAACGTACGTACAGATAACGGAACACTAACATAATAAGTTTGTCAGTTGGAAATACCATTACCTCTTCAAAATAATTCAAGCCCGATTATTAGTAGAATACTGCGGGATCAACATTAAAGGTATTATTGGGCCATGTTATTGGGCCACACGTTTGAAAACATATTGTATGCATACGTAATAGCCGATCATAAAATTTTACATACATACCTTTTTATCGAATTTACATATTTGAAGGCATACGTTTATACATAATATTTATAGGCTAATGGTTGGCACCGCTTCTGAAGTAGTTATTAGGATAATACATTGTATGCATAATTTAGTTATTTTGTGCCTGACATCGTCAGTGTGTAATGTTTATGCATGTACGAATTCACACAAAATGTCATGCAAATCTGCCAAGCCGCTTTGCTGTAAGAGGGAAATGAAGTATGTATTGTAATGTTCCCATTTACACACATCAGGTAGGGTATTTTTATGTTTTTATAAACCGAAAACATAAAAGTAGTATAGAAAACATCCAAAATTACAGAAATATATCAAATCGCATAATGTCTCACAAGAAAGTAAAAACATGGATCATCTATGTCATTAAAATATTACAAAACTAAACTAAAAATAGTGTGGACAGAACTAAAACATTTTGACATTTTCTTAATGAAGTGCGGATCTCAAACGCAATGACAACCGGACCGAATAACGTCAACTGCACAGACAATTAAAGATGTTCAGATAACGGAGAATCTTGCAACAACGTTGAACAGATTACTACAGAATACAATGGGAATGGCGAGGAAGATAATGAGGAAGTTGACGACGACGAGAATAACAACGATGAGGTGTAAACTGTACACATTAAAGTAACGTCAATTAGGTTTATATCGTTGTATTCTCCATTACTTTCTCCGTACACCTATAACAACATATTTGAAACAAACTGCACGATACCGTTGTGACATGGGGATTAAAAATAGTTAACTTCACTTTCTTTAACACCAAATTCCCACGAGATACTATGATGTTGCAGATGCTCCTTAACTAATATTGAACGACGTGATATTTCTATAATACGATATACAGGTCCGTTACTCCGTTATTTAAACTTTTTTTAAATCGTGACAGTTTTTTGTCAACTAAAGGGCTTTTGATCTATAGATAACGACATTATTTATTTATCGAATACAATGATTTTGTGTTTGCCCATAACTTGATTTTATTTGTCAAATTACAAGGTCAAAGCAGTGATTGCATGGTCATAAAACGGGCCTTGTATTACGACTTTTTATTTTGTAGCGACGATACGCATTACTTTTGTTTTCAACTGAAACACTTCGTTTTCGATCGCCCTTCAAGGTTCAAACCCTTGCATCCATTGTATATAAAGGATGGAATATCACGTTAGCTAACCACTGTATACCAGCTAACTTCTTTTTAACTAAGATTTTTCGCCGGAAATTAAGCATTTCGGCAAAATTCAACATGTCCCCCGTGGTGTCGTGCTGTCTCGAAGACGAGGGGTTGGTGCTGTTGGAGATCCGGGAGATTTGTCTGTATTTCGGGACACCGGGAGATAACCCAACTCCTGTAGAATGCCGTAACTTGCTGGAGAGTTGGCAGGTAAACCATTCAGATTAACTTCCGTGGGACTATCGCAGATTCGCAATAGTTACAGTTAGGCCACCGATATCCGAATTAAGTCCGAACTATCAGTTGGAGATCCGGGAGATTTGTCTGTATTTCGGGACACCGGGAGATAACCCAAATCCTGTAGAATGCCGTAACTTGCTGGAGAGTTGGCAGGTAAACCATTCAGATTAACTTCCGTGGGACTATCGCAGATTCGCAATAGTTACAGTTAGGCCACCGATATCCTAATTAAGTCCGAACTATCAGTTGGAGATCCGGGAGATTTGTCTGCATTTCGGGACACCGGGAGATAATCCAAATCCTGTAGAGTGCCGTAACTTGCTGGAGAGTTGGCAGGTAAACCATTCAGATTGACTTCCGTGGGACTATCGCAGATTCGCAATAGTTACAGTTAGGCCACCGATATCCTAATTAAGTCCGAACTATCAGTTCAGTCGATGTCGACGCATCGTGCGTGCTGCAGATCTTCTTGAAGTTATTACTATCCGAACTTAACGGAGAACAGTGATGATACTGGCATGGTTAGACAACAATTTTCAAAAAATGTGAAGCTTTTAACATTAGGGTATGTTTTTTTGTCGGAGAACGGCGGGAAATGTTACGCAAACGTAGGCACTTACGGCGCCCGCACGCGCGAACACACACACTAGCACACAAACACGCACGCTTGCCAGCACGCACGCGCGATCGCTTAAAAGCACTCAATGTCGCTGAAGTTACGTCATGTGACCTTGTGAAATCACGTGACTACCAATAATCAATATTGCGTCATACGCTACTTCGTAGTCAATGAGAAAGACATTTTCGCAATCAACGAGATACGATATTCGATATTCTACCCAATCCACGATGTTCCTACTAGGATTACTAGTGACAGCTATCAGCTTGCAAACGGGTGGTAGGCACACTGCCAGTTATTACACATTTCCCATCAAAAGCTTTCTTAAATATAACATTTAAGAAGAAGGTATTGATAGGCCCGTTATACATGCTAGTGGACTCACGGTTGTATGTATGGATTTTAGCCGATAACACATCATTTGAGAAAACATAGCTTGTTTTACCTTTTCTTTTTGCATCTAATATATGTTATTCAATGTTATCGATAATGGCCCACTGAAAATAACGGATGCATGTTCTGTCAGTACCTGGAACATGGATATTGACAGTTGTCCCATATTTGAGGTGCACCCATAACTATTCTGAGTTCAATGGGGTATGCTGTTACGATGTTGTTCGAATATATTACTAGCATAATACGACCCATAACTAGATTTCACCGAGGGGGGTTTCGTTTTTAGCACTCACGCACACACACATACGCATACACGCGCACGCACGCACACGCACGGTCGCGCACGAACGCACTTTCACGTACGCACACACACACACACATGGTATCAACATAAAGCATTACTTATATATTTGTCTCAGCTTCGACGACGACGCATCTGGTCGCAGCTTTGCAGAAAACCGAGAGATTCACGTCGACGTGGTCAACACCGACTGAACAGAAAGCCGCAGGCTATGGTAAGAATTGTAATTGTAATAGAATACGCATATCAATATGTCCCGTCTTTGGATGCCTAAATAATACATGTCAACCATTGCCTAAGTAACACGACCACATGTGACTGTTTGCCCGCAGACACATACATACCCCGTTGGCACATAAACGCGTCTTCCACAAGGTTTGGATGTCGTAGTATAGATTGTAGTGTTGTTGTCATATAACGGTTATAATAAAAATATGGATGCGGAAAGTTTTGTATTATTTGATTTACTGTAGCATAATATGACCGGTACTGGTGACAAATAAGATTAGTGAGTATCCGGATGTCGTAGTAAACATTCCTTAAACGGGTCGCACACATTTCGGTGATTTCATATAAGTCAGATGACTGTTTTGGTTGGAAGTAGTAGAGACCATTGTTATCTTGAATATATATATATATATAACCATACATACTGACTGTACCACAGGAAGATCAAGTCCTACAAATAGCATGGTTCATGATGTGTTTGATTTAAAAAAATTGGATGTCATAATAAACAGCAAATCTATAGACAACACAAATTGGTCCTTCAAACAATATTTCCAATATTTTCCTAAATTGAATGTATACCTGTATTTTGTAAAACACAAACGCAAAAACAGATTCAAAGGCCATGGATAATAGTTAAAATCAGTGGTGCTAAAAGTGGAAAATCACAAAAGACACGCGTTTTTTGGTAGTCCTCATTTTTGAGAGGTTATGTATCTAAAACTGGAGGACAATTGAAGTACATTAAGCAGGCTACTTATAGATAATTGGACTGCATTTTAATAGCACTTAAAAAGATGTTCCCTTTTGTGGTTTCTAGGACATGTCAAAGTCATAATACACACTTTTTGCAGTTTGTTGAAATATGTTTTTTGCTAAATAACAATTGTATGTAGAATAAACGTATTGATATGTTCCGTCTGGATGCCTAACTACTATATGTCAGTCATTGCCTGTATGGCTAGGTGCCGTGTGACTGGTTGCAAGTAGTCATTGTATAGTAGCTAGCGTTGTACACATGTACACGACTTCAACCAATTTGTCACTACTAGATGACGTTTAATTTCTGCACACGTACATATTTCCGAAATGCTGTTGAATAGAAACACCTCTGTCAGCAACTGGCCATGGCTAGTTATATTAGTGTTGCTATATCCTAATGTATATATGTTCAGATATGTTTATAATAAATCAAAAGTTTTGAAAACATACGTTATGTCGCTACTTTAAAAGCGTCTTTCCGACCGCCGGTCACTTCACTCGTTGACCACATATTCGTTACAACGCCAACTTGACATCTAAGTTATAAGAGGCCACGATGTGTTTGTTTCAGACGCCCTAGGTATCCTTCCCGGTGTCCTGTTGGGCGCCATGATTCTTGGCATTCTCGTTTGCGTGCTGATATCCGTGAGCCTGCCTTGCCGCAGTCAGTATGGGTATGTTTGTTTCCTTTTTATTGGTGATATTTAGTACACATGTTGTTGTTCATAATCATACAATGAGGCTCTTTCTTATTACCATAAAACAAACAAATAATCGCTTACGTACAATGTTCGCATGCATTCAACAGTTGAGCCAGCAGGATACTTTCTACTTTTCTAGTTGTTATGTTTTCAACATTTGAACAACGGAATTCGGATAATTCCAGGCAACTTGTGCATCATGATTCCGCTGACACTCGAAGATTCTCGTGTCGCAGACGTTCAAGTATTATAGCACATTCTCTTATTACGAAAACTGTTTTAATAGTTTACCAATCTATCAGAATTATTTAGCTAATATACACAATTGCTAAAGCATGTATGGTTTCCTATAGTAAATGTTTGAGTTTGAATACATAGAGCAAAGCATGAGTATATTGCAAAAGCACACATACGCTCTCATACAAACACACAAACAAACACACACACACACACACACACACACACACACACACACACACACACACACACACACACACACACACACACACACACACACACACACACACACACACACACACACACACACACACACACACACAAACACATGTATAATATATCAATATCGATAATGTTCAACAGACGTCGGTCGAACTTCGTCCATCCCATGCAGGATGGCGACAACGGATGGATGGTAATTGAAAGATTGCCTAGAACAGCACACACAATTCCAGATCCGCTACCGTCATACCACATCTGGATGTCAGCGACGCCAACAGACCAACTGCAGAATTCGCCGACGCCATCAGACCAACTGCAGAATTCGCCGACGCCGTCAGACCATTTGCAAATATCGCCGACATCATCAGACCATCTTCTGCAGATGTCGCAGGCACCATCACCTTCGTCACCGGAAATCTTCCCGGTATCATCGACGTCTTCAGAAAGCGACGGCATGTCAAGGATTTCATCGCCTGTCACCAAGAAGTGTTGCGGTGACGTGTGCGTGTCGATGTGTGAAGACCCGTCACTTGAATTCAACTCTACCCGCGACACGTCGCCTATTGTGTCAGTTTGGACAACCGCGACTTCGCTGTTTGCGTGCCTCGTGTCTCAACCTTGGTCAGACTTTCCTGTAGTCGATATTTAAGTTTGATTTATGTTTTCTTTATTAAATATTTAAGTCGATGCCACTACGGTGTTGGTGTAGTTTTTAATGTAACTGCGTTGTCGCTGGTCGATGGTTTATCTACAACTACATTTCCCACTAGCCTGACATATAAATTCTAATGCTGACCGATCGGAATGTACTGACGACGAGACGTTAGTGGGCTCAAACATCACCAGGGCTGACTCCATTTAGTGAAGCTAGACATCCGCCAAAAGATCTCATACTCATTCATCCAGTGTGGCTATCAACCGCCCACGACAGTGCCTTGTTGTAATCGACTGCATCTGGGACTTCACAAAACACAAAACAAAACACAGCCCGGCAGACAAAGAGAGACGGAGAGTCTGTGAGACGGGACGAGAGTGAGACGAAGAAATTGAGAAATGGGCAGATGGAGAGGTGTAGAGACGGTGAGATGGAGAAACGGAACTACGGAGAGAAGAGTAGCCAGATAGAAGCACAGATAGGAAAACATACAGAAACATAGAAACACACAGACGGGAAAGACATACAATTTTCAAAACAGAAATATATACAGCTCAAACACGATATAATCATTATATGTTTAACATAGCAGGTAATAGGTGCATATATTATCAACTAAAATGTATAACATAAACGTAGAACAATTGAAGTAAGGTATAGGGATTGAGTTAACAATATGTTAACCATGGATTATCAGGTTACTGTAGATAATATAAGACGGGGTCCGGGAGATTGCCGCTCTCGTCGCAGCAACTTCGATTTTGTAATTTTCAACAAGGTACATTTGACGGTTTGTACTAAGTGCTTCATGGACTTCTTCACTTCTTGTACCATGCGCTCCATTAGACCTTGATGATGCGGACCACCAGGAGGTCCAAACTTCCAATCGATCTCGAACTTCAGACCATGGTTGTAGAGTTCGTCGTGATTCAAGGGAAGATGAAGATCACGGATCTCGTTGTCAGCACCACGGAAGCACGTTGCATTGTCACTGATGATAAGAGCCGGAGCTCCTCGGATACTGATGAAACGTTCAAGGGCTTGCAGGAACGCGGATGTCGACAAGTCTTGAACACACGTCAGATGTACTGCTTGGACAACAGCACAGACGAAGACTGCACACCATCCCTTGGCAACGGTGTTTCGGGTAAGTTTCACTTGGATCGGGCCCAGGTAATCCAATATCGTCTTCTGGAAGGGAGGTGAAAAAGGCTTGATGCGGAAGTTGGGCAAATCGGCCATCTTTTGCTGTAAAGGTTTTCCTCGATGACGGTTGCAAACCTTGCAATCACGAACCACTCGTTTGCAGAGGTTCGTATCGCCAACAATCCAGTACATCTTCCTGATTTCAGCGGCAGTACTGAGATGTCCTCTGTGTAGAGCATGCCTGTGTCTGTCACGGGCGATAAGCAAACTGATGTGAGTTTTCCGCGGCAGGAGACATGGATGACGGATGTCGAAGGACAGCGGAGCGTTGCGAATACGACCTCCTACTCTGACGACTTGTTTGTCATCGGCGAATGGATTCAGCTTGGATATGTGCTTATCTTCCAGGTCAAGGTTCTTCTGAGCATATCGAATCCAGTACAGTTCAGCTTCTTTAATTCTCCGGCGTGACGGAAGTTGACAGATCTTTGATACGAATTGCTTCAACCACTGGGTCCTGGGTAAGTCTTTCAGAGACATCACTCGGGCTGTCATCATTACCAAACGAGGCCAACTGGAGAACTTTGTCGGATCAACGATACGATCAAGCCGAGTCACATTCAACGTCAGCACTTTGGCATTGCGGATGTGAAACTTATTTTTTTGCTCAGCATCGTCCTTGTCAACTGGGACGTTCTTTGGAGTTGTAGGCCAGTAGACGGGAGGTAATTCCAGGAAGCCAGGTCCATCAATGACTTTCTGCAATTGACTGACATCAACACCACGGGAGACGAGATCAATGACATTCTGACCACTCGGTACGTAAGCAATGTCAGTGAAGGGATCAAAGTCATACGTTATTTCCCCGACTCGACTGGCCACGTACGAACGGAAGGATTTCGATTGTCCCCGAAGCCAGCTAATGGCTGTCATGCTGTCTGTCCATATCCTTTTGTAGGCGATCTCAATCCGAAGAGAAATTTCCACAGTGAGCATCATGCGACTCAGGAGAAGAATTGCCTGAAGCTCTTTACGCGGCATACTTGCTGCTTCAACGGAGTCAATCTTGCTTGGGCGCAAACGAACGATAGTTCAGCATCATCATCTTCTTTCGCAGACCATCTCAGCCAGACTCCAATCCCCATGGCATCTTCGGAAGCATCGCTGGCTCCATGGAGGGATACTTCTGGCAATGGCGACATTCCGCGGAACTTTTCTGGGATCAGACAGCGTTCAATCTTGACGGTGCCAACATTTTCAGGTCCTGCTTCACACTTTCCCACATCTGAAACAAGTCACTGTCTGGACTAACTGGAGTGTCCCAATCAAGACCAAAAATCCAGAGCTTCTGAAGCAACATCTTTGGTCGGACGAGGATTCCTGACAGCATTCCGTAGACATCGTAGTAGGATGCAGTCGTCTTGAGAATGTTGCGTTTCGTCGGAGTACATTCGTTGAGGGTTACTTCTTTGACACTAAGTGTGTCCTCTACTAGGTTCCAACGTGTACCGAGTGCCACAGCGATGTCATCCTTAGGATAGTACTCGGTGTCACAAACATCTGACTTGTTCGACAACCATTTCCTGATCTTGAAGTTCCCTCTATCAAGAGCGACGGTAAGATTATGTTTCAGGCGGAGAGTGCCCTCGATCGATCTCTGGGAGTCGTTCAGATCATCCACGTAGAACTGGTTGATGACAATACGCTGGATCTCGGAGTCGTCGGTAGCATTATTTGCAGCAACATGACGGAGAACGACAATTGCTGCTATAGGAGAAGGTTTGTCACCAAAGGTAACAGTGAGCAGTTCATAAACCTGAATCGGGTCATTTGGATGTTTGCGAAACACGTAACGATGGAAGCGGGCATCTTCTGTAGTGACTTTGACAGCTTGGAACATCTTACTAATGTCAGCGATCACACCCACTTCGTACTCTCTGAAGCGAAGTGCAACATCAAAGAGGTTTACATTGAGATTGTCACCTTTGGCAAAGTAGTCATTCAGACAGTGTCCCTGGTACCTAGCCTTGCCGTCGTAGACAACATGTACTGGAGTAGTAACGGAGTCTTTCATCACTGCGAAATGAGGCAAGAACCACATTTTTTGGCCCTGGCTGATGTCTGCTTCGAATTCTAAAGTCGGCACAAGACGAGCAACTCCACGGTTGAGATGATCGTCCATCACTTTCGAGTAAACTTCCCATTCGCGAGGTTTGTTCCGGAACTGCTTCTCCAGGTTCATGAAGCGTTTGACAGCGTAATCGTAGTTGTTCGGCAAACCTTGCGGTGACTTCCTCCATGGGAGGCGAATCTGGTAGGTACCATCGGACTACGCTTTCTTTCATAGTTTGCGTCGCTAGGTGATCTTGTTCTTCAGTTACACATTTGCAGTGTCTCGGTTCCATGCCCACACGTTCGATGCCTAAGAAATCTTCTACATCACCGATAGCGGACACTTGTGTGAAGTTGACTATTGCGTTAGCAAGAATGTCCTCTGTACCACGACCTCCTTGAATGTACCATCCTAATGGGCATCTAACAGCAACTGGATCTTCGAAGTCTATACCCATGACACGTTCTTCTGATGTGAGTATGTCACCATTCTCCACACCAAGCAAGACATCAATTTTCTCATCGTGAGCTTCAACGATATCGATGTCCTCAAGATGAGGATAGCGGCGGAGTTGTGAATTGGTGACAATCTGAGCATCACCACATGGTCTCTTCATCTCGGTAAGTCGGACTTCTCTGTTAAATGTTCCATCTAGACTTTCGAGGGTACATTCAACGACACGAAGTTTGTGGTTCACAGTAACACCTCCAACCGTTGTAAGGTTGAAATCTTGCATGTGACAAGTGTCTGACTGAGGGATGATTCCTTCACGTATCAACGATATCTGACTTCCGGTGTCGAGGAGTATCCGGACCTTGGTCTTCTTTGCACCAAAACGTATATATCCCATGACGGTTGGCAGAGCACATGTGACACGTTCCTTGCCTGAACTGCTGGATTCAACCATAGGATATGAGTTTCTGTAGATCGGCTGAGATTTCGAAGGATGGAAGTTTTCAGCATCAGCATTCAAGGCATTGGCACTGATAGATTTCCTATCGAAGTGGTTGTAACCGTCTAGACCATACACACATGGGCAAATCGATGAAAAGTTAGTGTTCATACCACAAGTCGGAATCTGACAGTTCGCAATGAATTGACAGTCATCATAGTTGAATAGATGTTTTCCAGCGACACAGTTGTTATGTCCACATCGGTGACATATTCCATGAGTGTTCATCAAGTCAATTTTCTCCGCTTGTGGGAGATTGCGAAACTTGTAGCAGCCTTTCAAGAAGTGATTCGAGATTTGAGGATGAATCGGGCACTTCGGTGTAGATATGGTGTTATATTCCTTCCGAGTATTCACAAAGTCAGATTTCACGCCATAACTTTTTCTTCCTCTAGCTCCAGAGGACACCGTAGACTGTCCTGCACTTTTCGATTTCGGTAGAACCGGAGATTGGTTAACACATTCGATTTGCAACTTTGTCTTCTTGAGAAGAATGAGGTGGGAGTTCAACCATTTGGCTAAACCATAGACTGAGTCTTCCGACTTTCCATCAGCAACTCTTTGTAGAAATAACAGGCAGTGTTCCTCCGATAACTTTCGGCGGATTTGTGTGACCGTTTAAGTCTTGCGTCATATGAATGCCCTCTACTTGAGTGATAAAGTTCTGGATGGCTTCAGTGAACCTTTCCATTTTCAGCGAGATTGACTTTTCCTTTTGTAGCGTACGAGTTCAAGTCCTCAAGATCATGTAGAAGAGTATCGACGAGGCGGTCGTCATCCCCATAGGTTTCATCAAGAATTTCCCAAGCTCTGTTGATGTTGGTACACGGCTTGATTTTCTTCCTCTCGACGGGACGTTGCATGGATTCGACTAGCTGATACAGACATTCGGTTTGGTCTAGATGTTTAGTGAAATGAAAGAAGAGTTCTTTGAACCGCTTGTAGTCACGGATGTCTCCAGAAAATGTTGGAAACTTGAGCTTTTGCATTTGGGCTGCCGGAGCTGGGGCGAGCGGCGCTGGTAAAAGTGGTATCGGTGGTAAGTCACGGCGTAGAACACTTTCAGCTTTCTTGATGAGTTCATGGACCATAGGTATGGCTCTGTCTCTAACTTCATCAAGGTAGTTGCTTTCAATTTCTGCAATTACTTGTTCTTCAAAGTCCCTTTTCTCATCAGTAGCTTCATCATCTAACACTAACGCACTGCATTTCAAGGTGATAAAATGTTCGTTGTCGACGTGTAGAACATCCAACTCTTTTCGAATACGTTCAGCGAGATGTCGAAATTCAGTACTTGGAAGTCCCTCATCAGCTTTCAATAACGAATCACCTTCCTTGATGAAATTCGTAATTTTGCGTTTGGTACTGGCACGGTCGCTCTTAGCTTTATTCAAAGTCTTAGGAACAGTCTCAATTTCACCGTGATTCGACATGATTGCGGTGAATTTCGGTGTCGGCAATTATGGCGATGACGGCGCACCATACATCGGAAATCGCTGAACGCTCGGCGTCGATAAGCTTGAGAGTGGAAAACGAAGGCTGGCGGTGAATTTCCACCCACAATGACAGGCCAGCGTAACAGACCTTCAAGCGGCGAATATACAAAGTACAAATTGAATAAGATGTTACGGAATCTACGGTAATTAAACACAATGAATAAATTATAAGTGTTTATTCAATTTGTGTAAACACAGCGGTCGCCATATTTACCGGAACTCACCAGTGTAAAACGAAAATACGAACTCGGAACCCACAAACACACCCGAAAATTAACATTTGCGACGGCCGACGGCAACACTGTAACATAACCCGTATCTATTAAATAGCCTGAAAGCGACTGGCCCGAGAGAAAAGGGGAGCATGAATCTATCAGAGATTACCAAGTGAAGGGAATGGGAAGATGCCCAAGAACAAGAACAGCTATCTGCGCAACGAAACCGACAAGGTTGAGCTGTTCCAGTATCTATCACGAGTGATCGCCTAGTCCGTCTTCCACGAGCGGAAGGATGTTATTACAACTTGCGATGAAAACGTCCTCCATAATCCTGCACCATGCAATGACGACCCTGCGATTTGAACGGAGTATCCTCTCAGTCCATGCAACCACGAAGAGTTCGATACGAGAGTTATATACCAAGCAGCAAATGCAGTGTCATAGAAAACAACACTGACATCGTTTTATATCAATGTCGTTGAGAGTTTCCTCGTGTCACTATACTGTGTCCTGCCCCCTGACAGAAGTCAACCAAGCACGACAGCAGATATTCGCTCAGTCATCTCGCACGTACGTTCGAGCACGTGCCACCAACCTGATAGAGCACGTCCAGAGAGCGACCTATCAAGCTGGATACGTGCGGGGGCAATCTCTCGTGGCCTAACATGTCTTGCCGAGACAAGGCTCTTGAATCTGGCTGGGTGCCTTTCTTGATTCCCCTCCCTCGAGCAGCGAAAGGCCTGGAAGAGGTTGTCAGTTGCGGATGTACAACTAGCTGTACAGGAAGGTGTTCTTGTTACAAGAAGGGTCTTGTGTACATAGCCAGATGCAAATGGGGAGGAAGCTCCCAACAAACACCGTACAACTAAGCTTAATTGAGTCATGCCGTATTAAATGTTGCTCCACGCCTGATTATAGGCTCCACTGAGTACTGCTCCACGTCTATAGCTATAACATTCATATCAGTGATATGAATGTTTTAGCTATAGACATTATTCATTTTGTCCACCTCCAATTCAATAGTGGGCCACCTATATTAAAAGGGATAGTTCTTGTTTGACACTGTTTTCCGTCATTTCATTGCAGTACCTTCAATAAACTTGTGGTTGATCTCAAAACGCCACTGAATGCAGGTGTTGATAGACTCGACATTCATGATTTTGACATGATTGGTTTGATTTTTAAAAACAATATACGGATTAGAGGTCATCGGAGAAGAAAAGGAGGCATTTAATTTAGTATAGCATGGTCAGATCTGGAATGCGATACAACACAAGAAAATTAGCTCCAATGTCAGTTTTGTTTACAATAATAATTATAGTTATTATCAGCAAAAACCTCTTGAGCTTGGATGATGATGAAACCCTCTTCGATCGATCGGGCATACACAAAACTATCATAATGCATACCAAACTCATCAAAATTGGTCTATTATTAGCCGACATATATGACCATAATTATCCTATAATTGGTGGCGGCTATTTTGTAATTATGCTAATTAGGGGGTGTTAATGAATACCAAAAGGCGTGTCCTATATCACGATTTGATTGGTACGTATCAAAGGTCACAAAATGTTGTGCTTTCTTCCAAAGATGAACATTCAAACCACTAAGGCAGCAGACTATACTATGTATGAGGGACATGCGAAGTGGAGCGAGGCAGACTGACTATAAAGAGAATGGAGATGAAGTAACGAGGACGCCGGAAAAGATGATATTATATAGCGTATGACGTAAATTGATTCACTGAATTTTGTTAATGAACGACTTCAGAATGCAACTTTAGGAAGACTCAAAGAGCAGACAAATGGAGAAACTTATAAGTTAACCTTATCCAAACATAGGAGGCAAATTAATCGGAAATCACACTGATCACCTAATTGCCAGGATATAAAAATCTAGAAGTAATGGGAGGCACCTATTGCCTCATTGTAGGTACGGGCTTACGGCCTGACTTCTCTGTTACTACCGAGAGTGTTAATGTTGATCAATCATTTTCTAAAAATAATACTGTAGTGTTTCATTCTGTGGGCTATGACTTTTCTAAACAGACAATACAATTGCTTTCTCAACAGTTTAATTGTCAACAACATGAAAACATCATGCACAAATAAAACAACTTCCAACATGGACGTACCAAAATTCATAGCGGGTTCATAAGTGTAATGAAGCACGATGTAAATATGATCAAATACTTTATTTACAGCAATGAAACCACAAATGTATTTTTAAATGTTGATTTTACACTAGGTCACATTTTAATTTCATACTACTATATATTAATATCTGATAACTTTAATATCTACAGTGACAACTTTGTGCAGTAACTGCAGAGGTGCCAACTTGCTGCCATGTAATTGCAAAAACATGTGGTAGATCTACTGTGTATATGCAGGAAGCAACTAACATCTATGTTGCATCACGGGAAGACAGTTGCCCTCTGAGAATAAGCACATAAAATAATATTAAAATAGGCTACTACCGGTATTACTTAATTCTGGAGCACTTTCTATGTGTAATGTTTGTTTTTCAAAATATTAGGATTATGAACATATGCATAAATTGTGTGTTGGTGGTATATTTTATGGAAACGCATAGGCCAGTAGTTTCAATAAAATCGAAGACAAAGCAATAGTTCTTTTGGTAGAGATAGACTTGTCATCTCTGACACTGAGAAATATGTTCAGTACAGCTTAGAGGTAGGTTTCTGGGCTAGAAACAAATGGCATAAATATAGCTATATACAGTCATGTAGCTGTTACAATGTGTCTGCACATTCCAAAAAATAACCAGCCAGAAAATGCATGAAACAAAAATAACTACATTTTCGAAACTATTATTAAATTCAGTAAAAACACTTCACTTGTTTCTAAATGCATTTGTTTGTCTCTCAGAGCTCAGCATAATGTTTGCCAACATTGTATCACTTGGCATCGGTAAATGAGCACAGAAATTCAACAACAAAACCAGTTGTCAAGTAAACATATTCGGAGACCTCATTACCAAAGTCTACCTGCAATATACTGTCAATTATTTATCTGGGTGCCAATGTCATAATGCTCGCTTAACTGTTAAAATGATTATCAGAATATGTCCACAAAAATAAAATACATGGTACATAAAAATACTGTTTGTGTAATTCCAGTTTATAAATATTTGAAATTGTCTGAATGTTCTTTCGGTGACTGGTCTTGGTTTATAATGAAGTCGTCGACTGTTCTCCACCAAAGATCACCTCTGAAAAAAAGATGTAAATTTCTATATCATTCAAATGAGATTATACAACATATTACAGTACATCCACTCCCCAAATATGGGGATAGTTTCTTCAGCAAATCGAATAATTGTTAATAAGTAAAGTATTATAATTCATAAAGTTGGCAGGATAAATTGGTGTGGCATGATAGTCAGTGGGTCCATCTCTGATGCTTTACGCCACTGAATGTCGTTGTCATCAGACGTGTCATGTTGTTTTTACCATTCACCTTTTTGATTTGTTGCACTCAATGGTGAAAGTTTTCATGAAAATATGTCAAACCAGTAGAAACTACAAACTATTATATATCTAGCATAGCCTTGCTTGCGACAAATGTATTGATTTTATCAAAGATATTTAGATAATTAAAAAATTATATTTTCATAAAAAGCGGGATCGAAAGGGGAAAGTAGTAATGGTGACATGTCATATATGTCCCTTACCCGATAGTACACGACTGCTGACCCTGACTTCCACTGGTCAGCACAACCCTCTCGCAATCTGTTGTGTACTGGGAATGCCACAGAGATACCGGTAACTGCAAGCCAACGACAGAACACATCATGCCATCAGCCTATCCAGATCCCAAGTGACCAGATTACGAGCAATTTACTTGTACACATATAGCACATTTGTAAACTCAATATCTCTGAAGACAAAAAAAAAAAAAAAAAAACTTGTTTTTACCAAATACCAATCATTTAACAAAACTCAGATTGGTTAAACTTTGTCATAGTACAATTTGCATCAACTCACACAGCAATGTTTATGTTATTCTCTCAATAACATCGGAAAAGAATTTTTAATTGTACCTATTTATAACATTAGATTAGGAAAGTGTTATCCACCGAATGCTTGCGCCGAGAATTGAATGTAATTGGACTATAATATGTTTATTATTAATCAAATATACTTCTGTAGCGCATACCGGGGTATGCCTTCTGGAGCTTGAGCTCAGAGACACAATCATTGTGTAACATCATCAATAGGGATGTGCAAACATCATCATTACAGCAAGGGACACCCAAATGTTTAGAGAATGCATTTTTAAACAAGCATATAAGGATACACAAAAAGTTAATTGCACAAAATCATACAGGATATCTTCTACACTAATTCATATTTAAGAAAAGCTCTGGTAAACAGTGACATGTGGCCAATTGTTATTGTGTCATACAGCCCTGTTCTAACAAGTGACAAGTAACCTGCCACAGCAAAGTGAGTATTAAGTTGTAAAAGTTGTTTTATGCCATTTTGGATTCCACACATCAAGAGCTTTAAAATTACACCACACTTGTTGAAATATACTCAGTAGTTTTTGATTTATTGTTAAAATTGAAGCAAACTTTAACTAATTGATATTTCGAGAAACCTGGTCATTTTGACTCGTCTGATATTTTTAATATGTGGTCTCGTAAATGCAGATATTTCATTAGTTTGGGATTATTTGTTGAGGAAAATAAACTGGATATTGAAAGATGGAATTCATTTATGCCCAAATCACAAAATTTATGGGACATGACTGAGATATTAGCAAATTGCTTCTGGACCCGGTTACATTCATAGTTTTGAAAATATGGTAAGATACCGTTCTGAGTCCTATGTTGCTCTAAACGGAGCTTTCGACGTCTTCACCAGCGTTGATCTGATGAAGACGTCGAAAGCTCCGTTCAGAGGAACATAGGACTCGGAAAGGTAACTTACCATATTTTCAAAACTGACTGAGATAGTTATATTTGTCTGCGGTGCAGAATAGGCCTGCGCAATGTAATGCCTGGTTCACAGTTACAGGTCATGTAATATTACAGCCCTTGTGGATCTGGTAAAGATTCTTACCCAAAGGTACAATAAGACAGGCTCGCATGGTTCTTGGGATGAATCGACTGAAGTGCACTTGCACCGCCACGCCAGCTGCAGACCCTGAAACATTACATGGGTTTCTTTCACTTTCTAATAATGCACAATGTTTAACACCCTACAGTCAATGTTGTTTCATGCTTTACTGACACTGTGCATCAGAATTTAGAATATTTTCTGAGGCACACATGGTACATGTAGGCACAAGAAGGGACTGTTGGTAGTTAACTGAGATTGTTGTAGAGCTCTGCTGTGTAGTGCGGCATTCATAAAAGTAACAAAAATGTCATCACGAATCTCAGAGTAGACAGTAGCTCAAATATCTGATAGGTGAAATGCATATACATAATCATTTGCTCAAGAAAATTTAACACTTAAACGGCTATATAAAAGGCAACATTTAAATTTGGTGATAATTATATATATATATATACATAATATGTGTGTGTGTTTGTAAATATATATTATAATTGTATGATTTTTAGTCTGAAAAAGTGCTGCACATTAAACAATATATTCAAACAATATATTTAATGAGTAAGATAAAACCTGCTATATATATATATATACATAATATGTGTGTGTGTTTGTAAATATATATTATAATTGTATGATTTTTAGTCTGAAAAAGTGCTGCACATTAAACAATATATTCAAACAATATATTTAATGAGTAAGATAAAACCTGCTTCAAAAATAACTTGTAAAAATGTATATGCTGCACACAACATGAAATACCTTAACTACACTACAGTGTGTGTTACAGTAATGTATTGGTAAAGAGAATTTTAAGTAACCAGACATGACTCATTGGAAAAACATAAGCTCATAAAGATTAATGAAAGACTGGTCAAGTAAAGGTAATGTTTATATAGCGCAGTATCCAGTCCTCAGGACTGTTCAAAGCGCTTTACACTTTACTCCCTGGCAGACCTGTTCAATCGAACACCATCTAAACTTCTCTGGGAAGCGAACACAATTCATACACAAATATCCACCACTGTCTAGATCCAGTTATTCATTCATACAGCTGAGTGAACAGAAGCAACGTAGAGTAAACGAACTTGCACAAGGTTCGACACTGCCGCACAGGATTCGAACCTGGGTTCTCTCAGTCGAGAGTCTCAAGCTCTTACCGCTGCGCTGCTGTAGTCAACAGAACAGCTACTGTACGTAAATTAGTTTTGTTATTTTCTTGACATTAACAATGCCACCTTAAAAATACTTGCCATGCTGATGTTTATTAGTTATTACACTGTATATAATAAATACTTGATATAATTATGCACTCACCCAACAGAAATGTTGACAATGTAGTAGCTTTCACCTTTGTGAGACAGTCTTGAAAACATGCCATCCCCTAAAACGGAAACATACTCAGTCAGATTGTGACTAAATGACTACAAATGTTCATCAACTGTGTTACTAAATTATTTATCAGTATTAATCATATATATACAAGTTTATTACCTTATCACCCAGACGTATTACTGCTATATAATTATTATGCAGTATTAATGTTTTAATAATTCTTTCTGGTTCCGGTACATGGCGCATACATAGCAACACTAAATCTCATCATAAACTAATAAATGCAAAGCTCTTTCATTAATACTTAAACCCACAGCAAAATTAAAATCCTAGTGTTATTAATACCAGAAAATAGAAAATTTCTACCCATAAGATCGTAACTATAACTCTGATTTTCAAACTTTCCCGCCACAAAGAAAAGTAAACAAAAGAAAGCACCCCAAGCAACGCTTAACATACAAACTTAGATTATGTAGACAAACATTATAAAATAGTTAGGCATAAACACATTTCTTCAACCATCCTGCACAAATCTTCACATCATACTAATCTGGCTCTTTCATCAAGGCAACTCATTAAACCCAGAGTTGCCCTGGGCATCATTCTATAATTACTCAACATCTATCTCCCAGCACTGCATTGATCCCTTGCACAACTATAAAATACAAAATAAATAAAATAATAAGGGATATCAAACTAAAGTACGTTATGGCAACTGGCAAAAAAAACAAGAACAAAAGGTAAAACTGATTTTCAATGGACAACTGTTGATGATGAAGTTTGGACATGCACTGGGTGTAAACAAAACTTCATAGGCCCAAAGCATAAACTCCTAGAGTGCAAATTCTGCAAGAAACATTTCTGTATTGAATATGTAGACCTAAATGATAAAGAATATAAATTTATGACAGAAAAACAGCAAATACCCCTGGGGTACATTGGTTTTGTCCACCCTGTGACTAAAATGTAACGAAAAATCTCAAGAAGGAAAAGAGCTGTGAGGAGAGGTGCGAACAATTCTTAAAGAAGGTGGAAGAAAGAATCAATGAAATAGAAAAAGAATTTGGATCCAAAGTTGACGAGAGTGAGAGAAATTATCTCAGAATCCAAGGTAGAAAAGAACCCAACACTAGCCCAAACAAAGTTAATCATTAGCACAACTGAAGTCAAAGAAGTGGTACAACTACACGTGAAAGACAAAACATTGAAATAAAAGAAAGAGAAAAAAGACTTAAGAATGTAATCATCTTCAACCTGCCAGAATCAACATCACAACTAAAAATTACAAGGCAACAACATGACAAAGAACAAATCCTAGAAATCTGCACAGAAACAGACACCGACACATATATATTTATCAGAAATCCGGCGACTCGGGGAAGCCAAAGAAAATGCAAACACCCCAGACCATTACTGATTATGTACAGTAAGACACATTGAAAAAACCACCCTTCTTCAAAAATTCCATCACATCAAAGACAATGATAAGTTCAAATTTAAAAAAAAATTACCACAACAAAACCAAACAAGAGAAGAATCAAAATAGCTCTATGAAGAAGCAGAGACAGGAAGCAGCAGATGAGTCGGGGGAATACCTGTTTTGAGTCAGGGGTTCACCATGGGAGAGATTAATAAAAAAGATAAGGAAAAGCCAATAAAGATTACACATCCACCTAGAACAACAGATGGGGAAACAATTGTAAACAAAGATAACCTTAATGAGATTGGCAACATTCAGTGTTTTTATACCAATGCTGACCAACCAAGGAACAAACAAAATGAATTTGAACAAAGAAAGATTTAAAACTCCACATAATAGCAATTAATGAGATAAAACCCCAAATGTTCTGTAACCACACCAGAATTTTTCTTAGGTTACATGTTATTCTAAAAAAATGTAGAAAATAATAAAGGTAGAGGTATTATAATAGACATGTTAAATTCCCTACATGCAGAACATATAAATATGGTCACAACTTTCAAAGAATGCATATTTATAGAAATCAAACTTAAGAATAAAAACAAACTTCTATTTGGGTGCATCTACAGAAGTGACTGGGATCTGAAGAAAATAATGTAGAACTTCTAAATATGATTAGATCAATATCACAACTTAAATGCTCTCACATCGTAATTACAGGAGACTTCAACCTCCCAGACATAAATTGGAATCATTGGATGACCAAATCAAATAACTCCAACAACTTAAACTTTTAATTTGTGGAATGCCTTAGTGAGTACCTTAGCCCTCTGGGCAAAAGTGACCATTGTGTAATCAAATTCAGTATTGTGTGCAACTTTATTACAAGTAACTATACTAAGAAAATACAATATGGAAAACTATGATGCAATGAGGATAAAATGTTCAAATATTAACTGGGAAGAGAAATTTAAAGACTGTAAGGATAATGTTAATGATCAATGGGATATCTTCAAAACAGTACTAAACTCATTAGAACACTAATATGTACATCCAAAAATAATTCCAATTAATAGAAAAGGAACCTTCCCCTGATACTAATACAAGAAAAGTAATTAGACGTAAAATATATTATGGGCAAGATACATGGAAACATGGGATGGGATAAAACATCTAGAGTATTGTAAAAGCAGAAATAAAATTCGAGCTCTAACCAGAAAGCTCCGGAAGGAGTGTGAACGAAACTTAGCATCCCAGACCAAACAACCCAACATCATTTGGAATTATTATAAATAAAAAACTACAATTAAATAAGGAATTGGGGAACTGAACATAGACCACACAAACCCCAAATAACAAATGTAGATGGAGAAAAAGCAAATATTCTTGTCGACTACTTCTCCAGTGCATTCACCAAAGAACAGTTAGGGTCTATACCAACCATACCTAAAGTAAACAATAAACATGCGATGGACAAACTAAAAGTAACTGAAAATATAATATTACTGATGTTAAAACAACTTAATATAAGCAAATCTCCTGGTCCAGATGGAATAGGTGCCAGGCTACAAAATGAGTTGTCTGAAAGTATTTGTCAGCCCTTAAAACAAATATTTGAAACGTCAATTAAAAAGTCCTGCATTCCCGATGACTCGAAAGAGGCTAAAATATCAGCAATTTATAAAAAAGAAACAAGAAAGTAGCTAGTAACTACTACCCAATAAGCTTAACTAGCACAGTTTATAAATGTATGGAAACAAATATTAGAAACCATAATATTATTATAAACTACATGAAAGTCAATAACCTATTCAGTCAAAAATAATATGGATAAATTTATGTCTGGCCGATCAACAGTTCTACAACTAATCAAAATAATAGACGACTGGACTATCAGAAATGGATAAGGGCAACCACACTAATGTTATATATATATGGATTTCCAAAAGGTCTTTGACACCGTGCCACATAAAAGACTAATCAGTAAATTAAAAAGCTTCAACATTTCAGAAGAACTGATTAACTGAATAGAATCAGTCATCACAGGTAGAAAACAAAGTTTCAGTAAATGGAGATGAGTCTAGCTGGAAAAGGGTAATATTAGGGATACCCCCGGGTTCCGTCCTAGGACCCCTACTTTTTGTTCTATATATTAATGATCTTCCAGATCTAACAAATTAAAACACATTTCTATTTCCTGATGACATAAAGATATTTAGAACCAAAACAAATAAAGATGACCAGGATATTTTACATGATTTAAGCATACAACAATGCGACATGTGGTTATTAAAATTCAATCCTAATAAATGTCTACACATGGAAATTGGGAAAAACAATATAGGAGAAAATAAATACTTCATGGCAACAAATAATGTTAAACATGCTCTTGTCACCAGAGATAAACACACAGATTTAGGAGTAATTATTGATTCAAAACTTTCATTTGACGATCACATCAACCCAGTGGTTAATAAAGCAACCAAAATGACAAAAATATTCAGAAGAACTTTTCAATTCTTAGATATACACACTTTCTTGCCACTATATATAGGAAATGTCCAGAGAAGAGCCACAAAAGAACTACCTGGTATGAGGGACTTATCATATATTGAAAGACTCAAATTACTCACATTTGCATATCGTAGAATTAAGAGGAGACATGATTGAAGTCTATAAAATAATGCATAACCTATATGATAAAAAATCCACATCAAACCTCCTTAAATGGGAGGATGTGGCATTACAATCCGGTAACAGAGGACACCCGATCCTCAACCTATTCAACCAAAAAGCAAAACTAAACATAAGAAAAACTGCATTCAACTTAGAGTAGCTGAAGTTCTGAACCGTGGAATAGTTTACCTGATTCGGTAATACAAGCCAGATCATTAAATTAATTTAAAATCACCTTGACAAATTATGGTCAACCCAGGAGATACTATACAACTATGATGCCCCATTAACATTAAATACTGGATTCGGAAACCACAAACTTTTAATAGATGAAGAAGATCTGATCATTGAGGAACCCAGAGGATATGCTGCAATCAGACCAGTCCTAAGGTATCCTAAGGTAAGGTAGTACTAGAACCTAATATATTGATTTAGTTATTTCCTTATATAGATTTTATTGTTGTATTTATTTTAAATTATTCTTAGAATTATTCTTAATACATTATTATTATTTTATTGATTACTGTTTGAAATTGTACACTATTTTAATGTTATGTAGCACCATAAACAAATCTTGGGCGATCTTTTATTTTCTGACCTAACCATGAAAACGACCACCTACAGCCGCCAAACTTCTCCTCACATATCTTACATACATATACACACACTATGTTACAACAACAATTATTTTACATTCCTACAACGATCAAATTTCGCAAAACAAACTGAAGTAAAACTCAACTTCAACGGCGGCGGCTATCCGCTGCTCCGCGGTTACCATAAAATTGATATTGTGTCGAGCTTCACAGAAATTCCGTACAGTGGCGCTATCATTACTGTACGCATGTCCGCACGCGACATATAAATTGAATACATTGTAAATATATACGGGCGCATGGATGTGTGTATGTGTGTGTTAGTTAGAATATTGGCATTGTTTTTGTTAAAAGTAGCTCGATTAATTAAGGCATAATTATTATCATCAGTATGGTTTGCTGATAATGAAAGGTTTCTGTAAAAAACAAAATAAGTCCTAAGAATAGTCAATAATTGTGTTCGTATGTGTGTGCGTGTGTCTGTGCTCTAATACGTTCTTTTGATAAGAAAATTAATACAAATTATTATTCTATTAATAAAATATATTGCTACCATCAGATATGTAATAATAATATTAATACTTTTTTGGACAATCATTACTTGTTAAGGATAATGAATAAATGATAATTAAATATGGTGGTAGAAAAATACAAAGTTTTTAACGGTTTGATTGCATTCTAAAATAATATTAATATCTTACTGCTTTTTTATTGTGGGAAGAACAACTTAAACTATCAAATCCATTTTCATATTAAACTCATCATAATTTCGCAGCAGTTACGTTGAATTGCCGTGTTCACCACCAACTGATGTATCACAAGTAGTTTACCTTTACATACAGAGTGGCAGCAAATTGTGCATAACTTGTTCCAAACCTGCACATTTAATGGCGACACGAAAAACTAGCTGGAAATGAGGAATGCAACTTCTTAGTTGAGTTTGTCACATTACCTAATTATGGAAATTACTTTCCCAGCTTAACAAAAAATACACAATTTAAACAAATTTGCACATAAATGAATATATTTCATTAATTCTGTCTGAATGCCCCCCCAAAATGGTGTTATTCGTTGGAGCACCGACTGATTCGTTGGTCATCAATGGGAACACAATTATTGGCTATTCATCAGACTTATTGTGTTTTTACATTAAGTAGAAACCTTTGATTACCTGTAAACCATACTGATGATAATAATTATGCCTTAATTAATCGAGCTACTTTTTAACAGAAACAATGTCAATATTATAACTAACACACACACAAACTCACGCTCCCGTATATATTAACGATATAAAAATTATTATATTTATATATCGCGCGCGAACATGCGTATAGTAATGATAGCGCCACTGACTGTACAGAATTTATGTGAAGCTCGACACAATAACAATTTTTTACGGTAACCGCGGAGCAACGGATAGTCGCCGCCGTAGAAGTCGAGTTTTACTTCAGTTTGTTTTGCGAAATTTGATCGTTGTAGGAATGTAAAATATTTTTTTTTGTAACGTAGCGTGTGTATATGTATGTAAGATATGCCAGGAGAAGTTTGGCGGCTGTAGGTGGTCGTTTTCATGATTAGGTCCGAAAGTAAAAGATCGCCAAATCTGGATCTAGTCCCTAGTCAGTGTATATCAAATTAACTATATATTATATCATTATTATCAGTTATTTATCACAAATTTCGACAAAACGGCCAAACCAGTACGGTACCGAACAACCACTCGGCGGCCCCAGCCGGCAGGGGCTCAGCCTCAGGTTTCGAAACCAGCGGCAGCGTGGTTCAATTCTTCACCCGGCTGGAACACTACTACTAGTACTAGTGAGTACTAGACTTTTAGTACTTTACCTGGGTTTTTCTCAAATCTTCGCTGATTTGTTCAATAGGATCAATGGATAACGCCGGCGCCATCACGTCAACAACGTTCTAGTAGTCCCTTTGGAAATACCTGCTACCAACTACATTCCCACTGTACCCGGATATAAACGCGTAAACACGCCGGTGTTGTTACCGATATTTACGCAACGCACCTTCTCCCCAAGCGACCCTTCAAAGCTGGAAATTGTCGCCATCTGCCGGGTCATGTTGGTGTCGTAGTTAGACTAGTAGTCACCAGGAGGCGATCCCGTTTCTGCGCGCAAGACGATTGCGCGGATAGCTATGGGGGAGAGTTGTTTTACACATTCATATAAACTATAATTATGCTAATACACTAACTTTGGGGCATTGGGTCCGATATACTACCTGGCGATGTGTTCATTTTACATATGCAATAAAGTCATACAACCCTATAATATATTTCTACTCTAGAGGGTCTTTCTCCAACCCGAGATAATCGAGTGATTGCAACTTGTCCAGTTGGCACCACTGCAAACATGTATATGTATGCTAAATGCTTTGGTATGCTGTGGTTAAAAATCAATGTTTGTTTTTTGGTTTATTGCTCCATGGCTGGGAGTAAATTAGGCCAAGTTACATTAATTGTCATAATCCCACCCAGCAACTTAATTTTACAACTTCAGTATCTTGGAAAAGATCACCAAGAACCGAAACCATTTAAAGGATTATGCATTGATCAGCTCCCGATCAGATGAAACTGTTATTCTTGAAATTGTGTATATCTTAAAGTTGAATTATTTTACTTAAGGAATGTGCCATTTTTAAAACATTTAACTGATTAGTCATAACAATGATACACTGTACTACATTTTTAGAACAGAATATGCCAAGTAACAGATAAACAACAAAGTAGTTTTGGTAAAAGAACACAGTAGAATAGATATAAGCCTTAATAAGGAAGATTCATTCTAAAACAGTAAATGTGACTTTGAATAACCAAACACCTCAAACAATAGGCGCCATACATAGTTGTATACATTGTGATACATATGGTAAATGTTTGAATGTTAAGCGACACATCAAAATATATACAAACACAATGTAAATAATTTCTCAGGTGAATAGTTTATTTATTAATGAAAAATACAATACAATAGCAATCAAAAATATGAAAAGAGCCACGGTTTTCTTATATGTGGCATCACAAAAATACAACTTATTCTCTTACACATTTGTTTACAATATTTATTTAAAATATCATCACGTACATCAAAACATACATTCACAACATACGACACAATGCAGTTGTGACAACACAACAATATATCAACAGATACACTAACAGACAGTACAGAATATAAGTGAAGTTATAGCTGTTCTCACCACTTAAAAAATGCAAATAAATTGTGTGGACAAATCCCACTAAGATCTTAATCCTGCGTTTCACATTGCGGTATCCTGCAATATCAGATTTTGTGAGACCCTAGTTTTGTCCCACTGCACAAGTCGAGGTACAACCCTTGGATACATGCTATTCTACTGGGTTCTCAACACTTGAAAACAATGACAATATAACAGTGTACCCTTTTTAGTTAAATATGTTATGTCCATTCCTCAATTATTAACATTCATATAGCGTTCTTAATATTGGAATAAATAAGTTGAAGACATTCTGTCCACCAAATAATTTTTTTGGGTAAGCCCGAATCAGTGTTCGAAATTTGAAAGTTGCACCAGCAAAATGTTTAATTGTAAAGATAACATTCCAGTACTAACAGCTGTTACTGCCTGTAAATGGCTCTAATTGTAGAGGTACGCGACCTTATTTGCAAATACCTTGGTTCCTACACAACAAACTAATTGAAAGAAGTCAAACAGATTCAGTAATTTTCCAGATAATACCAGCAATTGTTATGGCTATCTACCCATGGCTGATTCCAGGTAACGCAACAGTCAACCTTCCTTTATACTCACACAGGAAAATGTTTCTGGTGATCAGCTGTTGTTTGGCTACTCAGATCAGTGTGACTACCCACATTCTATGAGTTTAAGTTCAGATCGTGACCTTATAAAACCAAATAAAGATTCTACTTTCATCATAAAAGTAAACAGTTTGATCGTTTTAATAACAAAATCTGAATGAATCATACTGAACTTTCAAATGTGTTTCATTAAACCCCAATTTTCTATGTAATTTGGAAGTTACCTCCTTATACAAAATAAACATGCAAAAATAAATGTGACAGTCAAGTAGAAACATCCAAATTACACAAATAATGGTATATCAACAACGTGTGGTCCATTCAAACACGGGTGGTCATAATGGTAAAACATAAATAGTTTATATGTATAAAACTATTTTATGATTAAACAACCAGATGTACCTTTACACTTGCTACTTCCGCCCTCACTAGTTACGCTGGAGTTCACATGTTGTGTTAGGTTAATCTATTGAGTATTCATCTCTCAATATCAGGCTGGTTCTGAAAAGTTGCACCTTCAAAACAGATACGTATTACAAATGACTACTATATAAAATATATTGATGCATAATAACAATATATAAACAAAACTAAAATGTCACTATAAAAAACAACACCCACATGTCTAAAGCATTTGCTGAAATTATTCATCCTTTCTGTTAGTATGAAAATAAACATGGGTGCATTTCTAAGTACATAAGTTCTGTATATTTTGTCAGAAAATTTGCTTACACTACAATAATAAACATACGTAGTTGTTCCTGAGAATGTTTGTTATCTGTGTACATGTGATATACCATTTACAGTGCACTTTGTCATTTGTATTCACTTTGCATTAAGTCAAGAGACTTAAAATGTGCTCTCATCATTTTACAGCATTGGGCGGGCCAGTGGAATCAGGGGATGCCCTGTTTTCAGTGCACAGGATTTGGGGTGGTGGTTTGTATTTAAATGTAAAAGATTGGGCCTGGGTAAATTTTCAGTGCACAGAATTTTGCCAAAAACCATTCTGTTACAATTAAACAAGATATCAGTTCACATGATCGGTGTGTTTGTCAGATTCCAAGGTACTGGATATTTAAGTAGGTTGGATTTCCACATTAGGGAGTGTCCCCTGATAAATAATGACTGTTCCCTGATGGTGGTGGTCAACAATGACTGGCCCATATACTGCTAACCTTATCTCACCTTAGCCAGTGATGCCCTAACCAGGCATCCTGGTGAAACGCCTAAATGTGGCCAGACCAACCCAGTAGACACATAAATGTTACACAATTCACATCAGAAACACAACTAAGTCAAGTCCTTAATGATTACATTTTGAGTGGCTAAGGAGACCAAATGTTGATAAGGCATCAACTGCTACATGGACTGGTCAGTTGACCTGATTGACCATCGAGGCAAAGACACTGTCTCTCATCCTCAGGTTGTAGGGTGTGTCCATCTCGAGCACCTTTCCCGCACTCAGGACCACCACCTTGTCACATGTCAAGATGCTTGACACTCGGTGCTGAAAACACAATCGGTGCATCCATCAACTGATGTCACAGTCAGAATGATGCCACGTGGAGTGACGGCACACGCTGTATAAATACACAAATGTGACTTTTTCTCCAAAACCAACATTGTGTTTTATCCTGAAACCCTTCATATGAACTTTGACTTAATTCAACTTTATTATTATTATAACATCTGCTAAATCAATCTATCCCACACACAGTTCTCATTTAAACAACTTTGCATAAAGAAAAACTTTTCAACAAAATATTGGACAATGTCCGACAGATTTACATGTGTGTCAGCCATTTTGTATGCTTGACGGACCATGTTGCTAGGAAATAGGTCATGTGACCGATCCATTCATTGTCACAATAGTCTTCTGAAAATGTTTCTGGTATCACAGAACTGGTTGGAATCAGACCATCTCGTCTCAAATGAACATTAGTCAATTTGCAAAAGCTTTGAGTTGACTTATTTACAACACAAACTACTTCAAATTTCCTCCATTTTTAAAAATTCAGTCAGATCAAAACTACATCCCCAAAATATTATTGTTTGTACAGATTTAATCACAACGAAATGGCTCAAATTTGCATAAATGAGTTGGCATGTCATATTCAATAAAACAATGAATGAAATCGAACTGAGAATGAAGCTTTATTATGCTGGCACATGGTTGATGTTAAAAACATTACCAAATTGATATTACAATATGACAGAATTCCCATCGTACTATCCAACGTAACTACTTTTGGGGAAATATTTCTTGCAGCTAATGTTGCTATTTCATAAAATTTACAAGTTTATCCATTTTAAGATACGAATCCATATGTACAGAAATAGCATGCAGATGCGGTATACGATAAAACAGTGAATACAGCGCACAGTGGAGATTAACATAAGTATTTCCATATATACATAGACGGATGTGGTATGCAATAAAACAATGAATATAGTGCCCAGTGGAGATTAACAGTAGTTCCATATGTACATAGACGGATGCAGTATGCAATAAAACAGTGAATATAGCGCCCAGTGGAGATTAACAGAAGTAGTTCCATATGTACATAGACGGATGCTGTATGTGATAAAACAGCGAATACAGCGCCCAGTGGAGATTAACAGAAGTAGTTCCATATGTACATAGACGGATGTGGTATGTGATAAAACAGTGAATACAGCGCCCAGTGGAGATTAACAGAAGTAGTTCCATATGTACATAGACGGATGCTGTATGTGATAAAACAGTGAATATAGTGCCCAGTGGAGATTAACAGAAGTAGTTCCATATGTACATAGACGGATGCGGTATGTGATAAAACAGTGAATATAGTGCCCAGTGGAGATTAACAGAAGTAGTTCCATATGTACATAGACGGATGCTGTATGTGATAAAACAGTGAATATAGTGCCCAGTGGAGATTAACAGAAGTAGTTCCATATGTACATAGAAGGATGCTGTATGTGATAAAACAGTGAATATAGTGCCCAGTGGAGATTAACAGAAGTAGTTCCATATGTACATAGACGGATGCGGTATGTGATAAAACAGTGAATATAGTGCCCAGTGGAGATTAACAGAAGTAGTTCCATATGTACATAGACGGATGCTGTATGTGATAAAACAGTGAATACAGCGCCCAGTGGAGATTAACAGAAGTAGTTCCATATGCACAATAATGGATGTGGTATGTGATAAAACAGTGAATACAGCGTCCAGTGGAGATTAACAGAAGTAGTTCCATATGTACATAGACGGATGCGGTATGTAATAAAACAGTGAATATAGTGCCCAGTGGAGATTAACAGAAGTAGTTCCATATGTACATAGACGGATGCGGTATGCGATAAAACAGTGAATATAGTGCCCAGCGGAGATTAACAGAAGTAGTTCCATATGTACATAGACGGATGCTGTATGTGATAAAACAGTGAATATAGTGCCCAGTGGAGATTAACAGAAGTAGTTCCATATGTACATAGACGGATGCGGTATGCGATAAAACAGTGAATATAGTGCCCAGTGGAGATTAACAGAAGTAGTTCCATATGTACATAGACGGATGCTGTATGTGATAAAACAGTGAATATAGTGCCCAGTGGAGATTAACAGAAGTAGTTCCATATGTACATAGACGGATGCGGTATGCGATAAAACAGTGAATATAGTGCCCAGCGGAGATTAACAGAAGTAGTTCCATATGTACATAGACGGATGCGGTATGCGATAAAACAGTGAATATAGTGCCCAGTGGAGATTAACAGAAGTAGTTCCATATGTACATAGACGGATGCTGTATGTGATAAAACAGTGAATATAGTGCCCAGTGGAGATTAACAGAAGTAGTTCCATATGTACATAGACGGATGTGGTATGCGATAAAACAGTGAATATAGTGCCCAGTGGAGATTAACAGAAGTAGTTCCATATGTACATAGACGGATGTGGTATGCGATAAAACAGTGAATATAGTGCCCAGTGGAGATTAACAGAAGTAGTTCCATATTCCATATGTACATAGACGGATGCGGTATGTGATAAAACAGTGAATATAGTGCCCAGTGGAGATTAACAGAAGTAGTTCCATATGTACATAGACGGATGCTGTATGTGATAAAACAGTGAATATAGTGCCCAGTGGAGATTAACAGAAGTAGTTCCATATGTACATAGACGGATGCGGTATGCGATAAAACAGTGAATATAGTGCCCAGTGGAGATTAACAGAAGTAGTTCCATATTCCATATGTACATAGACGGATGCGGTATGTGATAAAACAGTGAATATAGTGCCCAGTGGAGATTAACAGAAGTAGTTCCATATGTACATAGACGGATGTGGTATGTGGTAAAACAGTGAATATAGTGCCCAGCGGAGATTAACAGAAGTAGTTCCATATGTACATAGACGGATGTGGTATGTGATAAAACAGTGAATATAGTGCCCAGTGGAGATTAACAGAAGTAGTTCCATATGTACATAGACGGATGCGGTATGTGATAAAACAGTGAATATAGTGCCCAGTGGAGATTAACAGAAGTAGTTCCATATGTACATAGACGGATGCGGTATGCAATAAAACAGTGAATATAGTGTCCAGTGGAGATTAACAGAATTAGTTCCATATGTACATAGACGGATGCGGTATGCGATAAAACAGTGAATATAGTGCCCAGTGGAGATTAACAGAAGTAGTTCCATATGTACATAGACGGATGTGGTATGTGGTAAAACAGTTAATATAGTGCTCAGTGGAGATTAACAGAAGTAGTTCCATATGTACATAGACGGATGCGGTATGTGATAAAACAGTGAATATAGTGCCCAGTGGAGATTAACAGAAGTAGTTCCATATGGATGTGTTTTTTCACGTGGATGAGGAAGTGGAAAATTTAACTGCTCCATGTAGCGATTCGAATCATATCTGCACGGTTAATTGGCTAAAGAACTCCCAACAAAAGTGATGTCACTACAGAGGCACAGTGGAATCTTGCTATTAAGGTCATCCTTGGGGCTGGCCAAAAGTGACCTGAATAGCGAGGTGGCTGTATTACCGAGGTGACCATACAGCAAGGTTCGACTGTATTTCCCATTCTGTATGCCATTCCATACATGTGGAATCCTAGCTTTACATTATTAGCAGTGGTCAACACTGTGTAAGAAACAGTAAAAGATTGACCACTGTCCAACATAAAATGTGCCTGCAACAGCTACGTGGGTAGTAAGTCACAAAATTGTGAAAATAAGTTTTGTAGCTTTTTGGATTCCACAGATCCTGAGCTTTAAAATGATATATGCTGTAGCATAAAATACTGCAGTTGTTAAATAATTCAGTTTTGACCCTTACTGCGCATGTCCGGAAATTTAAGTTCGCTGCGTAAGGAAATAGTCTGCCCTATTCTAACAAAATGGGTAATCTTTTACTTAAATGGCCCAAACTAGGTTCATCCTACTGATCCCAAGTCCCAAGCCTATGCTTTCACCAAGGGGATCCTACCCAGCAGATTCTGCTAATAATTTAGACCAGTTACATAAAAGATTGCCAAAATACGAATCTATTCGTTGTCTTCAAGCTTTTGTTATGAATATTGGCATTGGGATGGATGCAAAATTATTAGAATGTTGCTTATTTAAGACATTTGGAAGAAGGACATATGTGGAAATATTTATGCAAGCCAACTAAGGTGTTTTAAATTGTATTCAGCATAAATGTTTTTATCTACAAACTGCCAAAATACATACATGGTGCTAAAGTAATTGATATTTCGTTGGAGAATATTTCCTTACATAGCGAACTTCTTTTTCCGGACATGCGGAACTACATTATCTAAAATTGTTTTTATCTACAAACTGCCAAAATACATACATGGTGCTAAAGTAATTGATATTTCGTTGGAGAATATTTCCTTACATAGTGAACTTCTTTTTCCGGACATGCGGAACTACATTATCTAAAATTTAAGCAAACTGTTAAAAAGCAACACTGAGAAACAAGGTCAGTTTGACTAATATTGTCTGTTGTTTTTAATCTATGGGTTTGTGAATGCAGGTATTTCATTAGTTTTGGATTGTTTGTGAAAGAATTAAAAGAGGACACTGAAAGATGTTATTATAAGGTACATACATTTCTGCGAAAATGACAAAGTTGAAGGGACATGATCTAGACATCTATCATTGGTTCGTGTGCAGAATAAACCCATGTGACTGAATACCCGGTTCGTTGTTGCAGGTTACAAATGTCCACTCACTGCGATGATGACCACTGTGCTGTTAGTGAACTGTGTCCGCAACACCTCCTGGATGACCTGGTCAGTTCGGAGGTCAACTGACGCAGTCGCCTCGTCCATTATCAGCAGGCGAGGGTCGCGCATGATTGCACGCGCAATGCACAACAGCTGCCACACGTAGAACAGTGGTTAATACCAGGACAATACAGTGTAGGATGTAGACATTGATGGGATAACATTAGAAGCTTCAGAAGTTATAATAGAGGTTAAATCATGAGTAATGTGATTAAAACCACAAAAATGAGAATATCTAATGTCCTGGTAATTGCCCTAATGTCTATACGTATTCAGACACAATGTTTTCAAACACCTTAAAATGTACAACAATTATTCAGACACAATGTTTTCAGACACCTTAAAATGTACAACAGTTATTATTTTTGAGTAACTTATGTTTTCTGAAACCTGCAATCGGACAGCAACTCCATGAAGTTACGAAGTTACATATCTCTGCATTGTGTGTGTGTGTGTGTGTGTGTGTGTGTGTGTGTGTGTGTGTGTGTGTGTGTGTGTGTGTGTGTGTGTGTGTGTGTGTGTGTGTGTGTGTGTGTGTGTGTGTGTGTGTGTGTGTGTGTGTTTACATGCATGATTGAGTGGGTGAGCAAGTGAGTGAGTGCGTGTGCGTGTGTATGCATGGCACTGTGTGTGTGAGTTGTTTCTGTGGTCTTACCTGCCTCTCCCCAACACTGAAGTTCTCTCCCCCTTCTGTCACTATGTAATCTACAATCAGCAAACACTATATACTACCCCTCAGAGTGCGACAATGCACAAGTGTTGGACTGTTCAAAATGGCAACCAAAAGATTCTAGAGCATGTTTACCATTGTGATGTTGATTAACTATCTATATATTTAACTATTTATTATTACAATTAAGGGATCACAGGACACGGAAATTTTTTTTAAATTAAAAGCTGATAAATTTCACCAACTATGTATTGTTACTGTAAGTTACTGTACTAAAACTAAGGATATTTCATGATTTTTATTTTTGTTTTCTAATATTTCAGTGCGCTAGGGGGTTTTAATCGAAAAAATAAGGCATAAAACAGCAAAAGTTTAAATGAATAGAACACTGAAACCCCTATCCTAATTTATGCAATTCAAATGTTTTTATTTAGATAATGAACTATTCTAACTTTCTGTGCATAGCCATTTGTATATGTCATTCAGATTTTTGGGGACAATTTTTTGTTTAATTTTAATTTTTTTCTTCAATATTTTCACATTCAAACCCCTATAGGATATAATCCAAAAGACTGATCATAATTTCAATGCACAGGAATGTAGATAGTTATGTCATTATTACTGTGTAAAAAGTTGGTATGAATTGCTTGGTTAGTTTTGGAGTTCTATTCATTTTTCCTACAAAAAAGTAATAACTGAGAAAACGGCACTCAAAGTATGAACAAAGTAATTTTAATGTCTTGCACATACTAGATGTTACAAATAAGCATAAATATGGTAGGCTTACCATGTATATACAATATGTGAGTGTTTCTAAGTGAAACATTTCATTAACAGTGACACAATTATGTCATTGTTTACCCCTACCCCCCTAATTCATAATGCGAGTAATCATGGTCGACGCACCAATTAAGACAGTTTTCACACATAATTCACATTGCATACATTGTGACTTGTGTCCAACATAAAACATGCATACTGATAGCATGTAACAGTCCATATGCATTGGTTATGCAAAGAAACCTGATTATGAGATCAGATAGGTATTTTCCTAAGTAAGCATCACTTCACTTTTACAAATGCAGCTTGTATGTATCCACAACAGTCGTGGCGTGTCAGCCTGTTTTCTTCAACTCTGAAATGCATGTAATATACACAAATGTTTATAGGATTAATAGTCCATTAAAAGTGACATCATTATAACATTTTCACCCCCACCCCTCCCACCCCCCCACTGCCACCCCACACATTATAATGCCAGGAATCATAGCTGAAGCAAGAATTCGGACAGTTTCCCACTCTGCACAGGTTGTGACTTGTCAACCTAAGCACCACTTCACTGAGGCATTTTACAAATGCAACAGCCGTGTGTCCATACAATCATCACATGTTTTACATGTCAGTCAATCATCACTAACTCTGATACATTTGGTATATATAACACAACATCCATGTACACCATATGGCACAGTGTGGAGCATAAAAAGTCACTTCTGATCAACATGTTTCAACAGTATAATGCAATAGCATTAGAGGTGTTCAGTGCAGGGCAGAAGACATCAGCGACCACTTCATTGAGTTGGCCAACATCGACAATACACCAATCTCGACTGCTCAGTTCCCTCTGTTCGTCAGGGTTGTCACATTTAACGGCGTTCATGGTGACAATTTTGCGTGACGAGACGACTGTAGTGCGACACGGTGTTGCCTGGGCCGTCCCTTGTAGCTGTGCAGTCGCTCCGGCGTCAGCTGTTGCGATCTTCCCGGCGCTGTCAGTGTCAGTCGCAGTGTCGTCTGCTTCAAATCAATTCGCTTTCGCCGTCGATTACGGCTGCTAAGTCGGCTTCCTCGGACGACCAACGACGTGCAGCATTGCACTCACTCAGGCGCTTGCGTATAACTTTTGATTTCTTCGGCGGCATCTCATTTAAACTCTCTTTTTAACAAAATATATTGTCCGTTTATCGAGTGTCAAACTGTTCTCCGTAGCAACAATGTAAACAGGAAAGCAGATAACGCAAAGCATCGTGGGATTGATTTGCCTCGTTTTGAACAAAGACGCGTCATAAAACCGGTTGAATGATCCTTGAACTTGCTTTCGGCTGGTTGCGTGCCTCATTTTGAGAAAAAACGCGTCATAAAACCACGAATGCGAGGCTTTCGGCCAGTTCCGTGTCTCATTTGCATAATTATGTGCTAAATAAGGAGATCATCGGAAATTTGGACTCGGTTTCAACGCGGGAAAACTCAACTTTGGAGAAAAGGGGCGTGACTATCAACAACTGACAGATAGCCAAGAAGACGGCCGTTCTTTTGATACCAAACAAAATGGCGTATTATGAACAAACGTTGTCGTTGTCAAGGCATAAACTTGGATTACTTTTGGCGTGTTTCATCGATTCAAATATTTATTGTCATTTCACATTTGATGGGCCATCTAAGTTAGTGCTAATATAATGACTTAGCGGTGAGTAACTGTTAAAAAACGATCTTTATTGTGAAGTAGATATGTCAATCTGTCAAAAACTGAAAGAAACACAAAATTTCATAAAAATCATTATTGACGTATTTCAGACTGCTGTGTCTCCCCTTAATGTATTATTATTAGTATTATTCACAGCCTGTACACATGTACACAAATTCAGTAAGACAGCAACAACCAACCAAGTTTTTTTGGAAGCTCTACGACGGCTGCTTTCATCTGTACAATCTCAAGCACTCGCCAGATGGCGTTGTCATCCTTTGAACCTTCCGCATCCAGGTTGAACCTGCAAAGAAATACAATGTCGGCCTATTATAGTGAGCTGAACAAAAAACCTTTAATTTTAATAATCAGATGAGACTAACACTGCATGGTATTCTCATATCTACCCATTTATGTAACACTAAGCAGAGTTCTGTGTCACCCAATAAGCATTGTACGTAACTAATTATGCAGGGATCGATCTGGAAGAAGATATGATTACCTGAGTGTGCCTGAGAAGAGGACCGGGTCCTGTGGTTACCTCAGAAGATCACCGGGTCCTGTGGTTACCTCAGAAGAGGACTGAATCCTGTGGTTACCTGAGAGTGCCTGAGAAGAGGACTGGGTCCTGGGGTATCACGGTGAGTCGAGACCGCAGTGTGTTGAGACCCATGCGGCTAATATCGAGTCCATCTATGAGGATGCGGCCGGCACAGAGGTGGTTGATCCGGAAGAGACCGAGAGTGATGGAAGACTTCCCGCTGCCCGTGCGTCCACACAGGCCAATCTGACACACAGTAGAGGTGAGGAGCAAGAAGGCAGCCACAGAAGGTGACAGAGGATGCAAAGTTTACCAATGTTTATTTATATTTAATTTTTATTTATATTTTTAATCTGAGTTCATTAAAATAAAATATTTTTAAGTTTACCAATGTTAACGATTTAAAAAATATATTTTGAGTTGATCACACAACATAATTTTTAAGTTTACAAATGTTTATGATTTTTATATATATTTTGAGTTGATTGCACAATATTTAAAAGTTTACAATTGTTTATTTATATTTTTTATAAAGTTTACAAATATTGAATTTTTTTTATTTTATTTTGAGTTCATTTTAAAGTCCTATTCAATAATGTGGAAATATATTCATAACAATTTGAATAATTTATTTGATTTTATTACAAGTTTTGCTAACAAATTTATCAATTTAATGCAAATTCTGAGAGAAAACCATAATACATAGAATATCCAAATTTGGAGTACAAATACATCATAGCGTCACACAGGCACTTTTACTGGCATAATCTGAACTGGTGCAAGTTGCACCCATTCAAACCTCTCTGTAAACACTTTTACCAGTACAAGTTCCAAACATCAACGCAACTTGCATCATTTCGGAGACCTGACACTAATTGTTTGACTTCCTTCTAAATGTGCAATGGTTTGTCTGTGTAAAGACATTGCGTTGGTTGCAAATTGCAATGGTTCAAGACACTTGCACCACATCTCCCAAGTTATGCCAGTTGTGTTGACAGTTGGAAATTGCCCCGGTTTCAAATTGTGTTTACACAGGGATTTGCACTAGTACAATTATCTATGTAAACACAATAGCTGACCTGGTGCAAGTTATACTGGTTCAAAATGCCTGTGAAAAAATTAGTTTTAATCATGGTCGAAATTTCAAATTTTTTATTTTAACACACTATACAGTCTTTTCAACCATTTGTTACAAAAACATTATCAAAGTATCAGGGTTTTTGTTAAGAGCCGGGACCCGGGTAATTTACCCGACTTTGGCGATCCATGTACCCGGCTATCGAGAATGGAGAAGGGAAGCTTTTTTAATAGCACCCGTGTGTGATTCGCGACGCAAGACAACGTTTTCTGCTTTTCGTGCCTTTACGTTACAAATTGTGCAGTATTGCGTCTATAAGTTCCACAAATAGTTCAGCGTATGATGATTACGACATATCGCAACAAATCCGCACGGTTGGCGACTGTCACAGTTCATGTCGTTCCTCTGAATTTACTTCCAACAATTTTTAGTGTTATTTGTTATTCCCGATAGAGTCCGCCACTACGTTTTTTTGTAGAAGGGCGCCCCTAGCAAACCGCTTAGCAACAATGTCGGCGTAGTGACATTATTTCACAAATTAAAATAACCTAAGACTAAATTAAGAAGCAGGAATGTTGGAAGTCGTGATATGTAGCCTCACATGGATATTTAATGATTACGGGAGTTTTATTGGACTGCTTAACGCTACGGCTACGCCGATGAAGCGCAGCATGTTCGCTACCGTCGACGTCATGAAGTAATCCCGAAAAACCAATATGTCTTTCTTTGGCTTGTATGATACGTTTCTGATCTTTTCCAATTCGGTTTATAGCCACACGTTTTGTTATATCAACATTGATTTAGTAGGCCCAAATATCGCTCTGGTTTGCATAAACTTGTGCTGTTATATCACTTTTTCCACGCACGTTGCGCGCCTAACCCACGGCTGCAACGGCCTACGGTCACATGCACTTTGTTATATCCCTCTTTCCACGCGCGTTGTGCGCCTAACCCACAGCCACAACGGCCCACGCTGACACAAACCGGAGGCGGAGCGCTATTTGGGCCTAAAAGGTAGCATGGAACGCACTATTTTATTATTATTTTGTAACATTACATGCCTGTGCAATGTTCAATGGCGGAAAGGACACATTGAGGTTTAAAATGTAGACAAACATTTAGGTCTAGTTATATATAAGGGTGGCATCGAGGTGGGCTTGGTCTCTACACAACGTATTTAAAGAGATTCCCATTCAAAGCTACAGGCTCCATATGGCATGTGGACTAGGAAGCTTTAGGTTTATCGAGTCCAACGATTTTCACCTACATATAACTCGACCCTACCAGATATTTATTAATTCTGTTGTTAAACCTATTCACACTGCTAGAATTAGCACAATCAGCTTGTTCCATTCAAAGTATCGTATTTGTATAGTGGTTTCGTGTACTACTCTACTCGGTACCCCCCCCTATTCCCGGTGTATCCGTGTTATGTTCATGCAGCCCTTTCTCTGTTTGTACTGAATTTACGCCAACTATAGGGTAGGTTGGTATTGGGCAATCAAATTTATTAACACAGGGATTGCCACTGTGCACATATAATATATACAATAGTCACATCTTGTGCACAGCCAGGTACATCGAGATTACAGAGTGATGGACCACACATGTTATGTACGACACATTTTGTACATTTAGAATAATCATACTAGACATTTACCAAAAAACCCTTGATTGCTGTTATATTAATTACAGCATACCGACTGTAATATGCTTACAGTATATGTAATTTATGAAGATTTCACTGTGCCTAGCAATGTTAAAATCTTGTTATGTTGGAAATAATATTGATGTTAAGAACCAATCTTGTTTTGCATTAAAGAAATGATAGACTGACGGTGTGTGTCACCTCAATGAAAAGGGATGGAAATTTTGCTAGCAGTTATTTTTACAACAGACATTAATTATTCTGACTTGTTTCAATTATAAAGCTTATAATTATACTATTGTGAAATACTTAAACATTTTTATAGTTATTAGTAATTTTATTATGAAACCAACGTGTGAGCACTTGAGAAACCAGCCCTCCTGTGCTTCGACTTGGATTTCATTTCCACCATAGTGGTTGGAGAATGAATGTCCTCATAGCATTGTCTACAGATAGCAGTGTCTGTAAAGTCAGAGACACGTAGGCCTACATTGTATGTTGTCTACAGATAGCAGTGTCTGTAAAGTCAGAGACACGTAGGCCTACATTGTATGTTGTCTACAGATAGCAGTGTCTGTAAAGTCAGAGACACGTAGGCCTACATTGTATGTTGTCTACAGATAGCAGTGTCTGTAAAGTCAGAGACACGTAGGCCTACATTGTATGTTGTCTACAGATAGCAGTGTCTGTAAAGTCAGAGACACGTAGGCCTACATTGTATGTTGTCTACAGATAGCAGTGTCTGTAAAGTCAGAGACACGTAGGCCTACATTTTATGTTGTCTACAGATAGCAGTGTCTGTAAAGTCAGAGACACGTAGGCCTACATTGTATGTTGTCTACAGATAGCAGTGTCTGTAAAGTCAGAGACACGTAGGCCTACATTGTATGTTGTCTACAGATAGCAGTGTCTGTAAAGTCAGAGACACGTAGGCCTACATTTTATGTTGTCTACAGATAGCAGTGTCTGTAAAGTCAGAGACACGTAGGCCTACATTGTATGTTGTCTACAGATAGCAGTGTCTGTAAAGTCAGAGACACGTAGGCCTACATTGTATGTTGTCTACAGATAGCAGTGTCTGTAAAGTCAGAGACACGTAGGCCTACATTGTATGTTGTCTACAGATAGCAGTGTCTGTAAAGTCAGAGACACGTAGGCCTACATTTTATGTTGTCTACAGATAGCAGTGTCTGTAAAGTCAGAGACACGTAGGCCTACATTGTATGTTGTCTACAGATAGCAGTGTCTGTAAAGTCAGAGACACGTAGGCCTACATTGTATGTTGTCTACAGATAGCAGTGTCTGTAAAGTCAGAGACACGTAGGCCTACATTGTATGTTGTCTACAGATAGCAGTGTCTGTAAAGTCAGAGACACGCAGGCCTACATTGTATGTTAACAGGACACTGATTTCTAAAGAACTAACACAGCTGGAACTGAACTTACATAAATAAAAAAAGTCTCTGATTTAATAATGTGACACGTCTAGTTGTATCCATAGTGGCCCACGACTCCGCGACATGCTGTCACTTGGTCAGGGCATGTTGCGTGGTCCCTGAATTGGGGGTTATGGTCCCTGCTATCGGGACACTTAACAAAAACCCTGAGTATGTTACATGCTGATGAAAATATAAACTTTTTAGTTATTTACTGTGTTTCGTTGTTCTATTATACATTTCTGAAAAATTCAGTTTCTGTTGACCTTGTTATTTACAATTGCAGTAACTGTGTATTTTTTTAGATACCAACTAGAAATTATCAGTACAGTTCATTAAAATAATACACAATGAAATAACAGCTCCATGTTTGATGTAATGTTGCCTGTTGCATTTCTACAGTTCATTATACATATATCAAGACGCCACTGTATATTTACATGCAAACTATCATCAAATGCAAATTACAAAGGAATTTTCAAAATGTCAAAAGGTTAACTGTGTACCGTTTCTCCACCGCGAACATGGAGATTGAAGTTGGTGACAACAGGGTCAAGAGTCGTGTCATACGATAGTGACACAGACTCAAACTTCACTTCTCCCTTGTCTGGCCAGTTGTCAGGGGGAACTATTTCTGTAACACACATCAAATTTACCAACATAAACCAAGTGCACAACGTGAAGATTAAAAGGTTGAAAACTAGATTATTTACTACATGTACCTGGTAAATGCATTTGATTGGGGGGAAGGGGTGGGTGAAGATGTATGCATGTCAGCATGTGCGTGTTTAAAGGTAAGGTCTTATATGGTGACGTACGTATTCAGTCTTCAGGACAGCTCAAAGCGCTTTACACTACTCCGTGGCAGATCTGTTCAATCGAACACCATCTCAACTTCTCTGGGAAGCATCCACCCACGCTATTAATTTGTGAAGACTATTCTTACACAAAATATCCACCACTGTCTATAGCCAGGTACTCATTCATACAGCTGAGTGAACTGGAGCAACAAGTGGACAAGGAAGCCATTGCTTCAGCAGCATTCCAACACCTATTCATCTGATAGATTTGTAAATTTAATTTTTTACAATCTATGCCATTAGCATTTACACAAACAATAGACAATTTGTTGACAAACGTATCACTAAACAGATCACAATGACTGAAGACTTTCTGATGTATTTGTTTATTAACAAATGAATATTTTGTTGACACATTACTTTGGGTAACTGGCAGTGGCTGCAGAAATTTGAAATGAGGCATTGTCGTAGAACACCGAATACTTCATGAAGAGAACTCTTTCCAATCCTCTTGCTGTAGTTTCAAAGCTTGGGCAATTGTGTTTCATCCACACTGCCTCAATTCCCTCAGCTATATATATATATAAATATATATATATGTATATATATATATAAGAACAAAGTTTTTATGTTATAAATGTAGCATGGCTGAATGAAGTCGAGGTAGTGTTCAAATGAACAAGTTCAAATGAACTGCTAGGAGGTGTAGTGTAAAGTTGTGTCAGCAGTCCTAAGGATGGATACAACGCTATATAAGAAAGTGTACCTTTGTCTTTTTTAAATTAAACTATTTCTGGTTAATTAATAGTATTTTCTGATGTTACCGTAACGACTGTAATTATTCAGACAACAACAATATTTACATTTTCAGCTGTCCAAAGACAAATATACAAAAAATTAATATGAATATTTTACGAACACGAACAAATCCAGACGTTGTCTCATTTAAGTACCTGATATTAAAAGGGCTTTATAACATAATTGGTGAGAAGTGATACTTAATAAAACATCACTAACAAATGGTGTCTGATTACACAGGAACAAAGACTTATAGTTAGTTACCTTAGCAACTTGGTGGGGACAAACCAGATAAAAGCACCAAATTTTGTTGGTGCTTCCTTGAGCAATAAGATTTCAGTTTTTGATTGGAGCAAGTAATTTTTTTGGGTGGGTCCATAATTTTTCACCCCCCTTTGAACAGATATATGCCGTGGAACAGACGGAATAAGTGTCAAATATTTTGAGTTGCTTCACTAAACAATAATATTCCACTTTTTGATTGGAGTTAGCAAATTGTTTGAGTGGGTCCATCATTTTTATCCATTATTGGATTGCGATATGATTTTTTACTAAAATTTCTCATGGAATTATATGAGGCATACCAAATAAAAGCACCAACTTGTTTTTGTAGCTTCTTTGAACAACATGATTTCAATGTTTGATCAGAATTAGCAAATATTTAGGTGGGTCCATAATTTCTCACCCTCCACAGAACCCTTAGCCCTGTGCCGTTTTATTACACTTTCCCACGACATAGATTACAGACAGGACAAATGGACCACATTTTTGGCCGCTTCCCGTAACACTGATATTTCATTTTTTTATTGGCATCAGCACATTTTAGGTGGGTCCATACATAAAAATAGCACCACATTTTTGCTATGTCCTTGAATTTTTTAAATTTTGATTCTAAGTCAACACATTTTGGGTGCGTCCATGGAACCCGAGTTATTAGAGTTTGAGAAACAATATCTTCCCAAAGTTGAGGAAAGTCAGCATCACGGGGAGTTTCTTTGTTGTAAAAACCGCCAACACGACAACATTTATTAATCGGTGATCGTTGACATCACGCATTCCATCCATATCCCATTAAAGAAGGGCTCACTCGCCCTATAATTTCCAATGCCACGGTCCAAAACCAAGCAGGAAAGATTTTAATGCTGAAGAATTGATTGACCTTCTTCTCTCGGGTATACATAGTCTTGCAGCAAATAACCTTTAGATGTGTGCATTTCCCAGACAAGAAACTCCTCCATACCCTCCCAGTCCCTCCTCCCTCCAATGGAGAAATGTAGTAAAACGGCAGATTTGGTTTGATGGGGCAACAAATAATGGACCCACCCAAAATAATTGCTGACTCCGATCACAAATTTTAAATTAACAACCAAAGGAAGTTGTTGAAAAAGTTTGGTGCTTTTATCCGGTCTGTCCCCACATCCCAAACATATGTTGCTAAAGTACCTGACTATTAAAGTTTGCCGAAAACATAAGGTACACAAAACAATTATTTATGCATATTTTTAGGGAGTCTGAAAACATACGGTCATTACGGTATTCATCAGACACTCACGCTTGCCATGGTGGTCAATCTCAGCGGTCACTTTGCCGTACCAACAGACACGCTCCACACTGTTGAATTGCATCTCTGCCTCAGATACAAACTTCATCGTCCACTGCAGCTTGCTGGCCATCTACAACACGACGGTGTCAGGATATAATTAAATAATTATAATAACTTTATTTGGATAATAAAATTCAAATTAAAACTCTGTTTAGTAGTGTTTACAACAATCATTTAAAATGTTACAAATAAATATTACAATAAATACAAATAAAATGGATAAATAAGTACAGCTAACACTTTATTACACAAAAGTAAACAAGAAAAACTAAATCATACATGAATTTGTATAAAATATATACCATCGAAAAAAAATGGGCAAAGAGGCCCTGAAGTCCTTTGGACTATATTGCAGTAATTGCGTTAGTAATTATTAATGGTCTTTTGTGAAACTTAGTTACAGATCATTAAGGGTTATGATGGAAGTAAAATATTGACATGTTTAGTGGAAATTATATACACGACAGTGAAGATACACCTGGAAATAAAATATTCGAGTAGACCGCTTCGTGAATATTGTATATATTAGTTAACGTGTTATTACAACTACCGTAGAATTTTATCCCAATACTCTGCTATTTAGGCCGATTTCCAGTTGTTGTAGAAACCTTGCAGGAGAGTTGGTGAGCTGCAATCTCGCATGTAGCACAGTGAAAGATTGTTTAAGAAAATGTTCACACATTTTTGTTCTCATTTTGCCCCTCCCTGCCACACTCCCCCAGAATGGAAAGAAGAGATGAACTATGATAAAACTTTATTTGTTCACAAGATACATATATATATATAGCATGCATTTTGACTTAAAACAGTAGCAATTAATGACACAATACTGATTGAATTCAAGTGAAGTAATACCTGCAACATGTATGGTAAAACATCTTAATAAAATTCCTTGTAATTTTGGCTAAATATGCTTTAACCTTTTCGAGTATACCTAAGTTAATTTAGGTATTATTTTACATCTAAGCATCTAAGTTATTTTATTTTAATCCTAGATGATATTATTATATAGCATTTTGATAATTATGTCTATTGCTGTTTTAAAGTTTCTCAGGTTCTGCCAGAGCATTAGGGATTCCATTACACATTATAGTTACAGCCCACATGGAGGCATTCTGTTTGACACTTGGAACAATGGCAGGCAATGAGCCAAGGCTAGTCCAATACACAGGTTTACAGCTGGCTACTCCACACAGCCACCCCCAGTGATCAGGGCAAAGTCCACTATACAATTATAAATATACAGGGTAGATCAGTGGCTGCAGAGGCTTACAGCAGTAGGGAACTAGCATGACACAATTTTAATTTTGAGGGGCTCTTAGAATGATTCAATCAAATACAGATTCCATGTGTATAGTGGCACTACCACATGAAATGTCTGTGCAAAATCAGAGAAAAAGTTACTGAAGAGTTTTTGAAAAAATAGGCAAAATGTGAAAACGTACCAGTTTCTGAGGCCCTTAGAATGATTCAATCAAATACAGATTTCTCGTGCATAGTGGCAGTACCCTAAGATATGCCTATGCAAAATTACAGAAAAAGTTGATGAACGGTTTCTGAGATATGGCAGCTAATGGTGGACGGCGCTCGGCGGATGCAGAGTGATGGCATAAGTCCGTTGAATCTTTAGCCCAAAGTACTAATAAAAACCAATATAAAAATTGCATAATCAAAAGTCAGATAATATTAATTAATAAGTACTAGAATAATACATTAGTTGTCATCCCCGCATTGGGTAAGTGAAATCAGTGCCCTGTGAATATCTCGCAAAACCTCAGAACGTCTTTGAATGTGACTTTGTATGCGACTTACAAGTACTGTGTGTGTGACTTACAAGTACTGCGTATGTGATTTACAAGTACTGTGTATGTGACTTATGAGTACTGTGTGTGTGACTTATGAGTACTGCGTATGTGACTTATAAATACTGCGTGTGTGACTTACAAGTATTGCATATGTGGCTTATGAGTACTGCGTGTGTGCCTTACAAGTACTGCGTATGTGATTTACAAGTACTGTGTATGTGACATACGAGTACTGCGTTGGTGTGACTTACAAGTACTGCGTGTGTGACTTATGAGTACTGCTTGTGTGACTTACAAGTACTGCGTATGTGACTTATGAGTATTGCGTGTGTGACTTACAAGTACTGCATATGTGACTTATGAGTACTGCGTGTGTGACTTACGCTTACTGCATATGTGACTTAAGAGTGACTTATGAGTACTGCATATGTGACTTATGAGTACTGCTCGTGTAACTTACAAGTACTGCGTGTGTGACTTACGAGTACTGTGTATGTGACTTATGAGTACTGCATGTGTGACTTACAAGTACTGCATGTGTGACTTACAAGTACTGTGTGTGTGACTTACAAGTACTGTGTGTGTGACTTACAAGTACTGCGTGTGTGACTTACAAGTACTGTGTATGTGACTTACAAGTACTGCATGTGTGACTTACAAGTACTGTGTATGTGACTTATGAGTACTGCGTGTGTGACTTACAAGTACTGCGTGTGTGACTTACGAGTACTGCGTGTGTGACTTACGAGTACTGCGTGTGTGACTTACAAGTACTGCGTGTGTGACTTACAAGTACTGCGTGTGTGACTTACAAGTACTGCGTGTGTGACTTACAAGTACTGCGTGTGTGACTTACAAGTACTGCGTGTGTGACTTACAAGTACTGCATGTGTGACTTACAAGTACTGCGTGTGACATACAAGTACTGCGTATGTGACTTACAAGTACTGCGTGTGTGACTTACAAGTACTGCGTATGTGATGGCGAGGGCCACAAAGGCTGGCTCTGTCCCCATCAGTCCGGAGGTGACACTCAGCACAGCCGCAGCGAACGCAATCACCGCTCCCAGTGTGTCCTACAACAGTACCAACCCACACACCATAAATGTTATACGAGGAACATATTATTGAATATTCTTTGGGATAGTTCATTTTCATAACACATTTCCTATGAACATATTTAACAGTTGAAATACCTGTAGAGACTTTCACTCCAGGCCTTTATACAGGATAAATTTTTACCATCAATTCCAAATGCGCATATGCACATAAATACACAAGTAGATAACAATACCTGCATACACAAGTGGGACACACATTCTTAAAGCATAACAGTCACATAAATAACAGTGAGAGTCAATAAGATTTATTTTCACAAACACTAGAATGTCCCAACTGAAAGCTTGGTAGCTCAAATTTCACTCCATCCAAAACAAAGTCAGCCTGTTCAAAAGACGGGCAGATGGGTCTTTAGATAAATCTAATAAGCTTCACCCTCTGTTCAAGATGGCCGCTTCAATACGACATCCAAGTAGGATAACAACATCGTTGACGTGAGGAAGCTCAAAGTTTCCCTCATCTCGGTCGAAAACACAGACAGCAGTCCACCAAGATGAGAACTACATGCGTCTAATCATCTAAGATGTCGTCACCTTACCAGGATATTAGTCATACTTGCCTAAGAATCGACTTAACAAACACTGGGTACATTAGTCAGTCAAACATGACTTGCCAAGAGCGGCACATTAGCAGACTTAACAAACACTGGGTACATTAGTCAGTCAAACATGACTTGCCAAGAGCGGCACATTAGCAGACTTAACAAACACTGGGTACATTAGTCAGTCAAACATGACTTGCCAAGAGCGGCACATTAGCAGACTTAACAAACACTGGGTACATTAGTCAGTCAAACATGACTTGCCAAGAGCGGCACATTAGCAGACTTAACAAACACTGGGTACATTAGTCAGTCAAACATGACTTGCCAAGAGCGGCACATTAGCAGACTTAACAAACACTGGGTACATTAGTCAGTCAAACATGACTTGCCAAGAGCTGCACATTAGCAGACTTAACAAACACTGGGTACATTAGTCAGTCAAACATGACTTGCCAAGAGCGGCACATTAGCAGACTTAACAAACACTGGGTACATTAGTCAGTCAAACATGACTTGCCAAGAGCGGCACATTAGCAGACTTAACAAACACTGGGTACATTAGTCAGTCAAACATGACTTGCCAAGAGCGGCACATTAGCAGACTTAACAAACACTGGGTACATTAGTCAGTCAAACATGACTTGCCAAGAGCGGCACATTAGCAGACTTAACAAACACTGGGGACATTAGTCAGTCAAACATGACTTGCCAAGAGCGGCACATTAGCAGACTTAACAAACACTGGGTACATTAGTCAGTCAAACATGACTTGCCAAGAGCGGCACATTAGCAGACTTAACAAACACTGGGTACATTAGTCAGTCAAACATGACTTGCCAAGAGCGGCACATTAGCAGACTTAACAAACACTGGGTACATTAGTCAGTCAAACATGACTTGCCAAGAGCGGCACATTAGCAGACTTAACAAACACTGGGTACATTAGTCAGTCAAACATGACTTGCCAAGAGCGGCACATTAGCAGACTTAACAAACACTGGGTACATTAGTCAGTCAAACATGACTTGCCAAGAGCGGCACATTAGCAGACTTAACAAACACTGGGTACATTAGTCAGTCAAACATGACTTGCCAAGAGCGGCACATTAGCAGACTTAACAAACACTGGGTACATTAGTCAGTCAAACATGACTTGCCAAGAGCGGCACATTAGCAGACTTAACAAACACTGGGTACATTAGTCAGTCAAACATGACTTGCCAAGAGCGGCACATTAGCAGACTTAACAAACACTGGGTACATTAGTCAGTCAAACATGACTTGCCAAGAGCGGCACATTAGCAGACTTAACAAACACTGGGTACATTAGTCAGTCAAACATGACTTGCCAAGAGCGGCACATTAGCAGACTTAACAAACACTGGGTACATTAGTCAGTCAAACATGACTTGCCAAGAGCGGAACATTAGCAGACTTAACAAACACTGGGTACATTAGTCAGTCAAACATGACTTGCCAAGAGCGGCACATTAGCAGACTTAACAAACACTGGGTACATTAGTCAGTCAAACATGACTTGCCAAGAGCGGCACATTAGCAGACTTAACAAACACTGGGTACATTAGTCAGTCAAACATGACTTGCCAAGAGCGGCACATTAGCAGACTTAACAAACACTGGGTACATTAGTCAGTCAAACATGACTTGCCAAGAGCGGCACATTAGCAGACTTAACAAACACTGGGTACATTAGTCAGTCAAACATGACTTGCCAAGAGCGGAACATTAGCAGACTTAACAAACACTGGGTACATTAGTCAGTCAAACATGACTTGCCAAGAGCGGCACATTAGCAGACTTAACAAACACTGGGTACATTAGTCAGTCAAACATGACTTGCCAAGAGCGGCACATTAGCAGACTTAACAAACACTGGGTACATTAGTCAGTCAAACATGACTTGCCAAGAGCGGCACATTAGCAGACTTAACAAACACTGGGTACATTAGTCAGTCAAACATGACTTGCCAAGAGCGGAACATTAGCAGACTTAACAAACACTGGGTACATTAGTCAGTCAAACATGACTTGCCAAGAGCAGCACATTAGCAGACTTAACAAACACTGGGTACATTAGTCAGTCAAACATGACTTGCCAAGAGCGGCACATTAGCAGGAAAACTAAAGATGCTGTATGTATGTGTGTGTGTGTGTGTGTGTGTGTGTGTGTGTGGTGTGTGTGTCTGTGTGTGTGTGTGTGTGTGTGTGTGTGTGTGTGTGTGTGTGTGTGTGTGTGTGTGTGTGTGTGTGTGTGTGTGTGTGTGTGTGTGTGTGTGTGTGTGTGTGTGTGTGTGTGTGTGTGTGTGTGTATGTATGTATGTATGTACCCTAAAGAAGCCATCTTGAAAAGATATCAAAAGCCTGTACAGTTACTAAAACTATTGCATACAAAGAACTGTGTCATTATTTCAAGTGTCAATATGTAATTAAAAAAATGAGCCAAGAGGCCCTGAAGTCCTTTGGACTAATACGTCTATATGTGACCCTGGCTGACCAAATGAGTGATAAGTCGGAAAAAGTTTAACATTGTTTTCTTACATCCTTGTAAAGGTTTGGTAGGGTGCTTTACACGGTTTCAAAAAATATGACTGCTACAAAAATTGGCAAAGTTATGGAGCATTGAACATGGTAAGGATCAAAAAGTGAAAATGAAGAAAACGGCTGTTGAAGTTTTACATTATATATGCAAATGGATTGCATGGAAATATTACATGCACAACATTCAAATGTGGCACACAGTATGTAATATGTATGTTATGTTGCAATGATACACTGGAAGTACAAATGTGCTGCTACAAAGACTTATCAAGTTATGCCAGATTATGTCTTCATGTGTAAAACTAAGAGGACAGATTATTTGAGAGCAAAAAGGTAGACTCACAGTTTGAGACAGTTTAAAACCTACAGGCAACTGTCCAGTTTAACAGGGGTCTAGTGGCTTAATGCTGTCTGTTGACACAAGCTACTGCCAGTGACCAATTACACATTAGTCACAGTTTCCATCAAACAATAGCAGGCAGAGAATCTTAGCTCCACAGCTGGGTGTAATACACAACCAGAGCCACCACTGATTCATGGTCAAGTAGATTAGCTCAATGCACCAACTAAGACAATACACAACACTGTGAGTGACAGTGTCCAGAGTGAGGCCTAAGCAGTGTCCTCATTGCTGAATAGATCAATTAAACCTGCCAAGTGGATGACATTCTGCACAAGTATTCATTAATCCTCAGTGATTGTTCAGAACACCAGACTGACCACATACCTAAACAAAGCGAATGTAATAGGTGAAGAACAGGCAGTGTTCAAATAGGGGTATTGGTTGAAATGTATTTGTCTCGACGCAAAAGGCTTTATCGTGCCTTCATCGATTATAAGAAAGCATTTGATTTAGTAAACCGGTCCTCCCTATGGTCTAAGATAATTTCATGCGGTATTAATGGTGTTGTGTTGAAAGTTGTATACAACATGTACAAAAATGCTAAATCATGTATAAATCAGGGCTAGGCTGTGTCAGCCTTCTTCTCATGTGATGTATAGGTATGGCAAGGAGAAAACTTGTGTCCTTTGTTATTTGCTATTTACCTGAATCATTTTGAACACTGTTAATCACAATTATAACGGACTTGACATGGCAGCTGGTGAATTTTACAACAACCTTAGTGATGATGATGTAGAAAATGTATGTTCTACTATATGCTGATGACACTAGAATGATTCAATCAAATACAGATTTCTTGCTTGTGTATAGCGGATCTATGTCAACTCTTCTAATGGTTGACATTTGGTTGTTTCAGGTGTCAACTATATTGTAAATCTGTAATTATTAGTCTATATTGATACAATTGATTTACACAGTACCATGTTTACACAAGGCATGGCAAGCATAAACAGAACAGTAGAATACATTTGATATCAATAAAGTGTAGGATATTTCACTCTATAGTTGTCCAGAATATTAATTTTCTATGTTTGTCACCTACATGTGACAGAATATTAATTTTCTATGTTTGTCACCTACAGGTTTCTACAGACAATACATCTTTAACCAACAGACACCACAGTCACACCATTTTATAATAATGAAATGAACATCAAAATAAAAACAACTTGCAATTATATAAAATCAATAGTTTTGAAGATAAAAGTGTTAGGCAACTGTTCAGTCTAACAGGGGTCAAGTGTATCTACTCTGCCTGGGCGCTGTGACCAATTAAAGATTAGTCAAGGTCGCAATGGAACAGTAGCACTAGGCTGCAGAGTTTAGTCATGGTGTTGACTTTGTGGCATATTAAACAAAATCTACTGTTGGGGGGTGGTCTCAAGGGCCCTTCTTAAAACCACATCACTAGATAATGTAAAACTTTTGCACTTTGGGGGCCCCTTAGGTGCCCTTAGAATGATTCAATCAAATATAGATTTCTTGTATATATTGGCAGCACCCTAAGATACATCTATGCAAAATTAGAAAAAAAGTTGCTGAACAGTTTTTGAAAAAATAGGCCAAATGTTACATTTTTACCAGTTTTGGGGTCCTTGGAGGCCCTAGGGAGCCCTTAAAATGATTCAATCAAATACAGATTTATCGTGCATAGTAGCAGTGCCCTAAGATGTCTATGCAAAATTAGAGAAAAAGTTGCTGAATGGTTTCTGAGATACAGCAGCTAACGGCGGACGCAGAGTGATGGCAATAGTCCCTTGGACCTTCGGCCAAAGGACTAAAAACTATCGGCAAATGCAGCTCTTGCAGATGTGTCGTAAGGCGAGATTTTTTTATTTGAAACAGTCTATGTGAAGTAAATTGTTCCAAACACGCTCTGTTGTCACAGAACAACCTCACTGATCATAGTGTTGTGGAGTGGGGGGGGGGGTACAGATATGAAGGTTCTACTTACTAGCCTAACAGACATCCAAGAGGTGGCCGTGTTCCGAAATAGCATCGCAGTGTTATTCTTGTCAATCTGCTTAAAGTTGCGCTCTTGAAATGCCTTCTCTTGTCTGATGTGGAAAACATACCAGTCATGAAAATATTTCATTAACGATCATATTAGTCTTTCCGCCAGTCACCCGTTACATGTAATGTATTCAACTTATAAAACGTACGGTGTGCCTAAAAATATTTGAGTTATACAACATTTGGAAGGTGGCACACATGGTGTGAGAAACAAACATCTGTCCACGGTTAACTAATAGTTTTGTGAGATGGCATCACTCTACCTCATACACAATGGTGTCCATTGAGAAAGCATGACATTCCAAGTTTGAGAAAAACACATTTCAGTCAACCATTTGTTGCTACAAATTTTAAAACATTTATGTCTCTAAGATCTATCTAACCTATGTTGGGCCAAATTATCTCACCTGTAAAACCATATTATCTTACCTGTAGGACCGGATTGTTGTCAGACCTCCCAAGGTCTCTGAGAACTGAGCCAGAAGGGGAGACTTACTGATGTTCTCCAGCCTCTGCATCTCCCTGTAACATGTTACACCATGTTACACGAAAAAGTAACACATTATACCAACAGGTCTCATTATTTTGAGTTGTCATAGCAGAAAGTTTGGTGAAGTTCTGATCACTGAAAAATAGTGGGGACAATTCTTGTGATTTTCTTGTAAATGTCAACCTCCGACTCCCTCAACCCCAGATTTCTTTAAAGCTAATTTAGACCACATCTACAGGTATAATATGGCGAAGTTTCAATGCGATCTGAATGTTATAACTAAGAGAATCAATTGTCTTTAAACGACAAATGATTCTACTGGTGCCAAAATGGCAGACAAGCAGTCCCATTGGATACTTCCATATTCTGCATCAGTGACTTCTTCTATATAACAGCCTCTTTGCTGTAGCCTAATGTCAAGTGACACTGATGTCAGCCTGATGTTGACTGGCACTGACCCGAGCCTGATGTGGAGTGGCACTTACCATAGCCTAATGTAGAGTGGCACTGATATTAGTCTGATGTCAAGTGGCATTGACCTCGGCCTGATGTTGAGTGGCACTGACATTAGCCTGATGAAGAGTGACACTGATCATAGCCTGATGTCGAGTGACTTATCTCAGCCTGATGTCGAGCGGCACTGACCTTAGCCTGACATTGAATGGCACTGACCTGATGTCGAGTGGCACAGAAATTAGCCTAATGTCGAGTGGCGCCTGAGCCTGATGTCGAGAGGCACTGAACTGATGTCGAGTGGCAATGACCTAATGTCGAATGGCACAGACCTGATGTCGAGTAGCACTGACCTGATGTCGAGTGGCACTGACCCGATGTCGAGTGACACTGACCTGATGTCGAGTGGCACTGACCCGATGTCGAGTGGCACTGACCTGCTGGAGGCGATGTAGAAGCGTTGTACAGCGAGGAAGAGCAGAAAGACGGGAATGATGGGAAGCAGGAAGTAGGGGTTCGACATGATGTTGACCAGCATCGCAAAGAGGATTTCGCTGATGATACACAGGAGGTTGTCGAAGCACACTGGCAGTTGCTGCAGGAAAACAACAGACTGATACGCACCACACAAGTACACAGAGTCAGTTCACTCTCAGTGCAACATCCCAGGTGGAAGAAACTTCTCAACCTCATGTCAACAAGTGCTTTTGCTGGTTACAGGATCGTTGAAGAAATTTATTTAATAAGATTTAACAAGGTTGTCAACCAGAGCAAATACTCAGACAGCAAATGTGACCGACTACAGCGAACCAACATATTGGAAGACAACAGGATTAAAATTACCTTGTTTCTCAAAACGTAGCTTTTTAAAGTATGTGTCAACTTTAGCAACAAATAAAAAACCACTAATGATATTTCAACAAATGAGGTATAATTTTAAAGCTGTGGAATCCAAAAAGGTACAAAATTAAATTTCCCAACTTTGCGACTTAACCCTCGGAGTGTCTCGGGCTGAAATTCGGCCCAACCGTACCTGCCTTTGTTGTAACAATTTTCATTTCCTTCAGGCACAACTGACACACGAACATTTCGTATCTATGGATAGCTGACAGATTTTTCGAGATCGTGTATATTTATTCATGAGTAGATTCAATGACAGCAACTCACAATCACGCTTACAAAACACATGACGCAGTTGACGCCCACATTTCGGTGATTTTACTACGTCCTGCATATTGAATTTACACATCCATTCATAATGTCTAGACCCCCGCACACGTGATATCAATGGAAAGCTCTGTCATTGGCCAATCTGCCAAAAATGACATCAGTGGCCTGACTTTATTCGGCGAATAAGAACCATGGTTTCAAATGTAAATCATCAGCCTTCCAAAGCGAAAGCTGAAAACAAAATGGCGGAGTGGTGTTCGGCAACTAGTTTATCCACTTCGAAAGTTTACTTTGGACTATCTCAAGTTTCTGCATCAATATTTTGATAAAATGTCGGACAGTATTCATAAATAAGGTTATTATACTAGTTCAGATAGTTAGAACGACTTTGAGGTGTTTTTGATGTCAAAATTCAACAAATTAGCAGTGCAATGTTTCTCCGGGTGAGCATGTGGGTTGCACCGGTAGTGATCGGCCTGCTTGAATTGGCCTATTTTTATGTCGGACAAAATAATAAAAATAACAGTTCTCAACAGATTTGTTTCATTTTTGTGTTATTTGGCAGCTAACACATAAGACTACATTTGTCTCACTGGATGTAGAGTGTACAGCCACTCAGTTATTATCTGGCAGCATGATGAAATGTTTTTTAAAAATATTTTTGGATGAAGTTGAGATTGTAATATCCCCATGATTTTAATATATGATATAGTTATTATAATTTTATTATAATAAAGCAATCCTTTAGAAATAAAATGATACCTCATTCATATTTTTATGACAAATATTAGCAAAGTTATGATTTTTATAGGAACAGTATGCTACAGAGGATTTTCAGTGGTCATTTCTAGGCTTAATACCCACTTTGATGTAGCCATAGGTTTTACTATTATTATTGGCTTTGAGGTAGCCTTAGGTTTTACTATTATTATTGGCTTTGAGGTAGCCATAGGTTTTATTATTATTGGCGTTAATTATGAAGAGTCTAACAATGTTTCATATACACACCCTTCTAGCCATGCTAGCATTTACACACTCAGCAAACCAATGGGTATATTTTCAACATCTAGTCTACATTGTTCCTTCACTAATGCTGCTGTGTCCTTTATTTTTGTTTCTTGAGAGAGAACAAATACTTCTAGGAATATTTTCATAACCATTCGGTATCACCTTTATGATCTCCTGTTAATCATGTTGTCTCCATTCTACATAACTATCGTTGTGTTGTGTGAAATGTATCGCCAACTGGTAGATCAGGCACCAATGGTGCAAGGACGGGAACTAACAGAGAAAGAGGTGAGTTAGCCTCGGCACCTGGGAAGAGATTATGTTACAATATGCCAAAGTTAGCGTATTAATATATACTAAGTATTGTATTAATACATACAACACATACAAAATATGTATGATTATGTGATGTTAATCATTATAATCTAACCTCTTTATCCAATTGTTGGTTTGACTTTATCCAATTGTTGGTTTGACTTTATGCAATTGTTGGTTTGACTTTAAGAAATTTTGGTTTGACTTTAAGCAATTGTTGGTTTGACTACACACAAGAACTCAAGTACTGTCAAAGTGAAAAGTGAGTGAAACACTTTACCTCATCAATAATATTTGTGTCTCCCGAGAATCGGTTGAGAATTCTTCCCAGCGGAGTGACATCAAAGAACCTAGAGAAGAAATACTTTCAGCCCACCAGAGTATTATCAACACATCTGAGTATTTCGAGCACACATCTGAGTATCCTGAACAACTATCATTTTCTATTCTAAAACGACAATGTACTTGACTGTGAAGCACTGGCCGTGTAAGCCATGTATACATGAGTGACGGGTAGGCTGGAGGATAGCTAACCTACAAGTAGTGGGGAATTGTGATCTCATAAGCCTGATTTTGCTCAATAAAAATAATCGAGTTCGCTCCTTGTATACTGAAAACTGTCAACACCAGAGTGCACCACCGGGACACTTTTGCTGGTGTGTCACAGAAATAGTGTCCTCAGTAAAACGGTGGCATTTTTTTTTTTGCATTTGGGAAAAGCTCCTTAAACAGCAACAAAATTGAATATGACCATAAGCTTACATTTAATAGCAGATTCCATTTAATTATGGATTTCCTGATGAGCTGATTGAGCTCCTAATCTTAATGAGACGGTCCCCTATGAAGCACTTACCTGGCCGGGGAACTGAGGAGCCCCCTCAACATGTGGGCGTGCAGGTGTTTGGCTGCTCTCAGAGACATTACTTCTACAGCGATGACGGCCACCGTCCCAGCAATGATAGCCAGGGAGCACAGCAAGGCAAAGTACCCCACATAGTACCCCACGTCATAGTTCACCTGGAACAAGACAGAGAACTGTGAGATTGTTGACAATGGGCCCTTAGTCAGGCCTGTGAAATTGTCCAGTTTACCTGTTCTAATTTTTAATTTACTCATTATGCTCATGAAAACCCATTACACATGTATTGGTCATTGGCACATCATGAATATTCAGGGGGGTGAGGCTCTACGAAAACCTCCAAGAGCAGCCCCCCCAAGGACCCCTCCTGAGGTTCACAAAATACTCAAACTTCAAACTACACTCCTGCATACACTATCACAATTTGTACAAGGCCAGATTTATAACACAGGGTGCACGATGGCTTTTGCTGAAAGGTAGTCTGTCGGACTGGCTGACTCAGTAACAACTAGTCCTGACATTGTTTTACTAGTTCTTAAAAATAAATGTGCCCGGGTACCATCATACTGTTGTATTGTGTGCGTGCGTGCGTGCGTGCGTGCGTGCGTGCGTGCGTGCGTGCGTGTGACAGTTATGGCACATACTATAGTAAAACTAAAATTGGCTTTATTTCATCAAGAAAACAAGCTGCTCTCATTTCAGTTAAATGTTCAACTAGATGTGTCGTTATAGTCCAGGACTTTCATGGTTGAACCTGGAATAAATTGCAACAGAAGCAATTTCAACTGTTTTGGTTACATTGAAGTTATCTATAAAACATATCAAAAGTCTTATGGGAGAACTTTTCACCTATCCATCACGTAACATTTTGCCTAGTAACATGCCTGTGAAGCCATAAAACATTAATGCCAAAAACGAGACTGGACATTCCGTTTTTCATTATGACAAAGTTTTAAAGGGCTAACTGTACGCGGGAATGCTTGCTCTAGCAGACGTCATGCGGCACTAGTAATGTACTGCACATATATAATACTCTTATAATCTGTGACTTACTGGAACCATCAATTACCATGCCAGTGCTTATCCACAGTGGAACCTCACTATTAAAGTCAGCCTAGGACTGGGCAAAAGTGACCTGAATAGCAAGGTGGCTGCATTAGCAAGACTAATTTCCTATACTTTTCAGTTGCAGAAATAATTTGGGTCTATCCTAATTTGACCTTAATTGTGAGGTGGCTGCGTTACTAAGGTGACCGTAAAGCGAGGTTCGACTTACCCCCAGAGTGTTGGTGCTGTTAGCTGGCCAGTAGATGGCGCTACTGTTGATGGCCGCCTGGTGAGCAACGGACGTCCAGTGAGCGAGCCAGTAGTCTGCGGCCATCTTGAGCCCCGGTCTCACAAAGTATGCGATGAGAGTGGTCAGTATGAGAGTGACCGATGCCTCACGTATGTAGTGGAGGTAGACGTGGAGCGAGACTGCTCCTAGCTCCTTTTCCTCCTCCTCTATCAGTGCTCCTTTCTCCTCGCCCCTCAGTGGCTCCTCTGTAACACACAGCAATGTCAGACAAAAAGATGGTTATTTCTGACCCCATATTAAATTACTTTTTAATAAATAGCACACCAATATATTTATGGCATGATTGTTTGTGGTACAGTTTTTGTTAATTGAATTTAGATTCCTAAATACTAGTAAATATCTTATTTGTTTTGCAGATTTTGTTGACATATACAACAATTTAATAGTGTAGATATCAAGTTGTTATACAGAGTGGTCTGCACATCCGCCTGGCATGCCAGTGTTCTGTGTTCAATACCAGGACTGGGCTGGCATGGTATATTGGTGTAAAACATGGCTCTCAACATTGGGGACTGCAAAATATGTTTGTTCTGTTGATTATTTATTAACTGTTACTGTAGTTGCGTGTTAATATCAAGGAAGCTCAGAGGAAGTCTCTGTTGTATATGTTCTTTGAGATTTGTATGTGAATATGAGTTCATTTGTTGTAACTTTGAGAGCACTAGGCTATATGGACTCATATGTGTTTAACTTTAAGGCCAACTCATTGTATTTTGTCGAGAGAGCTACTTATTGAGAGTTTGAATAGTGTTATGTGAATGGATTCCGTATTTACCATTGATTTAGGTTTATGTACAAAGGGATTTATATGTGGACATAATTGATTCATTGGTCTTACAAGAGTGCCAGATGCCTCGGGTTGTACGATATAACCGAGTATTGTAATACTTAGGGGAATTGTGAGGTAGCAACATTTGCTCCAGCATTGTTAGTTTAGGGTTAGCAGAGGGCCAGGGCTTGTTTAGTTTAGTGTTACCATAGTTTAGAGTTAGCATAATCCAGGGTTATGTTAGGTTAGGGTCATCGGTTGCTAGTTGTTCTTTTATTTTCGTTAACCATTTATTATCTTTTGTTGATTACTTATGTAATAAATTTGGTTTTAATCACCTTCTTTCCTCGTTGTTTTGATCGCGGTTGCTATCCAATTCAAGTTGACCTTACTATAAAGAACCTAACTAGACCGAACCAACTAGTTACGGCAACTTCACCAATCCATGACAGTGAAGTTTTTACTAAAAGCATGACTGCCACACAAAGGCTTGAGTTTATATGCGACTGCCGGTGGCTGCCAAAGCCATGCGAAGTGTTGATACTCGGCTAAACTTGAAAGCTTTTTACTGAGGTGCGGCCTCAAATCAAATGTAATCTTCAAGCTTGTACTGCCTCCTGTGTCACAAACATGGAAGAAACAGCCTCCCTTTCACAAGCTTGTACCGACTCCTGTGCCACAAACATGGAAGAAACAGCCTCCCTTTCACAAGCTTGTACCGACTCCTGTGTCACAAACATGGAAGAAACAGCCTCCCTTTCACAAGCTTGTACCGACTCCTGTGTCACAAACATGGAAGAAACAGCCTCCCTTTCACAAGCTTGTACCGACTCCTGTGCCACAAACATGGAAGAGACATCCTCCCTCTCACAAGCTTGTACTGCCTCCTGTGTCACAAACATGGAAGATACATCCTCCCTCTCACAAGCTTGTACCGCCTCCTGTGTCACAAACATGGAAGAGACAGTCTCCCTTTCACAAGCTTGTACTGACTCCTGTGTCACAAACATGGAAGAGACATCCTCCCTCTCACAAGCTTGTACTGCCTCCTGTGTCACAAACATGGAAGAGACAGCCTCCCTTTCACAAGCTTGTACTGCCTCGTGTGTCACAAACATGGAAGAGACATCCTCCCTCTGACAAGCTTGTACTGCCTCCTGTGTCACAAACATGGAAGAGACAGCCTCCCTTTCACAAGCTTGTACAGGCTTCTGTGTCACAAACATGGAAGAGACAACCTCCCTTTCACAAGCTTGTACTGCCTCCTGTGTCACAAACATGGAAGAGACAGCCTCCCTTTCACAAGCTTGTACAGGCTCCTGTATCACAAACATGGAAGAGACAGCCTCCCTTTCACAAGCTTGTACAGGCTCCTGTGTCACAAATATGGAAGAGACAGCCTCCCTTTCACAAGCTTGTACTGCCTCCTGTGTCACAAACATGGAAGAGACAGCCTCCCTTTCACAAGCTTGTACTGCCTCCTGTGCCACAAACATGGAAGAGACATCCTCCCTTTCACAAGCTTGTACTGCCTCCTGTGTCACAAACATGGAAGAGACAGCCTCCCTTTCACAAGCTTGTACTGCCTCCTGTGTCACAAACATGGAAGAGACAGCCTCCCTTTCACAAGCTTGTACTGCCTCCTGTGTCACAAACATGGAAGAGACAGCCTCCCTTTCACAAGCTTGTACTGCCTCCTGTGTCACAAACATGGAAGAGACAGCCTCCCTTTCACAAGCTTGTACTGCCTCCTGTGTCACAAACATGGAAGAGACAGCCTCCCTTTCACAAGCTTGTACAGGCTCCTGTGTCACAAACATGGAAGAGACAGTCTCCCTTTCACAAGCTTGTACTGACTCCTGTGTCACAAACATGGAAGAGACATCCTCCCTCTCACAAGCTTGTACTGCCTCCTGTGTCACAAACATGGAAGAGACAGCCTCCCTTTCACAAGCTTGTACCGACTCCTGTGTCACAAACATGGAAGAAACAGCCTCCCTTTCACAAGCTTGTACCGACTCCTGTGCCACAAACATGGAAGAGACATCCTCCCTCTCACAAGCTTGTACTGCCTCCTGTGTCACAAACATGGAAGAGACAGTCTCACTTTCACAAGCTTGTACTGACTCCTGTGTCACAAACATGGAAGAGACAGCCTCCCTCTCACAAGCTTGTACTGCCTCCTGTGTCACAAACATGGAAGATACTGTCTCCCTTTCACAAGCTTGTACTGCCTCCTGTGTCACAAACATGGAAGAGACAGCCTCCCTTTCACAAGCTTGTACCGACTCCTGTGTCACAAACATGGAAGAGACAGCCTCTCTTTCACAAGCTTGTACTGCCTCCTGTGTCACAAACATGGAAGAGACAGCCTCCCTTTCACAAGCTTGTACCGACTCCTGTGTCACAAACATGGAAGAGACAGCCTCCTTTTCACAAGCTTGTACTGACTCCTGTGTCACAAACATGGAAGAGACATCCTCCCTCTTACAAGCTTGTACTGCCTCCTGTGTCACAAACATGGAAGAGACAGCCTCCCTTTCACAAGCTTGTACCGACTCCTGTGTCACAAACATGGAAGAAACAGCCTCCCTTTCACAAGCTTGTACCGACTCCTGTGTCACAAACATGGAAGAGACAGCCTCCCTTTCACAAGCTTGTACAGGCTCCTGTGTCACAAATATGGAAGAGACAGCCTCCCTTTCACAAGCTTGTACTGCCTCCTGTGTCACAAACATGGAAGAGACAGCCTCCCTTTCACAAGCTTGTACTGCCTCCTGTGCCACAAACATGGAAGAGACATCCTCCCTTTCACAAGCTTGTACTGCCTCCTGTGTCACAAACATGGAAGAGACAGCCTCCCTTTCACAAGCTTGTACTGCCTCCTGTGTCACAAACATGGAAGAGACAGCCTCCCTTTCACAAGCTTGTACTGCCTCCTGTGTCACAAACATGGAAGAGACAGCCTCCCTTTCACAAGCTTGTACTGCCTCCTGTGTCACAAACATGGAAGAGACAGCCTCCCTTTCACAAGCTTGTACTGCCTCCTGTGTCACAAACTTGGAAGAGACAGCCTCCCTTTCACAAGCTTGTACAGGCTCCTGTGTCACAAACATGGAAGAGACAGCCTCCCTCTCACAAGCTTGTACAGGCTCCTGTATCACAAACATGGAAGAGACATCCTCCCTCTCACAAGCTTGTACTGCCTCCTGTGTCACAAACATGGAAGAGACATCCTCCCTCTCACATGCTTGTACCGACTCCTGTGTCACAAACATGGAAGAAACAGCCTCCCTTTCACAAGCTTGTACCGACTCCTGTGTCACAAACATGGAAGAAACAGCCTCCCTTTCACAAGCTTGTACCGACTCCTGTGCCACAAACATGGAAGAGACATCCTCCCTCTCACAAGCTTGTACTGCCTCCTGTGTCACAAACATGGAAGATACATCCTCCCTCTCACAAGCTTGTACCGCCTCCTGTGTCACAAACATGGAAGAGACAGTCTCCCTTTCACAAGCTTGTACTGACTCCTGTGTCACAAACATGGAAGAGACATCCTCCCTCTCACAAGCTTGTACTGCCTCCTGTGTCACAAACATGGAAGAGACAGCCTCCCTTTCACAAGCTTGTACTGCCTCGTGTGTCACAAACATGGAAGAGACATCCTCCCTCTGACAAGCTTGTACTGCCTCCTGTGTCACAAACATGGAAGAGACAGCCTCCCTTTCACAAGCTTGTACAGGCTTCTGTGTCACAAACATGGAAGAGACAACCTCCCTTTCACAAGCTTGTACTGCCTCCTGTGTCACAAACATGGAAGAGACAGCCTCCCTTTCACAAGCTTGTACAGGCTCCTGTATCACAAACATGGAAGAGACAGCCTCCCTTTCACAAGCTTGTACAGGCTCCTGTGTCACAAATATGGAAGAGACAGCCTCCCTTTCACAAGCTTGTACTGCCTCCTGTGTCACAAACATGGAAGAGACAGCCTCCCTTTCACAAGCTTGTACTGCCTCCTGTGCCACAAACATGGAAGAGACATCCTCCCTTTCACAAGCTTGTACTGCCTCCTGTGTCACAAACATGGAAGAGACAGCCTCCCTTTCACAAGCTTGTACTGCCTCCTGTGTCACAAACATGGAAGAGACAGCCTCCCTTTCACAAGCTTGTACTGCCTCCTGTGTCACAAACATGGAAGAGACAGCCTCCCTTTCACAAGCTTGTACTGCCTCCTGTGTCACAAACATGGAAGAGACAGCCTCCCTTTCACAAGCTTGTACTGCCTCCTGTGTCACAAACATGGAAGAGACAGCCTCCCTTTCACAAGCTTGTACAGGCTCCTGTGTCACAAACATGGAAGAGACAGTCTCCCTTTCACAAGCTTGTACTGACTCCTGTGTCACAAACATGGAAGAGACATCCTCCCTCTTACAAGCTTGTACTGCCTCCTGTGTCACAAACATGGAAGAGACAGCCTCCCTTTCACAAGCTTGTACCGACTCCTGTGTCACAAACATGGAAGAAACAGCCTCCCTTTCACAAGCTTGTACCGACTCCTGTGCCACAAACATGGAAGAGACATCCTCCCTCTCACAAGCTTGTACTGCCTCCTGTGTCACAAACATGGAAGAGACAGTCTCACTTTCACAAGCTTGTACTGACTCCTGTGTCACAAACATGGAAGAGACAGCCTCCCTCTCACAAGCTTGTACTGCCTCCTGTGTCACAAACATGGAAGATACTGTCTCCCTTTCACAAGCTTGTACTGCCTCCTGTGTCACAAACATGGAAGAGACAGCCTCTCTTTCACAAGCTTGTACTGCCTCCTGTGTCACAAACATGGAAGAGACAGCCTCCCTTTCACAAGCTTGTACCGACTCCTGTGTCACAAACATGGAAGAGACAGCCTCCTTTTCACAAGCTTGTACCGACTCCTGTGTCACAAACATGGAAGAGACATCCTCCCTCTGACAAGCTTGTACTGCCTCCTGTGTCACAAACATGGAAGAGACATCCTCCCTCTGACAAGCTTGTACTGCCTCCTGTGTCACAAACATGGAAGAGACAGCCTCCCTTTCACAAGCTTGTACAGGCTCCTGTGTCACAAACATGGAAGAGACAGCCTCCCTTTCACAAGCTTGTACTGCCTCCTGTGCCACAAACATGGAAGAGACAGCCTCCCTCTCACAGACCTGCCTACCTCAAAACCTTCCTGTCAGTAATCCATCTTCCCATTTACACCGATTTTCAGGAATATAGGCTTGCTGTCAGTAATAGTTCAGAACCGTGTCAGATATTGTAACGAAAAGAACACCACTGTCAGTATTACTTTGATACTGTGACTATGACGATAGTTGCACCCAAAACATAATTGTCTCTAATAAACTATGAGGTGTTTTGAAGTGTTCAGTTAACAAGGTAAGGTAGATGTTCATAACCAGCAATGATGGAAATCAAACGTGAAGAAGCGTAACTATAATGTAAATGAGTGTATCCACATTGTAATTCTGATTTTATGTAAATTTCAAAAGCAGCATGCTGACTACAAAAACTTGACAAATTATAACAATGCATCACGTAATTATTTATTTGTGGTGTCATTAGGATTAATATTAGTAGCCGGTATACCTAGGGCCAGGCTACAGACTACACAGTATAGTAGCTTGACTAGATCAAAGACAGTCATGCCGGGGGATGGCAAAACCATTACGTTGCGCTAGTCATTGACATCGTCTAGCCTCTAGTTTACTCAACTCTAGTATAAAAGCCTATCCCTGTATCATAGGCTGTAAATGATAGACTAAACTCAATAAATACACTAACTTAGTCTTAGTACAATCAGTTGGCCTAACACTACAACACCCACTACTCTGTCACTAGTACTAGTCTAACGACGTAGTCAGTACCTACAATTATCCCGGCCACCAGTGACCATGGACATGGTCCATGTGGAATAGGAAAATAAATGTTGCGTATCGGGCAATATCTAAAGCCGACCCCCTTCTTTAAACTTGACAATACGGGCCTTGTCTGCATACATGCTGTTATAAACGTTTGCAGTACACATTTCTTCTTGGCTGGTAGTGGTGTCGTTTCGATCCCCGGCATCATTTCGTGCCGTGTGAGTCGTAACTTCGTTTTGTTTGAGCGCCATGAGCGCGGAAATGCGAATTTGTCGCAACGCTGTTTCCTATTGGTCAGATTACGACCAGAAGCAGCGAATAAAAACCACATCTTAACAAGCAGCGTATATATGCTGCCACCTGTTGAATAAAGTGAAGCTAAATTTGAGGAGTACAGAAGTGATTGACGCTCATTGTGACAACGAAAGAATCCGTAATATTTTCATCCCTCACCGTAATAACGTAATTTTAGGTGTATTTCCGGAATGATTCCGGACAATCCGGAATGGTAGGCAGGTCTGCTCTCACAAGCTTGTACTGCCTCCTGTGTCACAAACATGGAAGAGACAGCCTCCCTTTCACAAGCTTGTACCGACTCCTGTGTCACAAACATGGAAGAGACAGCCTCCTTTTCACAAGCTTGTACCGACTCCTGTGTCACAAACATGGAAGAGACATCCTCCCTCTGACAAGCTTGTACTGCCTCCTGTGTCACAAACATGGAAGAGACATCCTCCCTCTGACAAGCTTGTACTGCCTCCTGTGTCACAAACATGGAAGAGACAGCCTCCCTTTCACAAGCTTGTACAGGCTCCTGTGTCACAAACATGGAAGAGACAGCCTCCCTTTCACAAGCTTGTACTGCCTCCTGTGCCACAAACATGGAAGAGACAGCCTCCCTCTCACAGACCTGCCTACCTCAAAACCTTCCTGTCAGTAATCCATCTTCCCATTTACACCGATTTTCAGGAATATAGGCTTGCTGTCAGTAATAGTTCAGAACCGTGTCAGATATTGTAACGAAAAGAACACCACTGTCAGTATTACTTTGATACTGTGACTATGACGATAGTTGCACCCAAAACATAATTGTCTCTAATAAACTATGAGGTGTTTTGAAGTGTTCAGTTAACAAGGTAAGGTAGATGTTCATAACCAGCAATGATGGAAATCAAACGTGAAGAAGCGTAACTATAATGTAAATGAGTGTATCCACATTGTAATTCTGATTTTATGTAAATTTCAAAAGCAGCATGCTGACTACAAAAACTTGACAAATTATAACAATGCATCACGTAATTATTTATTTGTGGTGTCATTAGGATTAATATTAGTAGCCGGTATACCTAGGGCCAGGCTACAGACTACACAGTATAGTAGCTTGACTAGATCAAAGACAGTCATGCCGGGGGATGGCAAAACCATTACGTTACGCTAGTCATTGACATCGTCTAGACTCTAGTTTACTCAACTCTAGTATAAAAGCCTATCCCTGTATCATAGGCTGTAAATGATAGACTAAACTCAATAAATACACTAACTTAGTCTTAGTACAATCAGTTGGCCTAACACTACAACACCCACTACTCTGTCACTAGTACTAGTCTAACGACGTAGTCAGTACCTACAATTATCCCGGCCACCAGTGACCATGGACATGGTCCATGTGGAATAGGAAAATAAATGTTGCGTATCGGGCAATATCTAAAGCCGACCCCCTTCTTTAAACTTGACAATACGGGCCTTGTCTGCATACATGCTGTTATAAACGTTTGCAGTACACATTTCTTCTTGGCTGGTAGTGGTGTCGTTTCGATCCCCGGCATCATTTCGTGCCGTGTGAGTCGTAACTTCGTTTTGTTTGAGCGCCATGAGCGCGGAAATGCGAATTTGTCGCAACGCTGTTTCCTATTGGTCAGATTACGACCAGAAGCAGCGAATAAAAACCACATCTTAACAAGCAGCGTATATATGCTGCCACCTGTTGAATAAAGTGAAGCTAAATTTGAGGAGTACAGAAGTGATTGACGCTCATTGTGACAACGAAAGAATCCGTAATATTTTCATCCCTCACCGTAATAACGTAATTTTAGGTGTATTTCCGGAATGATTCCGGACAATCCGGAATGGTAGGCAGGTCTGCTCTCACAAGCTTGTACTGCCTCCTGTGTCACAAACATGGAAGAGACAGCCTCCCTTTCACAAGCTTGTACTGCCTCGTGTGTCACAAACATGGAAGAGACATCCTCCCTTTCACAAGCTTGTACAGGCTTCTGTGTCACAAACATGGAAGAGACAACCTCCCTTTCACAAGCTTGTACTGCCTCCTGTGTCACAAACATGGAAGAGACAGCCTCCCTTTCACAAGCTTGTACAGGCTCCTGTATCACAAACATGGAAGAGACAGCCTCCCTTTCACAAGCTTGTACAGGCTCCTGTGTCACAAATATGGAAGAGACAGCCTCCCTTTCACAAGCTTGTACTGCCTCCTGTGTCACAAACATGGAAGAGACAGCCTCCCTTTCACAAGCTTGTACTGCCTCCTGTGCCACAAACATGGAAGAGACATCCTCCCTTTCACAAGCTTGTACTGCCTCCTGTGTCACAAACATGGAAGAGACAGCCTCCCTTTCACAAGCTTGTACTGCCTCCTGTGTCACAAACATGGAAGAGACAGCCTCCCTTTCACAAGCTTGTACTGCCTCCTGTGTCACAAACATGGAAGAGACAGCCTCCCTTTCACAAGCTTGTACTGCCTCCTGTGTCACAAACATGGAAGAGACAGCCTCCCTTTCACAAGCTTGTACTGCCTCCTGTGTCACAAACTTGGAAGAGACAGCCTCCCTTTCACAAGCTTGTACAGGCTCCTGTGTCACAAACATGGAAGAGACAGCCTCCCTCTCACAAGCTTGTACAGGCTCCTGTATCACAAACATGGAAGAGACATCCTCCCTCTCACAAGCTTGTACTGCCTCCTGTGTCACAAACATGGAAGAGACATCCTCCCTCTCACAAGCTTGTACTGCTTCCTGTGTCACAAACATGGAAGAGACATCCTCCCTCTCACAAGCTTGTACTGCCTCCTGTGTCACAAACATGGAAGAGACAGCCTCCCTTTCACAAGCTTGTACAGGCTCCTGTGTCACAAACAACACACTTGTCAACGAAAATGTTGCGTCATGCTCAAAACCATGTCTTTGAAATCTCACGTTAGAGATGCCCTCTTGTGGCTCCTATGATAGCGACTAGTTTTGGTCTTAAGGCCAGACACCGAAGGTGAAGTGGTGTTTTTTAACAAAAAATACTGAAAATGTTTTTCTGCCAGATTATTATACCTTTGTATGCATACTATCAATAAAGTTCACTTCTATGACAATTACGTACCTGTAAGTGAGTTTTAATCATGGATCAAGCATGTCGATATCATGTAATGAAATCCATTATGCAATCTTTGACAGCCATTTTTTGAAGAAAAAAATTTCTTCAAATTTCTGCATTTGGAAACGGGATATCTCTTGGAATAATTATGCTATATAAATAATGTTTACAGTGTTGCATTCAGCATATTCTACTGTGTGCAATGATCAGACACTTTTTTTAAATCATGAATAGTTTGAAAGATATAGCCATATTTGTTGCCAAAAACAAGATTTTTTTCCGTATTTTACCAAACAATTATTTTAAAAATAAAAACAGAACATTTCAAAAAATGCTCTGATCATTTCACAATAGAATCTATAGAGAACATGGATTTGCAAGAATTATAACTATATATGGATTCAATAAAAAATGGCAGTTTTTCCAAATTTGTCAAATGGTGGTCATTTTGTTTGTTACCATGGAAACGGGGGGTCTGGCTGAAAAAAGTTCAATATATATTTTACTCAGTAAGACCCATTTCATGCATTGGGCAAAAAATTGAATTGTTGCACAAATTAAAAAATAATCCCATCTACCTGCCGTGTCTATAATATGAGTCGCCATCCCACAGCATTTTTTTGTTCTTTTTATTACAAAAATATATTTGTTCTGTTCATTGTTTATTAACGGCTATTGTATAGTTTACATTTCAATAGTTCTATGTATCATGTATATATCATTTATAGTCATTGTTTTTCAGTGTCACTTATTTATGTTTCTTTCTGTTGGGGCAAATAAAAGTAGCCTTACCTAGTAGGCTATGTTAATACATTATCTGACCTTCTACTGGTCATGTGACACTTACCAGTAAACATCCTGGTAATAATTTGCAAATGGAACAGACAAGTTCCCTGTAAAGCAATTCTTTGTAAGCTACAAATACATTCGAGATGTACTGTGTCAAAACGTGACATTCTCAGCCAGTGCCAAAAAGTACATTCTCTGCCACTTATTTCTTACATTTTATGCATAATTGTGTTTACACAAATCATTTGAACTTGTTGCCACGTGGATGATTAATTATGCAGGCCGATTGTAAGTCTGCATGTGTGCATAGTGAAGCACACTTTTAAAGAGGTGCCGCTATATTCACTCTTCGTTTATTCCATAGATTATCCCCTTCCTTTTTCCTTCTTTTTGTTGTTGAACCCATCACATAAACAGCAACTGGATGTTTTTCTTGCCCCATAAAACTCAGCGGAGGTAACTAAGATCTGATGGATGATACCGAATATTCATGAGCCTGACATGGATTGTGAATGCTGGTGCGAACTGGAAACTGCGCACGCGGAGTTGTTATACTGATACATTGTCACAGTCATTTGTGGTTAATAAAACATAATTCTAATAAAATAAATGCATATAATTAATTTAATTACTTATATTAACTAGGATCGTGCAAGCATTTTGTTATAAAATGCCATTTGTGACCTAACATAACTTTTAATTAAAAGCCTGAATCTCATAATATTTCACATGTTCAAGGACAACAACATATACAATAAGTATGCAAAATATGATTTGGATGAGAATGACAGTTTTCAAGATATCATGTTTTGCAAATGAGGAAATGTGTTGTTTGGGCAGTTTAGCTCCTGGCAAGAGACAAGGACAAATTAAAAAATGCAACTTAGGCAAATAAAAATATGAAAAAAATGGACAAAACATTTGATATCTGGACATTACAATAAGTTTCATTACGCAATGTCATATTGTTTGGTTTTTATTTGACGTTTTGTGACTAGTTTCCTTTCCGCGATCACCCTGGGTCAGGGAAAAATTTCAAAATGCCAATGTATTCCTGCCAGGCAGACATGTATATGCGTAGCAGCGTGTTTGCCGACACTCCTCTTATTGACTCATTTATTGTATTTCGTTATTCATTAACTCATACGCGTTTCAATATCTAAAGCATCTTAGGGATAACAAGCAGCCCGAAAATATCATAAATTTGGTTTAGCAAACGTCCAGTTAATGATGGGTATCACACACCCCTCACACCAAAGGTCGACTAGTTCAACCGTCCATTGCGAATGTTATGTGGATTTTTTTATAATGGGGAGATCCACGTTCAATAAACAAATACTCAAATTATTTGCTACCATTTATCAATACAATATAATATGTTATGTTGATTGTATTTGTTTGCAATTAAATACCACAATACGTCAAAATAGCTTATATATACACTTAGAATAAAATATTAACAACTTCCCTAATGGTACGAGTGGCGAGTTATCGAAGCCTCGCTAAGCGTTGATACTCCAGAAACGTCGCAAAACGTTCACCTTTTTAGTGTCGGCGCCACCACAAATCAAATGTAATTTTTACAAAACAAAACATACCTTATTGCAAATTTCATGCTGAATCGACTGGTGCTACATACTAGATGGCAAATTTCATGCTGAATCGACTGATGCTACATATTAGACGTACTTTTGTGAAATGGGAAAGTTTTTACTAAAAACATGACCGTTGTTTATATGCAATTGGCAGCGCTGCCGAAGTTGCGCTAAGTGTCGACACTCGAGGGAAATTCGCAAAACTTTCCACTTTTAAGTGACGGCGCGGCCTTAAATCAAATGTAATGTTCACAAAACAACATTTATTTTACTGCAAATTTCATTCCGAATCGATTGGTACTGCACACTAGACATACTTTTGTGAAATGGAGAAGTTTTTACAAAAAGCATGACCACCACGCAAAGGCTTGGGTCTACATGTGACTGTCGGCGGCTGCCAAAGCCGTGCGAAATGTTGATACCCGGGGGAAAAACTTAAAAGCTTTTTAGTGAAGTGCGGCCTCAAATCAAATGTAATCTTCATAAAACAACATCTATTTTATGGCAAATTTAATTACAAATCGACTAGATTTTTATAAAATGGTGAAGTTTTTACTAAAAACATGACCGCCACGCAAAGGCTTGTGTTTACATGCATTTTTGCGGGCGATTTTGTATCCATTCAGATTAGTGTGTATCTCTGATTTATAGAGCAAATTATTATTTCTTTTCAAAATCAACTTTATTCTGGTTAAATTGGACAAAAATTGACACCGCGCGAGGTCTGTGAAGATAGCAGTTTTAGCAAAATTTCTTGATCTGTTCAGAATAAGTACGCTCAGTGCCAGCGTAACAACATAGCATCTTAGATCAGGCAGCATGTCGCCACGGCCAGTTAATCGTGGTTTCAAGCTTGCTGAATTTTGGAGTCATCAGAAAGAATTTTGACAATTAAACAGAATATATTATGACGTTTTTGAACGACAGTCAATTTCACTGTAAAATCCCTGCCCAAGCCTATATTAACAGGATTAATTAATAATTGTGTACATTATAGATACAAATTCTGAAAGAATTGCTTTAACGACTATGCAACGTGTTCCATGTCCTCATTTCTATCTTAGTATCCTACCTTCCCTTGGCTGTGGTTCTGAAGAATTGTCCTGCCAGGTGGCGATGTCTTCATCTAAGGACTCGTCCAGAGTAGTCAGAGAATGGAAACTGAATGCTCCCTTCATCAGCGTCCACGGCTGCTGTAACATGACAATGTAAAAGGTAAGTTCTTATACAGCGCAGTATCCAGTCCTGAGGACTACTCAAAGCACTTTTACACTTTACTCTCTGGCAGACCTGTTCAATCAAACACAATCTCAACTTCTCTGGGAAGCATTCAGCCATGCTGCAACTAATGTGCAAAGACTTTTCATATACAAATATCCACCACTATCTATAGCCAGGTACTCATTCATACAGCAGAGTGAACTGGAACAATGTAGAATGAACATACTTGCCCAAGGTTCGACACAGCAGCACAGGATTCGAACCCGGGTTCTCTCGATTGAGAGTTAGATGTTCTAGCAACTGTGCCACTGTGCTCCACAATGTGTACTACAGCAACTTGAGTGAATGTCTACAGCGCACACACACAATTTCTGTGAACTTCTTAAGGTAATAGCAAAGATACACTGTAATGTTTTACAAATCAGACTCTGATCTACTCCAACCTATTTTCATAATGAAAATAGTATCACTGTATAACATTGATACTAATATAAAATAGTATCACTATATAACATTGATACTAATATAAAATAGTATCACCGTATCACGTTGATACTAATATAAATTCAAATGAGGCAAAGGAACTGTTGTTCAATCAACCACCTTACAGGCATCACAACCATTTTGGGGTGTGATCTACTTGGTGAAACAGAACAGCAATATACTTGACAAAACAGCTCTACGATTTACTTGTCAAAACAGGAACACTATCTACTTGGTGAAACAGAATTGCATATATATACTTGGCAAAATATATCCATAATCATTTTGGTAAATCATAATTAAGTCCATAATAAAAAATTGGCTAAACAGGTCCGTTATCTACTTGGCAAAAATAGGACCACAATCTTATTAACAAAAAAGGAACATGCTCTTCTTGGTGAAACTGGACCATGATTTTCACAGCAAAACATGACAATGATCTATTGAGCAAAACAGACAATGATCTATTGAGCAAAACAGGACCATGATCTATTGAGCAAATCAGGACTATTATCTACTGAACAAAACAGGACTATAGCAAAAAGATGATCATGATCTATAAAGCAACAGAGGATAATAGACAGCACAAATTAAACTTCATTTGGAGCGGACCTTGTTGACGCACTGATGTCATGTGACGCGACTCAGATTCTGACATCAGTGCGTGAAAAAGATCCACCTTAGACAGGTTGAAACTTCGCATGTTTCAACAATTGCTCCAAAGTAAGTTTCATTCTTGCTGTCTAATTTAATCTTGAAGCCATGAACAATAATTTCATAATAGAGGATAATGATCTCCAGGCAAAACAGGATTGTGGTGAACTTATTAAAACAGGACTACAACAGGAAGCCCTGGGAAATGTTCAAATTAAATCCTTACAAAGCCCTGAAAGATGGGTCCTGCTGTAGTCGCAGCATTACGTGACACGCCACAATGGTTCGGACTGAAAAGTACATTTCACCAAACTGATGAAAAACCAAAATATATTCACATGGGTGAAAGGATCAATTTTCATTTCTTTTTCATTTTTAAGAAACAATAAACAATGTACTATTTCCTATTATAATGCAAACTGGAATTATTACCTAGAAAATGTTTTTTGATTCATGTTTTGGACTGAACGGTATGTGATTTGCAACATAAATACCTAAATCTGATGGCGTCGGTCTCAAAAATTTGAATTTGTAATGTGGGTCTATTCAACCACCCATAACTTTACAACAAACTGAAAAGTTGCCCTTTAATATACCGTCAAAATGTGCCTTAAGGTGTGAACCATCGTGAACTGTCACCTACCAGGGTTTCCAGTTTCAGTCATGTTGAACTGTGTATGGTTATTTGTGTATTTACCTGATATTTTGATTTTGGTGTGGATGTGGCCACAACATCTTCCTGTGTACTTTTAGGTTTCTCCTGGTCAGCTCTGTTGGAGGGAAGTAGTCATGTTACACATCAACATTGGGTCCAACACAGGATTTGTTGCCAAGTTAACAAAGAGATTACTCAAAGAATCAAAACAATACATTTTAGAAATTGCTCTGTTCAATGAGTAACAAAATGTATACAAAACATGGATTTTATGATTGTCCCATGGTAGCCATTGTCTTATCTAGTCCAACATTATTCATTCATGTATTGCCTGCCCTAATCAAATATTCATCAAGTTTACAAGACAAGCTGACAGTTTTCACAAGTGATACATTAACTGGTGCACTAATTTGCACTACCCTTTCTTTGATCAGGTTTTGGTGGTAGCCCCTCAAGTCTGTGTAGTGTATTGTTTCTTTGATCAGGTTTTGGTGGTAGCCCCTCAAGTCTGTGTAGTGTATTGTTTCTTTGATCAGGTTTTGGTGGTAGCCCCTCAAGTCTGTGTAGTGTATTGTTTCTTTGATCAGGTTTTGGTGGTAGCCCCTCAAGTCTGTGTAGTGTATTTTTTCTTTGATCAGGTTTTGGTGGTAGCCCCTCAAGTCTGTGTAGTGTATTGTTTCTTTGATCAGGTTTTGGTGGTAGCCCCTCAAGTCTGTGTAGTGTATTTTTTCTTAATTTTCATGATTTTCTTGGCCATCATTTCAGGAGTTACAAATAACTGTCCTGCCAGTACCTATTCTGAGTTATTCTCCTCAAATTTAATACTTGGCAGTAGTAGTGAACTTATATCATCATTGGCAGGTGAGGCGCAAAGGTCGAGAGGTCAGAGTGGCAGACTGTTGATATAGAGGAACAGATGTTTGAATCCTGGTGGTGACTGGTTGGTGGTTCGGTACCAGTAGTGGCCAACATGTCGAAACTTGGGCAATTTCATTCATCATTCATTACCTGTCTTTCTGGAGAGACGCTATAAACCGTTGATCCATTCTGTCTGTTGTCTATGCCAGGGAAAGTAAGTGATCCCATGCAGGGAAATGGAAAAACCTGTCGTGGACTCACTGAGCTGGGATCTCATTATCTAAGTTCCCATCAGCATTAATGACAGAATAATCAACCAAATGATTGTGGACGTCTACGAAATTAAACACAGAGCAAAAATCTGTTTAGATCTTTTCTATAGTTTGCACCAACCACTCAAGGAATCTTGGAACAAGGTCGTCATTTGTGTGAAGTTACACCCTCCTATTCTTCCAGGAAAACAAGGTACTGCTCAACACTCATCCTAGGAGATTCTCACCTGTAGATACAACTGTCATTTACCTGCAGTTCTGAACAGCTGTTTTCCATGACTCGTACAGTTCGTTGTCATTCTGTTTGATTTCCTTCATCGTTCCCTGCTGCCGAATACAGCCATTCTCCATTGCAATGATCTGTTGTACACATATCAACATTATCAGTGTCAATGATCTGTTGTACACACATCAACATTCTCAATGACAATGATCTGTTGTACACACATCAACATTCTCAATAACAATGATCTGTTGTACACACATCAACATTCTCAATGGCAATGATCTGGTGTACACACATCAACATTCTCACTGTCAATGATCTGTTGTGCACAGATCAACATTCTCAATGGCAATGATCTGTTGTACACACATCAACATTCTCAATGTCAATGATCTGTTGTAGATACATCAACATTCTCAATGTCAATGATCTGTAATACACACATCAACATTCTCAATGGCAATGATATGTTGTACACACATCAACATTCTCAATGGCAATGATCTGTTGTACACACATCAACATTCTCAATGTCAATGATCTGTTGTACACACATCAACATTCTCAATGTCAATGATCTGTTGTACACACATCAACATTCTCAATGTCAATGATCTGTAATACACACATCAACATTCTCAATGTCAATGATCTGTTGTACACACATCAGCATTCTCAATGGCAATGATCTGTTGTAGACACATCAACATTCTCAATGTCAATGATCTGTAATACACACATCAACATTATCAGTGTCAATGATCTGTTGTACACACATCAACATTCTCAATGACAATGATCTGTTGTACACACATCAACATTCTCAATAACTATGATATGTTGTACACACATCAACATTCTCAATAACAATGATCTGTTGTATACACATCAGCAATCTCAGTGACAATGATTTGTTGTACACACATCAACAATCCCAACGACAATGATCTGTTGTACACACATCAACATTCTCAGGGACAATGATCTGTTGTACACACTCAACATTCTCACTGTCAATGATCTGTTGTGCACAGATCAACATTTTCAACGACAATGATCTGTTGTACACACATCAACATTCTCACTGTCAATGATCTGTTGTGCACAGATACAAATTCTCAATGGCAATGATCTGTTGTACACACATCAACTTTCTCAATGCCAATAATCTGTTGTACACACATCAACATTCTCAATATCAATGATCTGTTGTATACACATCAACATTCTCAATGTCAATGATCCATTGTACACACATCAACATTCTCAATGGCCATGATCTGTCGTACACACATCAACATTCTCAATGTCAATGATCTGTTGTACACACATCAACATTCTCAATGATCTGTTGTACACACATCAACATTCTCACTGATATGATAAGTCATGAAAGAAAATCTAACAGTAATAGTTTTGAAAATACAATTAACCACACCACATCACATTTGTCTCCAATTAGCAAATCCAAATTAGTGGCCTATATTCCATATCATTGCAGTTGGTTGTCACTGGTGATGTTTAGTCAAGAATGTCAATGTGGTACCGGAAAACTGCATACATTTTCAGTTCTTAAATTTCAGTATTAGCTCCTTTTGCAGAGGCAAATAATCATGATGATCACATGATAGTGTAAAAAAATTAGTTCTGTCATAATCTCGTCCGATTATAAAGTTGTAATCCTGATAATGAATAGAACATACTGAATGACTAACCTACTAAACCAGTGCAGACAAAAGGGAGGTGGAGAGCGAACGTGGTATGCATGTGTCAGATGCTAAACTACTAAACCAGTGCAGACAAAAGAGAGGTGGAGAGCGTACGTGGTGTGCATGTGTCAGATGCTAAACTACTAAACCAGTGCAGACAAAAGGCAGGTGGAGAGCATACGTGGTGTGCATGCGTCAGATGCTAAACTACTAAATCAGTGCAGACAAAAGGGAGGTGGAGAGCGTACGTGGTGTGCATGCGTCAGATGCTAAACTACTAAACCAGTGCAGACGAAAGGGAGGTGGAGAGCGTACGTGGTGTGCATGCGTCAGATGCTAAACTACTAAACCAGTGCAGACGAATGGGAGGTGGAGAGCGTACGTGGTGTGCATGCGTCAGATGCTAAACTACTAAACCAGTGCAGACAAAAGGGAGGTGGAGAGCGTATGTGGTGTGCATGCGTCAGATGCTAAACTACTAAACCAGTGCAGACAAAAGGGAGGTGGACAGCGTACGTGGTGTGCATGCGTCAGATGCTAAACTACTAAACCAGTGCAGACAAAAGGGAGGTGGAGAGCGTACGTGGTGTGCATGTGTCAGATGCTAAACTACTAAACCAGTGCAGACAAAAGGGAGGTGGACAGTGTACGTGTTGTGCATGTGCCAGATGCTAAACTACTAAACCAGTGCAGACAAAAGGGAGATGGACAGCGTACGTGGTGTGCATGCGTCAGATGCTAAACCACTAAACCAGTGCGGACAAAAGGGAGGTGGAGAGCGTACGTGGTGTGCATGCGTCAGATGCTAAACCACTAAACCAGTGCAGACAAAAGGGAGGTGGACAGCGTACGTGGTGTGCATGCGTCAGATGCTAAACTACTAAACCAGTGCAGACAAAAGGGAGGTGGAGAGCGTACGTGGTGTGCATGTGTCAGATGCTAAACTACTAAACCAGTGCAGACAAAAGGGAGGTGGAGAGCGTACGTGGTGTGCATGTGTCAGATGCTAAACTACTAAACCAGTGCAGACAAAAGGGAGGTGGAGAGCGTACGTGGTGTGCATGTGCCAGATGCTAAACTACTAAACCAGTGCAGACAAAAGGGAGATGGACAGCGTACGTGGTGTGCATGCGTCAGATGCTAAACCACTAAACCAGTGCGGACAAAAGGGAGGTGGAGAGCGTACGTGGTGTGCATGTGTCAGATGCTGCAGTTGGTGGGTGGTCAGTATAACAGTTCGGTTCTCACGCAGGAGGAAGTTTCTGATTCCTGTCTTCATGACGTGACCCGTCACGTGGACATCCAGTGCTGATAATGGGTCATCCTGAGAGACAAAGACTATATCATTAAAAGGACGCAGTGTGTCCGTAGTTTTTTTTTTACTAATTAATATAACGTTCTTAAGACTATACTAACTACGTTGAAGGTATACCGCCAGCCAAATTGTGTTTAGTAAGCCCGTAATATTTTGTACGACCCCGTAGTATGTTCAAATGGTAAACAAAACATCCAGTTTAAAAAAAAAAATTATTGGCAATACGGCCGAGTCTGGCTTACCGTTTGATGTTCACTGATGTCCAATTTTCCCATGTTCAACACAGCACTTACTGTTACAAATTAATACGCGTGACTAATTCTGGGTAGAGGAACTGACTAGCTCTGTTTAATACCTATATATAAGTAAATATATTCCAGTTAGTCTAACCATAGTTGAACAATGTGGGGGTACGTTAACAATTTCCTCCTGTATGGGTTACATCTTGGGCACCAAACTTTAAGGGATTAATCTATGGCACTTCCCTGCACACTTGGGCAGGGCTCTTATACATTACCATGGTCCGACCAATCATTGAAAATTGTCAACAGGCATGGTGCCCACATCTCCAGAAAGATACAGAGAAACTTGAAAGTGTACAGAGGAGGGCCACCAAGATGATCACTAACATCTCAAAGTTACCATATTGCCAAAGACTTCAAAAGTGTGGCTTCATGTCCCTACAATATAGGTGGTAAGGGGGGTATGATCAAAGTGTACAAGATTATGAACGGATTTACTGACACGGAAAGACTATTTGAACTAAAGAGCACCCCTTATCCAGGAATCCAGGAAGACACAATAAGACAATAGTATGACACCATAGCCGACTGGATGCACGTCATAAGTTTTGTCTCAACGAATAATTAAGCTGTGGAACTCACTACCAAGCGATTGCGTCAATGCACTAACAGTTAACAATTTTAAATCTAAATATCAAAATTACATTAATAACCACTGACTGGGGAGCTATATACGAGTGTCTGCCTCAAACCCATTCAAGGTATGGGAAGAAAGGTTACGTCTGTATTTTTGTTTAAATTCCCTGTTAGTGAACAGCTGTTACCAATCTTGGGGTTGCACCATGTGGTAGACGGACGTAAATTGTTTGTTCATAATGTTACATGTATTTTCTGTAATTGCCCTGAGGTGGTGAGGACGGCCAATCCTTTGGCAATGTTTTACATAACTTGTGTTGATGCGAAAACAGATTAAATTTTCACTAACAAAAGTCATTAACAAATATTGCAGAAAACTGTTTTCTGTGTGTGTAGCACAATCCAGAAGATGGGCATTCTGTGCATATAAACCCTATTTCTCATTGTGACCAGTCAAACGACATGTCTTGTGACATTACAGGTCGACGTACCAGGATGACGAGTTCTGCGTCGGAGTAGAAACAGCGAGCGAGGCTGATTCGTTGTTTCTGGCCCCCGCTGAGGTTGATGCCCTAAAATATACAGTCAGTTAAAACTCTAAACAATCTGTCAAATTAAATAAATCATAAACAGAGGTAGATGTTAAGGTAAACAGTCTGGTAACCCAGACAGATTACCAACATATAGAATTAAGTAATCCATCTAGAAATCTGGTAATCCATCAAAATCATGTAAAATGAAAAAAATACATGTGCTCAGTGGACTGATATGACCTGACTGTTCTGATTACACCCGCATGCCCAAGCTGTTTTGAGTTAAATATCGCGATGTCTCGCCCCGCGATATTTTGAGTCAAGCCACCGCCATCTGCAATATTGCCTATGATTTCGTGGCAGAGCGCTGTCTTCTTTAGTAATGATTGTGTATTTCATTTGTGCTCAGTGAATTCATAGGAGATGATGTATGCTTCTCCCCCACAGACCCTCATACCTTTTCTCCTATCTCTGTCTGATCGCCAGCTGGCAACATGTCCAGGTCTGGCTTCAAGGCACATACTTCCACCACCTGGTTATACCTGAAACAAAGAACATGAGTGACATAAAGGTTCTTCAACTTGCTTTTTTCTCAGCTTGTTTCAGAATCGTTTTGCCAACAAATGAATCTGCCTACTATCCATTACGACATGGTAGCACATTTGTAAAAAATTGATAGTTTTAGTGAAATCATCGGACTGATTTATTTTACCAGATCTGATCAAATTACTGTAAAAATATGTAATACTAGTCTGGCTCTACATACTACAATATAAGTTTGTTTACAAGTTACTTGACTTAACGGTTACAGTAAATTACTTTGAAGATTTTAATAAAAGAACAGTTATTAAAAAATTATTGTGCATATTACTTAGATTTTCTACACGCTAAAGGTTTGAATATTAATGATTGTGACTCACAATGGGCTACACCGACATGTCACAACAATAACACGTCTTACTTGTCACACCGACATGTCACTATAATGACACATCTTACCTGTGACACAGACACGTCATCATAATGACAAATCTTACCTGTGACACCGACATGTCACCATAATGAAATGTCTTACCTGTTACACCGATATGTCACCATAATGACATGTCTTACCTGTGACACCGACATGTCACCATAATGTGATGTCTTACCTGTGAAACCGAGATGTCATCATAATGACAAGTCTTACCAGTGACACCGACATGTCACATGCCTTACCGGTCTATGTCAAGCGGCCTGCCAAATAAGATGTTTTCCCGCAGTGTCATATTCATGAGCCAGACCCGCTGGGAGCTGTAGGCAACCCTCTGTCCTCTGCACACAACCAACATGAGACCACAGGGGCGGGGTGAGCTGTGAGGGGGTGACACAGTCACAAGGGGGGCCGGTGAATAGTGAAGGTCACAAGGGGGCGGGGTGAATAGTGAGGGGGTGACAGTCACAAGGGGGTGGGGTGAATAGTGAAGGGGTGACAATCACAAGGGGGCGGGGTGCAACATGGTGTGTTTGCATAGAATGCAATGCATGTCTACAAATTCTTTTGTTGATATTTTCAAGCAGTGCTCATTCAAAAACTTCCAATACAGAGCCATATGACAAATAGCCCTAGGGCACAGCATATACACTAAAGAATCCAGTGATATAAGTTACGAGTATCCAGAAGATGGCGCCACCTCCACGCGTTCTCAATGCTAATGAATGGATCCAGGTTGTTAGGGAAGTGGGCCTCTGCAGGCAGTCAGGATCTAATAGGTTAGCAAGCTGAGCAGTCACTAGTTTGTGTCTACAAAGTGGGAGTTTTGAGAGATGAAAAGACTTAATTGCTGTGGATGTGTGACGAATTCATGCATGATGAAGGATAATCTTTAACATACATCTGGTTTAACTTAAATAACACAGAGGCAGTTCAATATAATATGGCGCACACATGTTGTTACCAAGCAAGTCTTTCACAGTGACAGGTGTTGAAAGTCATTTTGAATTTTTGTGATAAATGTAGACATTATTGCCTCACAATACCCTACACCCTGGAGAGTACAACAGAAACTTACGGTTTGAAGTCAACTTTTCCCAAGATGCAGTGCAGTTCCCCGGTGAAAACTGACAGCAAGAGAGACTTGCCACTCCCAACTCCACCCACAATCATTGTCAGTTTCCCTGTAAACAGTCGCCAGTTAGGAGAAATAATGTCACCACTCACTTCACAATGTTTATGCTATCTTGATATTTTAATAATTAGCCTTCATATATAATGAAATTCAAAATGACACAAAGAAAATAACTCTCTAGCACAATGGTTTTACCCCCAAGAAATATTCCAATAGCGAGGGGTCAAATTAGCCTAGGCATTTAAGTCCAGTTATGTCAATATTCCAATTACGCAGAAAAGATGATGACATCTGAGAAGTCACCGAGATGAAGCAACAGCTGACCGCAATACAACGAGACATTGCCGGCATTACAACATTCCAAAAAGAAATCGCCTACCTACTGAAGGAAGTCAGCCAACTACAGAAAGCTAACGAAGAGAAAGACCAAATCATCCATGAACTTGAAACAAAAGTTGACGATCTCAAACAATACTCTCGGATTGACGATATAATCACCACTAGCCTCCAGACAAACCACAAAACATACGCTCGGGCTGCAAGCAGCACGACCGAAGCCGACGCGAAAGCACCGCCCGAGGAAACGTTAACACTGGAGGACTGTGTTGTGACGTTCCTCACAACGAAGGGAATACCGATCACCAAGAGGGACATATCGGCCTGTCACACCCTAGGCGGCGCCAATCGTAAGTCGAACACCACGCATTATCATCCGATTTACCAACCGAAAACCAAAACAAACGTTCTGAGAATGGGAAAGAAACTATGAGGCACGAATGTGTACGTAAACGAACACTTAACCGCCAAGCAAGCAGAGCTGGCCAAAAGTGCCCGACTACTGCACAAGCAAAATAAACTTCAGTCCACATGGACGAGAAACTGCAAAGTGTTCATAAGACTAAACGGTCCACCAGACAGTGCAAAAACACACCTTGTAAATTGCCTGAAAGACTTCCAAGACCTGGGCCTTGGCCTGGGACTGGCGTGAGTTGACTGATCATTGACAATGTTGTTGTTATTATTGTGCAAACGCTGTTTAACTATTAGACACTGCATATTTCTTCTTTGCTTTATTATTGTGGACACACTCATTGTATTGTATGTGGGCTGTATGGTATTTCCTATGTTACCCATTCGTTGTTTATCTAAGCTATCTAGTTACCAGCAACAGTTGATGCTTAAACGTCTCAAATGGCTAAAAATATGATAAAAACAGACTCGTGCCTAGTTTGTGGGGAATTGATAAATACTCATTTTGTCAAATGTGGACTTTGTGAGTCTACCTTTCATAAGACTTGTACCAATATAACACAGTATCAGTTTATGTTAATTATCAGAACATTTTTTTTTACCGATGTTCATCCTGCTGTGAAGTTTTCCCATTTGAAGATATGAGCGATGATGAACTTATTTTTGAGAATTCACCAAATGAACAAGATTACAAAATTTACAAATTAGTTAATACTCCCCTAGTTATACCAATTATAATAGTTTCGACTTTGAAAATGATATCGATCCAAATAACTTTTGCGACAACTCAACATCAAAACTATTACACTGATTCAGAATTCAATGATAATATGTGTAAGCTTAATGGCTTATCATTCATTCATTCATTTTAATGACCGAAGTCTTAAGAAAAACCTTCTGAAAATGAATTACTATCTGCAAGACTTACATATGAAATTTTATATTGTCGCTGTATCTGAAACATGGGCTGAACTGGATGTTATAGATGATTTGAATCTAATTGGCTACAGTGCTTATCATGTAACTAGAGAATCCCGCAAGGGTGGTGGTGTAGCATTATATATTCGAAATGAATTATCATGCAGATTACTTGAAACAAAATCCATGGAAGTCGAACATACTTTTGAATGTGTTACAGTAGAACTTGCCATAAAGAATCACGCTAATGTTATTATCAATTGAATGTACAGAACACCTGGTTCAAATTTAGATATATTTTGTGAAAAAATAGAACACATGGTTAATGATGTAAAAGCACACAAAACGATATTTCTGTGTGGTGACCTAAATATTGATTTGTTAAAACATGAACAACACAGCAGTACTAAACACTTTCTTGATTTGATGTATAGTCTACGTCTTTACCCTCTAATTGATAAACCAACCAGAGTCACTGACATTTCAGCTACTCTGATAGACAACATATTCACAAATGAATTGCGACACAGTCTCACAGTGGTATTCTGTATAATGATATCAGTGACCATCTGCCAATATTTGCAGTATGCGAGCATCAAATATGTAGAAATACTAAAATGAATACTCAGTATACTAGAGTAATAAATAAAGACACCTTAACTTCACTCTCACATGAACTAAGTCTACAATCATGGGATGATATTTTGAACTTACATGATGTAAATCAGGCGTATGATCTAATGACCTATTTTTAAACAAATTTATAGGCTTGTTTAGCAAGCATTGCCCTATAAAAATTATTTCAAGAAAAGTGACATTTATAAGAAACCTTAGTTCACTAAAGGTTTGAAATGTTCTTGTGCCAAAAAGAAGAAGCTTTACAAAGCATTTGTTATATCCCGCTCACATGAAGCTGAACTAAAGTACAAACAGTATAAAAATAAATTAACATATATATTAAGGTTTGCTGAAAAAGCATATTACAGCACAATGTTGGAGAAACAAAAAAATAAAATAAAGGGCGTCTGGAAAATTCTAAATAGGGTAATCAACAAACAACTCAGTACTCCAACATATCCTGCCTATTTTATGAACAATGACAGAGATACATGAAAAGAAGGAAATTGCAAATGGATTTAACAATTTTTTTAGAAATGTTGGACCCAATCTTGCAAAACAAATTAATCTTCCTAAAATGATGTAGATATATTTGATTATTTGAAAAAAGAAATTGATAAAAGTATGTTTGTAAGTCCTGTTGATGATCAAGACATTATCAGAACTGTTCAAAATGTTAAGGGTAAAATGTCAACAGATTGTAATGATTTAAACATGAGCATGATTAAGATCATTATTGCTCACATTGTAAAACCGTTGAAGCTTATATGCAATGTTTCCTTTATCACTGGAATATTTCCTAATCAAATGAAAACAGCTAAAGTCATTCCAATATTTAAGTCTGGTGATAAGGGTGTATTTACAAATTACAGACATATTTCTTTGTTGCCCCAGTTCTCAAAAATACTGGAGAAATTATACAGTGAGAGGTTAGATAGTTTTCTAAATAAGTATAATATACTCAGTCCTAGTCAATATGGATTTAGATCAAGCATGTCAACATCTTATGCCTTAATAGAATTGGTCGAAGAAGTTACTAATTCTCTTGATAATAATAAATATGCCATTGGCATATTTGTTGACCTTAAGAAAGCATCTGATACGGTTAACCATGATATATTGGCAAACAAATTATATTTTTATGGTATTCGTGGTGTTGCACATCAGTGGATTATGAGTTACTTGAAAAACAGAAGTCAGTTCGTTTACTATGATAATTGTGATTCAGAAATACTCCAAATATCTTGTGGTGTCTCACAAGGATCTGTTTTAGGACCAAAGTTGTTTATTTTGTACATAAACGATATTTGTAATGTTTCAAGCATCTTTAAGTTCATCTTATTTGCTGATGATACCAACATGTTCTACAGTAATAGTGATATAGGTGAACTTGTCAGGTTGACAGATATTGAATTGGAAAAGTTACATGTATGGTTTGCAGTAAACAGGCTCTCTCTCAATATATCAAAAACAAATTATATGTCATTTGGTAATCATATTATAAAGACACATACATATAAGTAAGGAAGAAATAAATAAGGTTGAATTCACCAAATTTTTAGGAGTTTTGATAGATACTAAATTAACATGGAAAAAACACATTTCTGTGATAAAATCTGAACTCTCAAAGAGTTGTGCCATAATGTATAGAGCCAGCTTTGTCATTGATAACGGGGAATGCTTACTTTATACCGTTCCCTTTTCCTCCCATACATTATGTATTGCACTGAAGTATGGGGCAATATGTATGCTACTACCTTAATTTGTTTAGTAGTGTTACAAAAACCAGTGGTGCGCTTAATTTGTAGAGCTAAGAGGTTGGATCACACTTCTTCTCTATTCTCTGAATTACATATCTTGAAAGTGTCAGATATTGTTGATTTACGAACTGCACTTATTATGTACAAGGCAAATAGCAATTTGCTACCAGTGAACATACAACAATTGTTTACTTTGTACAGTCCTGTCTATGCAACTAGACAAAGCCCAACTTTTAAACAACATTTTGCTCATACCAATTTAAAGAGAATGTGTCTTTCGTTTAAAGGTGTAACACTATGGAATTCTCTACACAATTCTTTAATATGTTCTAGAAACGTTCATTGCTTAAAAAAATTATATTTTGCTTACTTACTAAAAATGTATTGTCTATATTGGACTTCACAAATTGTTATTCTTTAGCACAAGTGGTATTGGTGATATCTATATTTCATTCTTTTAAAAATATAAATTGTATGTTGTAATCACGCATGTTGCATATTGTAAAATATTCTTGATTGTAATTATATCAATTGTAATTTGGGCAAGTGTTATAAGTGACACACTTCTTCTTGCCCTTTTCGACTTCAAAACTGTGATTTACAATTGTGTACTTGGCATTTTTGTGTATTGTATATTGTGCATGTATTATGCTGTTGTTGAATATTGTGCATGTTGTTGAATAAACTTTCATTCATTAAAAAAAAATATATAATATAATCTCCAATTCATGAATCAGATAGTGAACTCTTCACGATATCTTCTCCAATGTAAATATAATTTGACCATTTGGTAGCTCGTTTAACATATATACCAACACATGGTTATTATTATGCTGTTTGTGTACATAAGCATATGTATGTATATGTGATATGTTTATATAATTATGAGTCTCTCTCCACCCCCCGCTATTTAAATAATCACTCTATCTGCCTTCTAGATGGCGCCACTCACCGCAGGGCACAGTGATGTTGATATCGGACAACATCGGTTCTTGACTGTCCTCGTTCCAATTGAAGTAGCCGTTTTGAATCGACACAGCAAAGTTCCCCGCGACCTTGCTACGTGGGTCCACCCCTGACCCTGTTGAACCGCCGTCATCACCCTCTCTTGCTGCGCCATCTATAGCGACAATTTGACATTAGTATTGCCAGGGTTTTTGTTAAGTGTGCTGATAGCAGGGACCATGACCCCCAAAGCAGGGACCGCATAACATGCTCTGACCAAGTCATAGCACATCACAGAGTCGCAGACTACTACGGATACAACTGGACTGCAATATGAAGTACAGTGTAACACTATTAAATCATAGACATGTTTTGACTTACGTAAGTTAAGTTCCATCTGTGTTAATTGTTTACAAAAATGGGCCAAGTGCATTTATATGTGACCCCGGCTGACCAAATGAGTGATAAGTAGGAAAAATTGTAACATTGTATTCTTACATTGGGGTTGGGTAGGGTGCTTTTACAGTTTCAAAAATTATGACTGCTACAAAAATAGGCAAAGTTATGGCGCATTGAACATGGTAGGGGTCAAAAAGTTAAAATGAAGAAAACTGCTGTTGAAGTTTTACATTATATAAACAAATGGATTGCATACAGTGTCTATGTTATGTTGCAATGATACTTTGGAAGTACAAATGTGCTGCTACAAAAACTTATCAAGTTATGTCAGATTATGTCTTCATGTGTAAAACTAAGAGGACAGATTATTTGAGAACAAAAGGTAGACTAAAGAAAATTAACTAGGCTAGACCAATACACATATTTACAGCTGGCCACTCCACTCATAGCCTAGTAAGTGATCAGGGCAAAGTCCACTATCCAGTTACATCAGTAGGGTGGCTCCCATGATAGCTGCATATAATTGTCTTAATGGGAGCCTCCCTGACCTTACAATGAATATTATATTGTAGTTTATGTGCTTATGATGGTCAAAAAATACTGTCTGTCTGTTATGTACGTCTGTTATAATTAGAGATCAGTGGGACTACAGGAGGGGGCAGCAGAGAAACAGGAGGACAATTTTGTATTTTGGGGGGCTCTGAGGTGTCCTTAGAATGATTCAATCAAATACAGATTTCTTGTGTATAGTGGCAGCACCCTAAGATACATCTATGCAAAATAAAATAAAAGTTGCTGAACAGTTTCTGAGATACGGTAGCTAACGGCGGACGTTGGATGGCGGACGCAGAGTGATGGCAATAATCCCTTGGACCTTCGGCCCAAAGGACTAAAAATCAGTGTCTGTCTAAATGTAGGTCTATAAATCTCTGAGTTTACAGATACAGGTGTCTATAGACAGTGCTATGAGGACATTCATTCTCCCACACTCCGGTGGAAATGGAATCCATGGATCCAGGAATCGCCTCAGTTAATCTAGCTACAAGTTGAAGCACAGGATGATTATTTCCTCAAGTGCTCATAAGTTGGTTTCATAATATCAATAACTATCAAAATAAAGTGTTTCACAATGGTATCATAAGCTTGATAAATTCTAGCAGTATGAATATGTTCAAAATATAATTTATAATTATAATATGGGTGGATTATACCTAGGTGAAAATCTTTGGACTATTGATAAGTCAAAATCTTCCTAGTCCGTATTCCATCTCATCAGGAGCCTGTATAACTTTGGATGGCAATCGTGTTAAGTAAGGCATGTAGAAACCAAACCCTCGATGTCACCATTATATATATTATGATTAGGCCTAAATGTTTGTCTGCATTGTAAACTTAATGTGAAATTAAAAAAATACGAACAAAATACTGAGTTCTATGCCACTGTTGAGGGCAAAATAGCGCTCCCATCAGGGCCGCAGCGGCCATGGGTTACGCGCAACGCGCGTGAAAAGAGCAAACTGATCAATGCAAACCGGAGAGCTATTTGGACCTACTGAAACAATATTGTTATACAACAAAATATGTGGCTAAAAACCTAACTGGAAAAGATCAGAAACCTATCATACAAGCCAAAGATAGACAGTTTCGCTTTTTGGGACTTCATCTTCGACACAATGGTAGCGAAGATGCCGCGCAAAACCGATGTAGTCGTAAACATTAACCAGTTCCGTAAAACTCCTGCAATAATTAAATACTTATTATGTGGCTATATTCCACGACTTCTGACGTTTCTGCTTCTTAGCTCAGTCTTAGACTGTTTTAATTTGTGAAATAACGTTGCTATGCCGACATTGTTGCTGAGCGGTTCACCAGGAGCGCCCGTCTACAGAAAAGCGCAGTGGTGTACTTTATCGGGAATAACAACTAAGAATTATGGGAAGTCAAGTCGGAGGAACGACACGAACTAGAATTTGGGACATGAACTGTGCCGTTTGACCGTGCTGTTCTGTTGCAATATGTTGTAATACTATTAAATTGGCAACAGTGAATTGATTGTGGAACTTATAAATGCTGTACAGCACAATTGTAAGGCAAAGGCACTTGAAAGCAGTGTCTTGCAAATCACGCGAATAAAAAAACTTCCCTCTCCGTTCTCAATAGCCAAATACATGGATCGCCAAAGCCGAGTAAATTACCTGGGTCCCGGCTCTTAACGAAAACCCTGATTGCATTATGGGTAAAGTGGATCATGGGCGAGACATGAAGAAGAATGAACATAGCGGCAGGCACATCCGTAAACTTTCATAACTAAAATGTTCCCATCAAAACTGACAAACAGCAGAATAGGTAAGTATATATATTATCACAATGACCGTCTGTATTTGGACACCTAAAAATAATTAAATTCTCAGCTGTCCAAAAAAATACAGTATAAAAACAATTTGTCCGGAAAACCAGTCTTCATGGATTGTGTGTGTTTGGACACCTAAAACCAGTCGTCATGGATTGTGTGTGTTTGGACACCTAAAACCAGTCTTCATGGATTGTGTGTGTTTGGACATCTAAAACCAGTCGTCATGAATTGTGTGTGTTTGGACACCTAAAACCAGTCTTCATGGATTGTGTGTGTTTGGACACCTAAAACCAGTCGTCATGGATTGTGTGTGTTTGGACACCTAAAACCAGTCTTCATGGATTGTGTGTGTTTGGACACCTAAAACCAGTCTTCATGGATTGTGTGTGTTTGGACACCTAAAACCAGTCGTCATGGATTGTGTATGTTTGGACACCTAAAACCAGTCTTCATGGATTGTGTGTGTTTGGACACCTAAAACCAGTCGTCATGGATTGTGTATGTTTGGACACCTAAAACCAGTCTTCATGGATTGTGTATGTTTGGACACCTAAAACCAGTCTTCATGGATTGTGTATGTTTGGACACCTAAAACCAGTCGTCATGGATTGTGTATGTTTGGACACCTAAAACCAGTCTTCATGGATTGTGTATGTTTGGACACCTAAAACCAGTCGTCATGGATTGTGTATGTTTGGACACCTAAAACCAGTCTTCATGGATTGTGTATGTTTGGACATCTAAAACCAGTCTTCATGGATTGTGTGTGTTTGGACACCTAAAACCAGTCTTCATGGATTGTGTGTGTTTGGACACCTAAAACCAGTCGTCATGGATTGTGTATGTTTGGACACCTAAAACCAGTCTTCATGGATTGTGTATGTTTGGACACCTAAAACCAGTCGTCATGGATTGTGTATGTTTGGACACCTAAAACCAGTCTTCATGGATTGTGTATGTTTGGACACCTAAAACCAGTCTTCATGGATTGTGTGTGTTTGGACACCTAAAACCAGTCTTCATGGATTGTGTGTGTTTGGACACCTAAAACCAGCCGTCATGGATTGTGTGTGTTTGGACACCTAAAACCAGTCTTCATGGATTGTGTGTGTTTGGACACCTAAAACCAGTCTTCATGGATTGTGTGTGTTTGGACACCTAAAACCAGTCGTCATGGATTGTGTGTGTTTGGACACCTAAAACCAGTCGTCATGGATTGTGTGTGTTTGGACACCTAAAACCAGTCTTCATGGATTGTGTGTGTTTGATCACCTAAAACCAGTCTTCATGGATTGTGTGTGTTTGGACACCTAAAACCAGTCTTCATGGATTGTGTGTGTTTGGACACCTAAAACCAGTCTTCATGGATTGTGTGTGTTTGGACACCTAAAACCAGTCTTCATGGATTGTGTGTGTTTGGACACCTAAAACCAGTCTTCATGGATTGTGTGTGTTTGGACACCTAAAACCAGTCATCATGGATTGTGTGTTTGGACACCTAAAACCAGTCTTCATGGATTGTGTGTGTTTGGACACCTAAAACCAGCCGTCATGGATTGTGTGTGTTTGGACACCTAAAACCAGTCTTCATGGATTGTGTGTGTTTGGACACCTAAAACCAGTCTTCATGGATTGTGTGTGTTTGGACACCTAAAACCAGTCTTCATGGATTGTGTGTGTTTGGACACCTAAAACCAGTCTTCATGGATTGTGTGTGTTTGGACACCTAAAACCAGTCTTATAAATAAATAAATAAATAAAAGTACTTATATAGCGCCCAATCAATTAAAATTGCCCTCGGGCGCTTTACATACATGCACACGTATATAATAGTATATTACATAAAAAGAAATGCTAATTAAGAAATAAATATGTAAAAAATGTAACATTAACTTAAATATAGTTACTAAAAAAGAGAGATCATTAAAAAAGCGTTTACATAAATTAAGACATTTATAAAAACTACTAGAAATACATTCATTTATACAAGAAGAATAAACATAAATATGTTAAGAAACTAATAAAACAAAAAATACATTTATCAATAGAAAGTACATAAAATGTCCTAGTCGGTGAATTATAAAAACGCTTGTTTAAATAGGTGAGTCTTCAAAAGTATTTTAAACACTTGTAATGATGTTGCTGTCCTGAGCGTAGGAGGCAAATTGTTCCATAGAACCGCCGAGCAAACCGCGAAACGGTGATCACCATGAGTAACAGTTTGTGAGGCCGGTACGAACAAAAGGCGAGGCTGTGAGGTAGATCGTAGAGTTCTGTTGATGGGACGGTAGCCAATTAACTCACTTATGTAGTCCGGCGCAAGACCATTCAAGGCACAATACGTAAACACCAGCACTTTGTAGGTCGGTCTCAAATGAACGGGTAGCCAGTGTAAACGCTGCAACACGGGCGTGATGTGTTCGTATTTCCTCGTGCGAGTAATTAGGCGAGCGGCACAGTTCTGCACCCTTTGTAGACGTTGCATCACCGTGTGTGGGAGACCATAAAGAAGTGCATTCCCATAATCTAAACGGGATGTCACTAGTGCAGTCTTCATGGATTGTGTGTGTTTGGACACCTAAAACCAGTCTTCATGGATTGTGTGTGTTTGGACACCTAAAACCAGTCTTCATGGATTGTGTGTGTTTGGACACCTAAAACCAGTCTTCATGGATTGTGTGTGTTTGGACACCTAAAACCAGTCTTCATGGATTGTGTGTGTTTGGACACCTAAAACCAGTCTTCATGGATTGTGTGTGTTTTGACACCTAAAACCAGTCTTCATGGATTGTGTGTGTTTGGACACCTAAAACCAGTCGTCATGGATTGTGTGTGTTTGGACACCTAAAACCAGTCTTCATGGATTGTGTGTGTTTGGACACCTAAAACCAGTCTTCATGGATTGTGTGTGTTTGGACACCTAAAACCAGTCGTCATGGATTGTGTGTGTTTGGACACCTAAAACCAGTCTTCATGGATTGTGTGTGTTTGGACACCTAAAACCAGTCTTCATGAATTGTGTGTGTTTGGACACCTAAAACCAGTCGTCACGGATTGTGTGTGTTTGGACACCTAAAACCAGTCGTCATGGAATGTGTGTGTTTGGACACCTAAAACCAGTCGTCACGGATTGTGTGTGTTTGGACACCTAAAACCAGTCGTCACGGATTGTGTGTGTTTGGACACCTAAAACCAGTCGTCACGGATTGTGTGTTTGGACACCTAAAACCAGTCGTCACGGATTGTGTGTGTTTGGACACCTAAAACCAGTCGTCACGGATTGTGTGTTTGGACACCTAAAACCAGTCGTCATGGATTGTGTGTGTTTGGACACCTAAAACCAGTCGTCATGGATTGTGTATGTTTGGACACCTAAAACCAGTCGTCATGGATTGTGTTTGGACACCTAAAACCAGTCGTCATGGATTGTGTGTGTTTGCACATAAAACCAGTCGTCATGGATTGTGTGTGTTTGGACACCTAAAACCAGTCGTCATGGATTGTGTGTGTTTGGACACCTAAAACCAGTCATCATGGATTGTGTGTGTTTGGACACCTAAAACCAGTCATCATGGATTTTGTGTGTTTGGACACCTAAAACCAGTCGTCATGGAGTGTGTGTGTTTGGACACCTAAAAACAGTCATCATGGATTGTGTGTGTTTGGACACCTAAAACCAGCCGTCATGGATTGTGTGTGTTTGGACACCAAAAAACAACCGTCATGGATTGTGTGTTTGGACACCTAAAACCAGCCGTCATGGATTGTGTGTGTTTGGACACCTAAAAACAACCGTCATGGATTGTGTGTTTGGACATCTAAAACCAGCCGTCATGGATTGCGTGTGTTTGGACGCCTAAAACCAGTCGTCATGGAGTGTGTGTGTATGGACACCTAAAACCAGCCGTCATGGATTGTGTGTGTTTAGACACCTAAAAACAGTCATCATGGATTGTGTGTTTGGACGCCTAAAACCAGCCGTCATGGATTGCGTGTTTGGACACCTAAAAACAACCGTCATGGATTGCGTGTTTGGACACCTAAAACCAGCCGTCATGGATTGCGTGTGTTTGGACACCTAAAAACAGTCGTCATGGATTGCACGTGTTTGGACACCTAAAACCAGCCGTCATGGATTGCACGTGTTTGGACACCTGGCATTAATAGGTGCCTCAGAACATAGAGTATAGAAAATTATTATTTTTGTAAATTTTTCAAAAATCATACAGTATCTGAATACATGAAGTCATTACAGTATATATATATATATACTGTATATATATATATATATACAGTATATTTATATATAAATAAACCTGTGGCAAGTACTTTGTACCGTTTGGATAACAATATAATGTAAGACATGTGAACAACAGTGCTATTGCAATGGAAAACTACACCACTTCATCAGACAGTAAACATTTACTTGCCCCAGTCAACGAAGAAACTAATTTACAAGTTGACATTACGCAATATATTCGTCTATAATAAGGTCAATGTCAGTATTGAGTCCTAAGACTTAACGTATATATCTAACAGCACCCTTGGGGAGGGGTAAGGTCCTTAAAATCTCACCACAATGTGTTTTCCTACCTTCAGCAGTTTGCATCAGTAACTTGGGGTTTTCTTTGTTAGACAGAAGTGGTACCATCTCTTTGTCCTTTGTCAACAACTGTGCATCACTGTCTGGTATCTTGTCACCCTAAATTGTCACAAGCATTTATCAAACATTCCATTATAACCATATTCAGTAACATCATCAGAGTATATAGGCTGTTCCTTGATATATTGCCATCTATTATATATTGTTCTTAAAACTACGATACATTTGTTAAAGAAATTTTAAATGTCGTTGAAACTTTGTATACATTGCAGGATTAAGCATTCGCAATGTCCAAATGGCAATCATTCTAAAACTAAATTCTCGGTACATCCAGCGACAAACTTGTAAATAAGATTATTATTTTACTGTGATATCAAAAAATATTAAATCCCATTGCATGTTTAAGCATTTGCAATGTTCAAACAGCAATAACTCAAAATGCAAAAAAAAAATTCCTGCATGCATCCAATGACACATTTGTATGTAAGATTATTATCTTTAAGGTGATATAAAAATGTTAAATTCCGCGATTGCAATTTTAGATACGGCGTGAAACTTAGTCCTGCATAGATGCGTGCTATGCTAAATCATAGCAGTGCTACCTGCGGTGATGTCATTATGACCGCTTGGTGTCGCAACAAACTGTGCAGAAAATGTACAGAAAAGCATAACCATGAGAAGGTTAGAAAATGGGCCAAGAGGCCCTGAAGTCATTTGGACTATATTGTGAGTTTGTAATTATTACTGAAATGTTTTTGGGCGAATCATAGTTACGGATCATTAAGAGTTATGATGGAAGTGTTGACATGTTTAGTAGCTCTCTAGACTATATGCATGCCAGTGAAAATACACCTGGATAAAGTATTCAAGTAGACCATTTCGTGAATATTGTGTTATATATTAGTTAATGTGTCATTAAAAAATACTGTCAGATTTTATCCCGATACTCTGCTATTTAGGCCAATTTCCAGTGGTTGTAGAAACCTTGCAGGAGAGTTGGTGAGCTGCAATCTCGCATGTAGCACACGAAAATGCACATGCATTGTCTGTTCTTATTTTGCCCCTACCACCCTCCCCCAGAATGGGAAGAAGAGATGAACTATGATAAAATTGTATTTGTTAACAAGGTACATATGCATAGCATGCATTTTTACTTAAAAACAGTAGTAATGACAGTTAAAAACAGTATTAACGACATAATACTGATATAACTGGAATGACGGAATAGCTGCAACATGTATAGTAAAACATCTGAATAATAATCCTTACAATTTTTGGCTAAATATGCTTTAACCTTTTTGAGTATACCTGTTATTTTACTTTATATATTATTTTATACCCAAGTTATTTTATTTTAATCCTAGGTCATATCTTTATATTGCATTGCTAATTATGTCTAGTGCTGTTTTAAAGTTCCACTGGTTCTACCAGTGCAGTATGGATTCCCATTACACATTAGTTACAGCCCACTGTTTGACACTGGGAAGATACAGCTTAAAACCTACATGCAACTGTCCAATTTAACAGGGGTCTAGTGGGTTAATGTTGTCTGTTGACACAAGCCTCTGCCAGTGACCAATTACAAATTAGTCACAGTTTCCATCAAACAATAGCAGGCAGAGAACCTAGGCTCCACAGTGGGGTGGGGGGTGGGGTGGGGGTGGGGTGGGGTGGGGTGGGGTGGGTGTAATACACAATCAATTGGCACTTGGAGAACCTAGTCCAGGCAGAAACAGACAAAATGTGAACATTTAGCTTTTTGGGAGGCCCTGAGGTGCCCTAAGACTTATTCAATCAAATACAAATGTCTTGTGTACAGTGACACTACCCCAAGAGACGTCTATGCACAATTAGAGAAAAAGTTGCTGAAGAGTTTTTGAAAGAATTGGCAAAATGTGAAAATTTACCAGTTTTGGGCCCCTGGAGGCCCTTAGAATAAAATACAGATTTTTCGTGCATAGTGGCAGTACCCTAAGATACGTCTATGCAAAATTAGAGAAAAAGTACTGAACGGTTTCTGAGATATGGCAGCTAATGGCAGACGCAGTGATGGCATTAGTCCGTTGGACCTTCGGCCCAAAGGACTAAAAATTAGCTGAATATTAGGACACTATTTTTGGATTATATTTCATTCAGATTGGGAATAAATATGTTTCATTTTGCTTAGTCTTTAAAGGTATACTGTCCATAAAATTGTGTTTAATCAGTCCATAGCATTTGAGGCAATTTAATTTTGTTGTCTGTAAAAAAGTCAGGTAGTCAAGTCAAGTAATCTTTTACTTTACTGATCATAAATGCAACCACTTAAAGATGCCAGACTGGGCCTCATATATCTGCCATGCATGCTACGTTACCAACAAATTACACTTACTTTCTTATAACAATAAAAATGTAATTTAAACATAGACATGTTTGTGATATACCAAAGCTTGGCAAAGAATGAGTGTCACCAAAACCCTGCACGGAGGGGCCACTATAATTACAGATACAAATAACCAACGATCCTTCATAATGCATATTAAGGGCATGGCTCGGTTAAATTACACAAAATCAGATCAATTACAGTTACTTTTCATTTGTCATTTCAATAATGTTTCTAAAATGTTCAAATCATTTACTATTACACAACTACGTTTTCAAATACTTTACATAAATGCGGAACCAACAAAAACATTTACTAATGATATCGCTTGCACATTTAAGGGCAATTAAAAAGTAGAGCTGAAATATGTTTTTGAATTTGAACGACATGTACATTCCACTACGATGCTACAGTATCTGCGAGTATACATATGTACATTCCACTATGATGCTACAGTATCTGTGTGTATACATATGTACATTCCACTACGATGCTACAGTATCTGTGTGTATACATATGTACATTCCACTACGATGCTACAGTATCTGTGTGTATACGTATGTACATTCCACTACGATGCTACAGTATCTGTGTGTATACGTATGTACATTCTACTACGATGCTACAGTATCTGTGTGTATACGTATGTACATTCTACTACGATGCTACAGTATCTGTGTGTATACGTATGTACATTCCACTACGATGCTATAGTATCTGTGTGTATACGTATTTACATTCCACTACGATGCTGCAGTATCTGTGTGTATACGTATTTACATTCCACTACGATGCTGCAGTATCTGTGTGTATACGTATGTACATTCCACTACGATGCTACAGTATCTGTGTGTATACGTATGTACATTCCACTACGGTGCTACAGTATCTGTGTGTATACGTATGTACATTCCACTACGGTGCTACAGTATCTGTGTGTATACGTATGTACATTCCACTACGATGCTACAGTATATGTGTGTATACGTATGTACATTCCACTACAATGCTACAGTATCTGTGTGTATACGTATGTACATTCCACTACGATGCTAGAGTAGCTGTGTGTATACGTATGTACATTACACTACGATGCTACAGTATCTGTGTGTATACGTATGTACATTACACTACGGTGCTACAGTATATGTGTGTATACGTATGTACATTCCACTACGATGCTACAGTATCTGTGTGTATACGTATGTACATTCCACTACGATGCTACAGTATCTGTGTGTATACGTATGTACATTCCACTACGATGCTACAGTATCTGTGTGTATACGTATGTACATTCCACTACGATGCTACAGTATCTGTGTGTATACGTATGTACATTCCACTACGATGCTACAGTATCTGTGTGTATACATATGTACATTCCACTACGATGCTACAGTATCTATGTGTATACATATGTACATTCCACTACGATGCTACAGTATCTGTGTGTATACATATGTACATTCCACTGTGATGCTACAGTATCTGTGTGTATACATATGTACATTCCACTGTGATGCTACAGTATCTGTGTGTATACATATGTACATTCCACTACGATGCTACAGTATCTGTGTGTATACATATGTACATTCCAGTACGATGCTATAGTATCTGTGTGTATACATATGTACATTCCACTGTGATGCTACAGTATCTGTGTGTATACATATGTACATTCCACTACGATGCTATAGTATCTGTGTGTATACATATGTACATTCCACTGTGATGCTACAGTATCTGTGTGTATACATATGTACATTCCACTACGATGCTACAGTATCTGTGTGTATACATATGTACATTCCACTACGATGCTACAGTATCTGTGTGTATACATATGTACATTCCACTACGATGCTATAGTATCTGTGTGTATATATATGTACATTCCACTACGATGCTACAGTATCTGTGTGTATACATATGTACATTCCACTACGATGCTACAGTATCTGTGTGTATACATATGTACATTCCACTACGATGCTATAGTATCTGTGATGCGACTACAATTAGAATATTAGGCAGTTAACCAATTTGAAATTTTTTTCACCAGGATTATGTTTTAGAAACCATTTTTAATTATGTATTTTTAATGAATGCTGCACACAAATTTCTCTTCATGGGATAATAAAGTTTTATTGTATTGTATATTGTTGCATTGTATTTTGTTGTATTGTATTGGTTTATATTGTATATTGTTGTATTGTATTGTATATTGTTGTATTGTATTGTATATTGTTGTATTGTATGGCTATACCCGTGTGTCCATGTCTGAATGGATCAGGAATCGACAGACACGATCCATGCTGACCGTGCTGTGAGCGACCACACCAATAAACAACGGAATGATTAGAATAGGACTGTGCAATGTGTAGATCAGCGCCAACGATGAAAACATCTTCCCAGCATGCATCGGCTCAGAGGAAATGTACGGATAAAGGGAGAATGTCTGAAACGAACACAAAAATGCTTTTGTTAAATGATTTTCTTTGCCTTATTTTCTAATTTATTAAAGTCAATGCGTTCTTTCTTGATTATGAACAGTGATATTGTCTTTTCAGAATTAAAATACAAAATACATTATAATTATTCAAAGTGTGTGTATGTATGTACATACGCATGCATACATGCATGCGTGCGTGTATGCCAAAATGCATGCATGACTGTATGTGTGTCGTCATGTGAGGGCACAGTCGCCAACGGAAGGATCAATACTCACAATGAGCGCAACTAAAAGAGGGGCTCCATCCACAATGATCACTGCAACAAAAACAACAACCATTACAACCTGCACCTGATCATCACCGTACAGGTAGAAAGTCATCAGCCCATCATCTACTATTCAAGGCATATCCTTGGAAGCTACGACCTTGAGGTGTTACCTGAAGTGGCGCGAAGCAGGGCAGCCTGTAGCAACAGCTTCAGTTCCCGTCTACGCGTGTCTTCAATCGACCGCTGGAAGACGCCATCCCACGCGTACAGCTTGAGCAGTTTGATGCTCTGAAGCACCTCATTGCACTTCTTCAGTCTCTCGTCCATCTGACCCTACATACACACACATCCACATACCAATTCAATTGTCCATTCTGGCATCCTTTATGATGACATATATCGGATCACTTGCCTATATTTTGTTTAATTGGTAAACGGAAATCACCCAAACCTTTACATGAGCCGCTTATCTTGAAACATAGGTCAGTTTCATAAGCATCCATCCATCATATAACTTCCGCTCTTAAAGACATTGATTGGACTCACTTACATCGGTTAGATATAAATAATGCATTTAAAGAATTTATGACACAACTCCATAATGGTGTTGATTATTTGCCCCAGATCAAATTATTAAGATAAAATCAAAATATGTAATCAGGAATGAATGGATGACCAAATGTCTAATGAAAACTTCTACAACATCGAGTAAGTTTTATTGAAAATGTATTGGTAAATCAAGGACACATTCCACTTACGTTTGTTATACTACGTACAGAAATCTTTATAATAAACTAAAGCATACTGCTAAAACAACTTACTATTCTATTACACGAATTCAAGAATGTTTCTAAAAAGACATGGCAGATACTTTGAACAATAATCGGGAAACAAAATAATAAATCAAGTATTCGTACACATTCCAAGCTCAACGATGACTTAATTAATTACCCTGATCAAATTTGTAATACATTTTGTAATTTCTATACAAACATTGGACCCAGTTATGCTAAAGCAATCCCTAAACCCCAAACCAATGTAACTGCTTACCTTAACAAAAGCCATGGTAAAAGTATGAATAGTCTGTTTATGAATCCCACTGATGCAAGTGAAGTCAACCAAATAATAACGTCTCTTGAACCCAAGAAAAGTTGTGGGTGTGACAATTTTAGTCCGTACTTTATATTTTAACAAATTGGTGAAGGAGTGTCTCTACCAATAGCTATTCAGATAAACAAGTCTTTAAATGAGGGAATTGTACCAGACGAATTAAAAATTGCTAAAATTATACCAGTCTATAAATCAAAAGCTAAAAATGAATTTGTTAACTATAGACCCATATCTTTATTACTCACTATTTCAAATTAGGAAGGGTTGTATATAAAAGGACCTAAACTTTTTTTTAACAAATAACAACATCTTAAATAATAACCAATATGGTTTCAGATCGAAACATTCCACCATTAATGCGGCATCTACATTAGTTTCTGATGTTGTAAATGCGTCAGTCATCAGTGTATTTCTTGATTTAAGTAAGGCGTTCGATACCATAGACCATCAGATTTTATTACATAAGTTAGATTACTACGGAATAAGAAGTACAATAACACCAGGTGCTATATAGTACCTGCATCCCACACCGACCAATTCAAAAACTCATACTTTGTAAAGACAATAGTAGACTGGAATAAACTAAACGAGTCGCAGGTCCGATTTCAGTCTCCTATCCTGCGGCTCAAACACTCAATAATACCATACGCATCCACCACGTCGTAAACCATAGCCAACAGTGGCTCCTTACGACGTAAATAATTATAATTAGAATTACCCCTCTTAATTGGTTCAGGATCTTACAAATAGAACACAGTATGCAAGTTGTAGCAACAATGCTTCACTTCCACAAAATATCACATTCGGTGTGCCGCAGGACTCTATTCTTGGTCCACTTTTATGTATTTTATATATAAATGATCTCCCCTTTTGTCTGAAGCAAAGTAAAGCAATATTATTTGCTGATGTCACCACGATATATATGAATGGAAATCATATTACTAATCTTTACAATGACATAACTAAAGAATTCAAAGTATTAGCCGACTGGTTTCATGCTAATAAGCTCTCATTAGATCATTAGATGTATCCAAATAAAAATATGTTGTTTTCTAGGTCACGACATCTACTTAGTGAACAAATAAAAAAAAAATGTGTAGTATTCTTCGAACTGATTTCCATGAGCATACTCATCCTCTGTTCATGTACTAAAATTTAAGGATATTTATGAAATAGAAATTGCAAAATGTATGTATAATTATTGTCTTAACAATCTGCTAGCAGGCCTTGACATTAAGATTTTTTTTCCACTGGCCCAGGGGGCCAGTAGATTTGAAAAGTTACTGGCCCGGATTTGATAAAAAAAATAATGTGGGTTGTTTGGGTGGTTTCTGGGCCCCACATTTATTCCGCTTAGATAGTTAATTATTGGCATTCCCCATCGACAGATATGTACGACTCATCTACGTTTGTAAGGGGAATTGCGTTTTGCTATCTAGGTTGACGGCAATGCCCATTGTCTGTCTTTACCATTTACATTACTATTGACTACATGTAATTAGAGGGCATTGCCATTTTCCACCCTTATTCCGTGACTCTCTTTCTCTTCATAAACCTAGCAACGCGCAGCAGATTCCAATACACATCACATCCTATAACTACACTATAGATGAGGCGAGGAGCAGTGAATAAAATAAGTGTTTAATCCAGCATGAATTAAATACATTTTACTCACAGCACTGAGACATAAACATTGGCCAGACACATCTGGACAATGTCACCATTCATGTTGCCTCTGTACTAAGCTGGATACAGCTATCCCTTGGGGAATACAACAGAGGGGGTGGCAGTCAGGTCACAGAGAGCCTATGTCCTAATAAGGGAATATCCCACTCTGGTAACCAGGCAGTGACCAGGCAGTAGCCAATCACAACCCAGTATCTCAACTGGGGAAACTCAGTCTAAATTCCTCTGTCACAGAGAAAGTTTGTTTGCTCTCTGCTGCCCGTTTTCTGTTGTACCCACCCTCCTTCCCCAACTACTCCAGCTTAGTCGCCCTAGTATTTTGGATGGTGGTTTCTGGGCCCCACATTTATTCCGCTTAGTTAATTATTGGCATTCCCCATCGACAGATATGTACGACTCATCTACGTTTGTAAGGGGAATTGCCTTTTGCTTTCTAGGTTGACGGCAATGCCCATTGTCTGTCTTTACCATTTACATTACTATTGACTACATGTAATTAAAGGGTATTGCCATTTTCCACCCTTATTCCGTGACTCTCTTTCTCTTCATAAACCTAGCAACGCACAGCAGATTCCAATACACATCACATCCTATAACTACACTATAGATGAGGCGAGGAGCAGTGAATACAAAATAACTAAGTTTTAGTCCTTTGATTCCATTCACTAGCTGGCAGTTCTTTGTCTATTTTGTTAAGGATCTGTGTTGGTTGTTTTTGTTATCCATAGTACCCTTAGGACCTTTCTGTAACATTTCATCTCAAATGCTTGTATCCTTCTCATGTCTTCTTTGTTCAGTGTCCATGTGTCGCTCCCGTATTGGAAAAAGGCAAGTTTTAAAAATTCTTATCTTTGCTGGTATGTTTTGGCCTTTCCATACATTTTTCAGATTATTTAGTTTCTGCGTTGCTATGGCTATTCTTCTTCTGATCTCTGATGATGTCTTGCCGTCTCCTTGTAGTCTTGCTCCAAGGTATTCGTAGTGGTTCACATTTTCAACTTGCTTCCCGTTGATTGCAATTTCTGTTTTTTCAATGCATATGTTATTGTCCATGATCTTTGTTTTCTTCACATCAAGAATCAACCCCTTTTTCTCACCATGTTCTTTTACAGACATGATTAGGTTTCTTAGGCCGATTGTTGTAGTGGACAGGAGTGTGGTATCGTCTGCGTATCGTAGGTCTCTTATTCTATGTCCATGGATATTCACTTCATCGTATCTTCAATTTCTGTCATCTATTTCTCTCATTATGTCTTCTGTGTAGAGGCTGAGTAAGCATGGTGATAAAATGCATCCTTGTCTTACTCCTTTACCCACTGAAAAAGTTTCTGTAGTTGTGTTTTCCAGCCTGACCACTGCTCGTTGGTTGCTATAAAGTGATTTGAAGAGGGCATTTCTCTTTGGGTAGAAGTTCATGTCTATGAGCGTTTTCCACATCATCTGATGATTCACCCAGTCGAAAGCCTTGGAATAGTCGATGAAGCATATTCTTAGATTATTAGGTATCTCTCTGTATTTCTGAAACAACAATCTCAGATTGAACATGTGGTCCCTTGTGGCTCTGTTTTTTCTGAAGCCTGTATGTGTACTGGTCACTTCCATTTCATCTTGTATTTTTTCATGAAGACTTTCAGCAATATTTTCCTTGCATGGCTAATGAGTGATATGGTTCTGTAGTTGGAGCATAGCTGAAGGTCTCCTTTCTTTGGTAATGGGATGTATATTGATTTCTTCCAGTCGTCTGGCCATTTTCCACTCTTCCATATTTTCTTACACAGTGCATGGTATATGTCTATTCCTTCTTCTTCCGCTGCTTTTATCATTTTTGCCTGTATGTTGTCGCACCCAGGACTTTTTTTCCATCTTTTAGACTACCGGGTATTAATGGCTCATTTTACCTCAACTCTTAATGGTTCAAGATCGTCTTCGTCTTGATCTTTGTTTCCCATCATCATCATGGTTAGCTCCATCTTGTGTTACTTTCACAGTATTCTTTCCATCTATTGGTTGTCTTCTGCATCAGTCCTTTCTATTATGGATTTATATGCACCAGCATTTTATCATGCAGATGACTGTTGAGACTCTCTGCCTTCCGAATGTGTAAGAAGACCGCTTATTGGGTGAATAATTAATGACCCCTGCCATTCGCCAATCATGCGGGCGGATAGAAATGAGTTTGGCAGTGCATAAATGTTATTGTATATGTATGGCTGAGTTTTTAATTGCCGTTATTTAATTAGTTATAACACAAATGTAACAAAACAAACATTGATTTAAATATCAAATAAAAAGATTAGGGTTGTCCTATTTTTTCTAGGTAGGGTCGCATTACCGGAAACACGATGGTGATCAATCGGATGGAAACCAGTGGCGGGCCAGTAAAGTACGAAAACTGGTGGCCTGAACTGGCCAGACAGCACCCATCCAATGGGCCAGTGTTAATGTTGCCTGGCCAGTGTCGTTATCTAATATTATTACTTTAACCTGTCATATTCACAATCATGACACAAGGCAACTTAGACATATTCGTCTAATCAGTAGTTCTACCCTACAATCATGAAATAGTTTATTGTGCAATGCCAATGGGCTGATAGCATGGAATAATATTTCGCCTGATATTAAAAATTAAACCTAACATTACCAGCTTCATATCTTCTCTAAAGTAAAGTCATGTGTCTTAAAACACTGTCTATGAAGATACAACAACATATTAAATGTGTTATCACTTTTGTGTTTTTTATTATTTGATTAGTCTTAAACGGTTTATGAAAATACTACTACATACTACATGTTACGTCTCCTGCATTCGCCGGGAAAGTCCCGGAAATCCACCAAATCTTCCGATCTCGTGGACATGAAAAGGAGAACCAATCTCCTGGATTTTTAGTGAAACCAAAACAAATTTGTGTTCTATCTTATTTTCCGAACTTGGCATGGCCTAATTGGGTTTTATTTCCAGCTGACTCCAGTATGTTTTTCTGGGTCAACAGAAAGTAGTCAACACCTGTTAATACCAGTGCCAGTGTCAGTGAGTTAATTGCAATTGGTCAGACACTGAGTCACTGTGAGTTGGTTGAGCTAAATCTCATGAATAGGGACTTTGGTCCAAGGCTGCTGGAACAACAAAGTGAGAAGGGTTGTTTAAATCATGCCTTGTGTTGACTAGACAAGCCCACCGTCATCCGTTTCAATCTATACTCAAATTATGTCAGTCGATCCATCTACACTATGTACATGTTTTATTTTAATCTATGTATATCTGTAAATGTTAGAACTGGAACACATTATAAATGAAAATATGTATTTTATAACATCAAATGCTCCACCAGCAAGGCCAGAAATAGTAAATTCATCACGCATGCCTCCGTCACCCAGGTCATGGTAACAAACTCTGAAGAAAATACAGTGCTAAGTTCTGGTTCTTAAACTTGTGAATATTGTATGTTTGTAATAATATACTAAAATATTTGTAATAAAAGAAGATGTATTTACTGCCTATATGCAAGGTTCTTTGCATCATAAAAATATATATATTTAATGTATGAACACATATGCCTAGAACGTAAAATTAGTTAACGTCTTCTTGTTTCTACCATACATATCAAGCCACAAACATTTTAGTTTACATATAATTTATTTAATTATTTTATGTCCACATATAATTTATTTAATGTAACACATTAAATACATATTAACATGCTGTTATGTGCCATTGATTTAAGAGCACATACGCAATGCATTTGGAAATAAAGCTGATCTGTGACCATTTTCATAACATGAAATTCTCAGGTATATACACAATTCCATAATACTCTGAGACCTCCAATTTACACATAATTTCCTGATATTACAAGACCCTCCAATTTATGCAAAAATCGCATGCATTGGCATATCTTAAACTTAACATTTAATTAAAACATGGTTATTAATATCTATGGAAAGTATTCTTTGTTGTTATATTTTAATCCGATTTACGTATAAATGCCTGATTTTCCAAGATCCTCCAATTTACGTTTAAATGCCCAATTTTCCGAGACCCTCTGATTTACGTATAAATCTCCTGCATTGGCATTTCTGAAACTTAACATGTACGCTACATATTACATTGTTATTACTGGATTGTTCTTCTGCAATCTAGCATTAGTTTTGTATATATGTGAAAAGAAAAAAATGTTGCTCATTTTTGGATTTACCAACCACGTCACTATTGTTACTTATTATTTATGGTAGTGTATTAACTGTCTGCTTGTAGTTATTAATTGCATTTTGTATCTACAACAATTCAGTTTACCGTTATCAGTGGTTGGCAGCAACCAGTGATTCAAGTTATATTGTTTCTGTTGTAACATTGTATATCTACTGGTAATAGCCTTGGCTCCTGCCAACCAGAAACTGTATAGATTGTATACGCTTTGTCTTTCATTTATCTTTTGTATTATACAAAATTCCGAAATAAAACAGCTACCTACCATGGTACCTGGTTCTCAGTTCTAGAGAGCAGTCATTACCTCACATTCAGTGCTTGTTCCTAGGCTTTAGGGAGCAGTCATTACATCACTTTGTGTTTGTTTCTAGGCTTTAGGGAGCAATTGTTACCTGACCCTCAGTGCTTGTTTCTCTGCATTAGGGATCAGTTATTACTTCACACTCATAGTTTGTATCTCGGTTTTGGGAAGCAGTCACTGTTTATCATGAGCTGTGATAGGAATCATGGAACACCGATTTTAAAGTTGTACTCTTGAGTTAAACTACGATTTTTACTGTTTTATTGGAAAAACATGAGTCAAACATCATGTGCCATTTTCTTTTTGACTAAAAAAACTGAAATTTTCAGAGATTAAAACAGCTTTCAAGCTGCAACTAACCTTACTACTTTAGCCAACTGGCTTACTCCACTTACCAACAAATAACTACTCTTCAGTACACTTACCAGAACATACTTCTGTTTATCTGCAAGCATCTTTGCGAGAAAGAGTTCCACAGGAATGAAAACAATGATAAAGATCGCTACAACCAGGGCTGACATCCCCAGCTGCACCGACAACCACCAAACACCAGTGAGCAGCTGTAAAAACACAGGCATTCTGTTGGTACACACCATGATGACACACCATGATGACAGAGTCATACGACACACCATAATGAGTGTGTATACGACACATCATGATGACAGTGTGTATACAACACACCATGATGACAGTGTGTATACAATACCCCATGATGACAGTGTGTATACGACACACCACGATGACAGTGTGTATACGACACACCATGATGACAGTGTGTATACAACACACCATGATGACAGTGTGTATACAATACCTCATGATGACAGTGTGTATACGACACACCACGATGACAGTGTGTATACGACACACCATCATGACAGTGTGTATACGACACACTATGATGACAGTGTGTATACGACACAACATAATGACAGTGTGTATACGACACACCATGATGACAGCGTGTATAAGACACACCATAATGACGGTATATATTCGGTTACATGACACCATCAAAATCTACAAAAATAACAATTTTCTGTTCTGTATGTTTCTGGACAGCTTGGTCAACTGTGAGAGATTCAATAATAGTGGCATAACAAAAACTGCAGAGAAGCAACCAAAATGTGTTTCGAGTCAATGATTGTGACGCACTAAAATGTGAAGGAATAAACAATGCGTGTTTTCAAACACTGCATGTTTGTGGACATCCCAAATGTTTTCTACTGTACGTTTTCAACACAGACACACACACATGTATATATATATATATACATATAATATATACATGCGTGTTTGGATTGGATTGTATGTCTGCGCTCACGGTCACGTGTATCTACCAGGACATTTTTGGACCAGTAAAAATGTGATCCTGCATAAAGATCTGACACTCACCTGGACTGGGACACAGATGCCAATGATGCCGTACATTAAGAGGTAGACAATGTTGAGTGAATCGACTGACATGTGATTCATCACCTGACCCACGCTCATCTCTCCGTCAGTCAGACTCCAGGGCGACAGTCTCAGGGATTTCGCATACACCATCGCCTGTAAACACAAGGGACAGTCTCAGGAACTATACATCATCGCCTGTAGACACAAGTAACAGTCTCAGGGACTAGACACCATCGCCTGTACAGACAAGGGACAGTTTCAGGGACTATACACCATCGCATGTAGACACAAGTGACAATCTCAGCGACTATACACCATCGCATGTAAATACAAGTGACAGTCTCAGGGACTTCGCATACACAATCGCCTGCAGACACAAGTGACCGTCTCAGTGATTACACACCATTACATGTAAACACAAGTGAGTCTCAGGGACTTTGCATACACTATTCTCTGTGGACACAAGTGACATTCTTAGGGACTATACACCATCGCCTATAGACACATGTGACAGTCTCAGGGATTATACACCATCACTTGTAGACACAAGTGACAATCTTGGGAACTAGACACCATCACCTGCAGACACAAGTGACAGTCTCAGGGACTATACACCATCACCTGTAGACACAAGTGACAGTCTCAGGGACTATACACCATCACTTGTAGACACAAGTGACAATCTTGGGAACTAGACACCATCACCTGCAGACACAAGTGACAGTCTCAGGGACTATACACCATCACCTGTAGACACAAGTGACAGTCTCAGGGACTATAAACCATCGCTTGTAGACACAAGTGACAATCTTGGGAACTAGACACCATCACCTGCAGACACAAGGGACCTCTCAGAGACTATACACCATCACCTGCAGACACAAGGGACATCTCAGGGACTATATACCATCGTCTGCAGACACAAATCATACTATACATCTACAGTAACTGCACAACAAAGATAAACAGTGACAACATCTAGGAAAAAAAGTAGTTGTTCTCATAAAAAGCTACAGAGGTGCAGCTATATTTAATACTAATTACACAAATACTATAGCCAGAGAGTGTTATTCGTTTAACTGCATTTTATATGGCTCAATATTGCACATAGAAATTTTAAAAATAATTCTACAATGTAGCCGACACCCACCCATGGGGCTAACAGCAAACCACAAACATCATTTATCAGGTATCACCATCACAGTATTTGGGTCTTAAATTGTTCACTGTGGCACCACCTGGAGTGATGAGTAAATAACGCTAATTAACTTCCCTTGTGGTTTCAGAAATACCCTCTAAGGAAGTGGACGAACATAGAAAGAGGCAAATGAACGTCAGCTACTGGGAGGAGATACTGCCAGACTGCACACAAAGTTAGCATATTAATATATAGATTAACTTAGACAGCTATTCTAACACTTCAGTGTCACCCAAGTATATACACAGAACATGGAAGTGTGTCCTACCTGCAATGCCCCCTTGCACCGAATGGCCTGGCGTGTTGCAAGGAAGAGAGAATTTTGGAAGAATGCTTGTTTGAGCATCAGGGCAACAAAGCAGACCAGGGAAAGAACGTAGCCATTCTGAAGGAATCTGCCAACACTGACTCCATGCAAGTCCTACAACATGTCACATCTCAAACTGATTCATTTCGTATATAACCATTTATTTATTATTCAAAACAATTTAATTTACCTCAGATGAGAGAAATCACAGAATAACACATTTTAATTCCTCCAATTGTAAGCGAGCAAGGCGCAGAACACCTCAAAGATGAACATCTGCACGAGGTTAGTGTTTGCATGTGGATCTCATGTGAGTGTCCTTGTGTGGATCTCGTGTTTGTCCTTGTGTTGATCTCATGCGAGTGTCCTTGTGTTGATCTCATGTGAGTGTCCTTGTGTGGATCTCATGCGAGTGTCCTTGTGTTGATCTCATGTGAGTGTCCTTGTGTGGATCTCATGTGAGTGTCCTTGTGTGGATCTCATGTTAGTGTCCTTGTGTGGATATCATGTTAAAAAATTGCATGTTAAAAACAAAATAACTTTATTTACATACGATAAAATCTGTGACTAACAAGTGTGTAGTTAATACATATGAAAATACATTTTAAAATTAAAATAATTAACCATAGGTTTTCTGTTGCGTTACCCGTTGCCAGGGTGGCAATTATTGGCAGGAAGTACACTGAATCAGTAATAATTAACCCGACTTGTGATTTGGTATGTGGGAACCAATAACTTCAAAGGTATTTGCAAGTAAGGACGCATGCAACATCCAGACAATGGCCAGCTGTGTGTGTGTGTGTGTGTGTGTGTGTGTGTGTGTGTGTGTGTGTGTGTGTGTGTGTGTGTGTGTGTGTGTGTGTGTGTGTGTGTGTGTGTGCGTGAGTGTAGCAACATCCAGACTATGGGCAGCTGTGTGTGTGTAGCAACATACAATGGGCAGCTGTGTGTGTGCAGCAACATCATGACAACAGGCAGCTGTGTGTGTAGCAACATCCAGACAATGGGTAGCTGTGTGTATGTAGCAACATCCAAACAATGAGCAGCTGTGTGTGTGCAGCAACATCCAGACAATGGGCAGCTATGTGCTTGTGTAGCAACATCCAGACAATGGGTAGCTGTGTGTGTGTAGCAACATCCAAACAATGAGCAGCTGTGTGTGTAGCAACTTCCAGACAATGGGCAGTTGTGTGTGTGTGCAGCAACATCCAGACAATGGGCAGCTGTGTGTGTGTAGCAACATCCAGACAATGGGCAGCTGTGTGTGTGTAGCAACATCCAGACAATGGGCAGCTGTATGTGTGTGTAGCAACATCCAGACAATGGGCAGCTGTGTGTGTATGCAGCAACATCCAGACAATGGGCAGCTGTGTGTGTGTGTAGCAACATCCAGACAATGGGCAGCTGTGTGTGTGTGTGCAGCAACATCCAGACAATGGGCAGCTGTGCGTGTGTGCAGCAACATCCAGACAATGGGCAGCTGTATATGTGTGTGGCAACATCCAGACAATGGGCAGCTGTGGGTGTGTGCAGCATCATCCAGACAATGGGCAGCTGTGGGTGTGTGCAGCAACATCCAGACAATGGGCAGCTGTGGGTGTGTGCAGCAACATCCAGACAATGGGCAGCTGTGGGTGTGTGCAGCAACATCCAGACAATGGGCAGCTGTATATGTGTGTAACAACATCCAGACAATGGGCAGCTGTGCGTGTGCAGCAACATCCAGACAATGGGTATTTACATTAGTATCACAGTAATTCTTGTTGGCAGATTCAACACTTGCCTGAATGCTGGTGAGGTTGTCTGACCGCTCTCTCTCTGAGATGACGTACTGGACGATGGGGTAAATACAGAGTGGACCGACAAAGGCGAGCTGGTCAGACAGGAGCTGGAGGAGGAGGATGACACTCATGACTGGCCAGTAGGCCCGCACAAACACTCGACGCAGGGAGAGGTCTGTCTTTCTCTCCGCCTACAAACAACAACATTCAGAGTTAAAAAATTAAGTTCTTTGGGAACTATAGATGTGCGCTGCCTAATAGATGCGTACCCCCTTTTTACAGACATGAAACCACGCACGAAAACATATTTTCAAGTGTGAGTATGCGCTTTAATAATGGCAAATACTCTGCTGGCGCCACCTTGCGGATACTTTCTAAATAACAATTATTTGTACGTTAGCCGTAAGATGGCATTATGTTTCTGTCAATTTCGTTTCATTCTCAAAATCGGGCGTTCTAACAATGCAAAGGTATGGTCAAAATAACATGATGTTCATAATCACGTAACCGTATGTAGCCACGAGGATGGGTCAGAAGAACAAAGAACACCTGAATGTCCGACTTAGCATCTTCAGGAATCACTCCCTTAGTGCAGTGCTCAAAGTATATTGGCACTGCCCCGTTGCATTGCTGCCCGGATGGTGGCAAAGAACGTGGTTTTGAATTATTTGAGTGCCGATTCAGCACATACGATTTCCTGCATGGTCCAATGGTATTTTTCCAATGATGTCGTCTGACTAGCGCGATGACTGTCTGTTTAGCATCCCTCAATTAATCAAAGCAGTCTGTCTCCACTAATGCTTCCTGTTATGTACCGTGTTCTGTCGATCGCATGCCAGATGTTTTGGTAGATTTTGCTGAATCTGTCTTTGCTCCATGTTGTCTACCTTAGAGTTGCGTGTGTGTGACGTGTGTGCAATCTGTGTGCGTCCACCCCTCACAGCTTGTGCTACTTAAGATCAATTTAGTAGCCGTGCACCCAAGCCCTTGCACTCGCGCACTGAGCATCTATTGGGGATAACACGGTATGTGCATCATGTGATGCATCATCACGCCCCAACACCTTTCTCACTATTATCTCAGCTCGCTTTCTGGGGATTTCAGTGACAGCTCATTGATTTAAACTGTTGAGTTGTTTCTGCTTTAATGAAACGTATATTTTTGGTGGTAAGAATGTTAGAGTATACACAGTTTATACTGTATAACATTGTGGTACAATAAAAATAGACACACAAACCCCTTTAAACAATACTGATGGCAAAGCACAATTACAACTTTTTTACCTTATGTGGTCCTCATTATAAACCCTCTTGGGTTTCTGGTGAATCTCAACAGTTTTTATTTAACATTACATAATACTGTAATAACCAACTTGCATGCAAGTGACTGAAATAAAGTTGAATCTATCTAAAAAACTCACATGCACTTCCTCAAAAACCCTTTTCAGGTGTACAACGTTAACGTCTGCTCGCTCCGTCTACAACAAATGACCAGGATTAACACAACAATCACTATGTATGTCTCTCTGTGCATATGTGGGACAATTCAGAACCTATAACCAGTGTCAACTAGAGCCAGAATCATGTAACAATCATATCATCAATAGATGGTAGCACTTAAAACAGGACGTAGATAATAGTTCCATCATTGCATGCACCATTTTGTAGCTACCATGCGTTTAACATCCACAAATACCCACTTATTAAATCGTAACTGCATTTCGGGACACAACATTGTATGCTAGGCATATATAAATAGTTTCACAAGTTCTATATTAATTTTGCTGTATTTGAAACATTGCTCTTAATAAACCTGAAATATTGGTCACAATTTCAACGAAATGTATATAAAACATTCAAATTGTGAACATAGACAGGCAACACTAACTGCAAGTTCACAGAATTTGGTTATGACCGACGGATTCTGCAAACTTTCTGCTAATAATTAGTTTATAAATTACCACCCCTCCGTGACCCCTGGTTTGACGTGATCATGATGATACTGGGTGATGGCACAGATTTTAAACTAAATAAACTTTTATCATCACTTCAATTTAGCACAAATGACAATGTATCAATGATGTGCTTACCTCAGGAAGGACTCCAAGGTCGGTCAACTTGAGGGGTATCTTGTAGCCCCGCCCCAGTAGAGGGGTGAGCCACTGCCAGCATATCCTTGACAGGAAGTTGGCATACGGATGGACAAAGACGATGTCTTCACATATGGACTTCTTTGGCGGCTTTGGCAAACGATGTTTGTGGAGAAAGTACTTCTAGAAACAAAATACACCAACAGGAAATAGGTGACAGATCATAGACTGGTAACAGTTCATAGGCTGTCCAATTAATTAAAATATGAAATCAGTATATTGATTCACATTTTACACCAGACTTGTTAAAGACTAAGTGAAATAAAATTTTAAATGTCATTGAAACTTTGAATACATAAACTTAATACTGTTGTCAAGTAATGTGCCAGATATGAAGCCTGTTCATTGCGAACTCATGTCACTGAGCCCGCTCAAATATGGTCATTTGTGTGTCACAGTCAGTCAGATGTTGCTGAGTGCGCCCTTTAGCACGGCGAGCGGCAGTGCGCGAACACTCAACCTTGCATTACATCTGCTGCCGCGTGTACATTGCAGGATTAAGCATTTGCGATGTTCAAATGGCAATAACTCTAAAACTAAAAACAAATACTGGGTACTTTCAGCGGCATATTTGTTGATATGATTATTATATTTACTGTGATATCAAAAAACATTAAATCACATTGCACGTTTGAGCATTCGCAATCATCAAACGGCAATAAGTAAAAAAATCCTTTGTGCATCCAGCGACACATTTGTAGGCAAGATTATTATCTTTACAGTGATATAAAAACTATGAAATTCCATGATTGCAATTTTAGGTACGACCTGAAATACCAACCCGCATAGATGCGCGCCATGCTAAATCCTAACAGTGTTACCTGCAGTGACGTCATCACGACCACTAGTCGCAACAAACTGTGCAGATAATGTACAGAAACGCATGACCGAAAGGTGATGGAGGGGGTTAACAAATTTGTTGAATATAAAGACACTATTTTTAGAGTATATTTAAGTCAGACTGGGAATAAAAAAGGTTCATTTCACTTAGACTTTAAAATATGGCATACACTCATATAAATCATAGAGAGCTGTTTCAGGTTTTACAATTTTGAAAGTTTACCTATGCGCTGTCATATGAATTTTTACGTAGTGGTAAACTAAGCACCATCAAATATCTCATCATAAAAAGTCACCCAATTAATAGTTAAATATAATAGATAATATAGCAATACGAGTAAAATTAATGTACAACATAACTTGTATATGAACTGCCCACATATTGTTGCTAGGCAACAAACACATTGTGATAACATTTCTTATGACTAAGGGGTGATCTTAGATATGATACATAACTTGTATATGAACTGCCCACATATTGTTGCTAGGCAACAAACACATTGTGATAACATTTCTTATGACTAAGGGGTGATCGCATATCTTTGCACTGTCAAAAAATGTAAAGCATTAGCTACATTTCCATACTTGTGGGTGGTAGTTTAGTTATCACCATGTATCACAAGCAAAATAAATTACTAAAGTGGAGTCACCTATCATGTGGAACACGCATTGATTTAACAAGATTGTCGTCCACAGCTACAAGTTCCAGACGGCATGTGGACAAAGAAGCCTTTGACTTATCGAGAGTCCAACAATTTTCCAACTACGTATAACCCGCCCTCCCCAGATAGCTGTCCATTTTATTTTTGAGCATATTCACACTGCTAGCATTAACACAATCATCGCATAATTTGTTTGTAATTTACTGTCCTCTGAGAGAGCGAGTATTTTCTCACATCTAACCTACACTGTTCTTTGACTAATGTCCCATTGTGCCATCTGGTTCTACTGCCTTCTTTAAGTTTCAAGAAAATATTTCTATCAATATCTTCATAACCATTCAATATTTAAAAAAAACTTCTATTTGGTCTCCTCTTAGTCTTCTAGTCTCTAATGTTGTCAACCCGCATTCTAATAGCCATCTTTCTTAAATAAACCAAGATATTTCAGTTCAGGAATCAGCTACCCTGGGGAGGTAGTTGTTCTTCATTGTACTCTTTCTAACTTACCAATGTCCTTCTTGCGATATGGCCTCCATGCCTGTATGCAATATTCCAAATGTGGCCTAACTATTGCTTTGTACAGTGGTACAATCAGCTGTTTGCCCTTATAAGTGATATTTCTTCTAATTAGCCCTAGTATTTGGTTACCCTTTGAAGCAGCAATTCCACATTGCTCTGAAACTTTCATGTCAGTACAAACTGTCAGTCCTAAATCCTTTTCCTTTACTGTTTTATCTAACATGGTATGCTCCATCATATATTCTTTGTTCACATTTCCATGTCCTATGTGAAGGCATTTACATTTCCCAAAATTGAATAACATTTGCCATTTTTCAGACCATTTGACTAATTTGGCTAGATCATCTTGTAAAGTGTGTTTATCCGCATCTGTTTTAACTCTTCTGAAAACTTTTGTATTGTCTGTGAATTTCAGTACTTTGCTTGATATATCATCATCCAAATCATTTATCAAGAATAACGTAGGTCCCAACATTGACCTCTGTGGCACTCCACTAAAACCTGGTTTCCAATTTGAAATATCCCCCTCTACTATTACTCTCTGTCTTCTGTCTGTCAACCATGTTTTTATCCAGGTGATCACACCATCATGCTTTAAGTTTAAGGAGCAGTCTTTGATGTGGCACTTTATTAAATGCTTTCTGAAAATGTAACAAAACACAAATTCAATAATTGGTTAATTTAAAGAATAAAACAGTACCAACAACAGAGCATGGACCATGTAATACTTTTTAGTTTTTATGCTTTACATTGATTACCATTCTGTCATGTTTACACGTATTGTTGAAAATTACAGTCTACTTTTTGCATGAGCTTGATTTGAATACAATGAGCAATAATACCTTAAGATATCTTGTTTCTTATTCATACTGAACATATATTTTGACACTTGCATTGTTTTTATAGTGATTAACAATTAATTACAGAAATGTTGCACACAATTATCACTAAATTAGGTTTTGTCCACGTCAGGGAATGAGCCCGGTTTTAACCAGGTTAAAACCGGGCGGTTAAAATCATTCAACCCTGTATATCAGACTATCAGATCTTGTGGGTTTGTCATTACGACGAATGCTGAAGACAGTCACGGTAAACACTGAAGGCATGGTAGTGTATAGGAGGGGTATTTTTTCTTGCCTATCGGAGTGGTCTGGGGTGAACGCTTCGAGCTTGAACATCAATTTGGGTTGCCCAATAGATGTTTCTCCAAAATGAAGATTTCATGCTGAATAACCAACCAAGTTTTTACTGTGCATTCCATGGACAAACATGTGCTTAACAATCACTATCAAGAATGCTCATTAAATAATTACTAATATACATCATGAACGTGTATACACAGAATGCAAGCTGCATACTTCCTTACGCACAGTTAAAACCATTGGCCTTATAAGGGAATTATTGGCTGAATGTCAACACGAAGCTCCAACTTCGCAGCTTTTCAGAATGAAGACATTGTTGTTTGTCTGATCATACAAATGTCTGATTGATTTAGAAAATGCACCACTATGTATATGGTTACTAGATATCTATAGTTATCTATACTATCCAGTTTATTTGCTACAAATTTGAATTGTAACAAATTTGTAATCTTACCTCTTGATCCAAATGATCAACCACATTTACAGTGCCAATTTAGTTGCTGTTGCTTGCTTGGCCCTGTTGAGGGTGTCCTTGGATATTGTGGCGCTGTGGCAGCACTGACCACTAGAATGGAGACACATCTTGTGTGTGATGATAGTTAGGTCTGAATTTGGTTTTGTTCTTTGTCACAACACTGAAGACTCTTTCGCTGTCGGCACTGCAATGATTTTTTTAAGGATTCCAAGCATAACTTCTGCCAATATGTTGTACACGAGGCGGCCATTCTCATCTTTCTGCACAGACATGTGGTACCAGAATTGGTCAACCCGTTAAAACTGTGCCTCTTTGCAGTCATCAACCTGGTAATTGAGGAACTTTTTTGCAATTTCTGAATCAGGAAACATCTTTTTGCATATTAGACCCGCGTGATCTGACACGGCATGCCTATGTTATGTATAGATTGTGTTCAATAATGAAGTTTGTAAACATCACCTCCGCGTTGATACTGTGTTATATTCTGAAGATGTGCTCATAAACGAAGTTATTTTACTGGAACTAGCTGCGACACCTGCCCGCCGCTTGTGTGATGCCGAACCAACATGTTTCGCAGTTGTACATTCCGCGATATGAACCACATTATCATGGCACACAGATTGATGTCCAAACGACAAACCGTACAAAATGCATGGCTACAACAGTAACAACTCACTCGTGATGAGATCAACACCGGATATTTGGCAGTGTATTCTTTCTTGAACTGTTGGTCCACTGTTTTTGTTCTTTTGGGCTCAGGACCTGTACTAAGCTGTAGATGACCTTTTCCAGAAAATGACATGGCGTTTTCGCATCAGATTACACAGACAAAACAATGCTCACGCGCGGGAACAACGGCAACGCAACACGCGGGAATTCATATTCTCAAACATACTCCTGCGCACGTGACAATTTATGCAACTATGGCTGATTAAGATCATTATTAGCGTAACTTCTTCAATTGTAATTCTCGAAGAATTAATAATTTTTTTAGCTAAGATATCAATAATTTGACTTCGTTTTGTTGCAACGACAAAACCAACGCGAATTACCGCGGTATGGTGTTTTGCCGTTTTTGACATCGTGCCTTCTTACGGGATCAGCTAATACTTGTGGCTAAATCCACCGTGTGGCGCCACTGTTATCGGAGCCCTACCAACTGTGGATGATACTAATACCGTAGTTACGGGCTAAATATTTAAATATAAAAGATTTATAAATTATTTGCACCGAAAAGCACGGGAAGCGTAATTATTTATTTATGCATCGTAACAAGACGCACTGTATCGTAGTGATTACGCCAAAATCGTAATGGTTGGCATATCTGTATTTCCAGTGTCTCTATAAACTCTCCACATAATTTGTTTGTAAGCAATCTTACGTATAGCCTCCTTTGAAAGGTGTTTCTTCCTGGATCATTTCCCTTGCCTTTTCAGGGGAACAAATCTTTCAATAATGCCCTCAATCTCATCTTTCAAAACAGTGTCTTGTTCTTCATTAAGGTAGTTCAGTGTATGTATACTATATATGTTTTCTATCTGTTTATATTTGACTTTCTTTAAGTTTCTTCTCCGTTGCTTTTTACAATTATTCCCCCGACTGTACTTTTATATTATAATGGATCTGGTTATGATAACTAGATCCCAGAGGTTCATACACTTTCACATTATGAACTAGTTCGTTCTGATAATAGAACACTAAATCCAACACATACCCAACTCTGTTTGGTTCCTAAACATGTTGAGTAAGAAAACAGTTCTGTATTACAACCAAAATTGATGCTACTATATGACCATTTTGGAATACTCAGTCACCAGTCTCATACCACATAGGCGGCATGGGTCATGGTCTCAACCAATACTAAACACTATATTTATTTTGGGGACTTTGTAGACTTACAATACGCCCTCTAAATTACTCACAAATTAAGCAAGAGTTTTTCAGATGTTGACATACTTACGAGGTGGGCGATGAGATAGATGTCGAGAGCAAAGAGCAGGAGCAACAAAATGAGGAGGAGCAGGGTAAGAGCCATGCGGGTGTGTCCAATGTGGAGCCCCATCTGTGCCAGACACACCACTCTCATCACAGTCACCCCCACGATGGCCCCCCAGTACATCAGCAACACCCCCAGGTACCCTGTCAGGTGATGTCTCTCCACGAAATCGTAAAACACCAGCGTCAACACACACACTGTTACCGCGGCAACGTGGGGCACGTACAGGTGCAGACGCAACCCGGTTGTCATGGTAACCGCAATGGCGCCCTCGGCTATCTGGAATACTTGGATGGTGGCGACACACATCGTCACCGCCCATCGTAGATTGTGACCTGGATACCGGACACTCGATCGCACGTCGTTGTTTCCATGGCAACGGTTGAGTGTGCGCCATTTGTAGAGACAGTTCGGTAGGATGATGAGAAGGAAGAGGAGATTCAAAATTAGGCTGACGGCATCCACCCAAGACTCGGAGAGACGTCCGTCGGTGACAAAGCCAAGCGGCCAGTCACCACAGAATGCGTCAACAATCATGTCCACGGTCAAAACACCAACCTTTTGCTTTTATTGCGACTGGCCCGGAGCAAGCGCAAATAGAATCACTTGAATTTCAGTGTTCAAATATCCTGTTTGTCATGTCAGTGAGCTGCCTGAAGCTGGTTGACACTCCAACTAGACTGTATGGTTGTCAACTTATCACTGGCTCAGGTTGCTGACAGCTACCTTCCTCTTCCTCCACGCTATCAGACAGAGGGCTGTAATCAAAACATTACTATTTAGTCATGGTCATATCTCCAAGACACAGTATAATACATACAGACAACATCCAGTGTTCTGCCCAGGTTTTCAAAAGGGCAGGATGCCAATTTAGTAAAAGAGCACATAGAACACGGTCAGCAGTTGTTAAAAGGGCACTTGCGACACGCGACTAGATTAAATACACGATATGTAGTTGCAGTGTACAGCTTTTAGTTTAATTATTACTACAGGCATGATATTCTTCCGCGGTTCATGAACTCGATTTGGCCGTTTCTGTGATTCGTTCAAATCCGAAAAATAGTTTTTTTTAATATAGGGGGTATGACTTGGCAAACATCGACAATAAAAATTATAAATTTCGTGATCGTCGTCCTTTTTCAAAAGCAAGCCGCATTCTGAATGGCCAGAAACTGCGAATCACGGCGCAGATTGCAATTCGTGCATGAGTTTTGGCGGCAATTGCGGCAAATCAGTTGCGGGTGTGTGTTTTCGAAGTTCACAGTCGCGTTCAGTCGAACGAAGCATGAGCTACGGTCTACAGTTGTCCGCTCTGTCGAGTGGTTTTAAGATAGTAATTTCAATAAATATTAGATCGTTTAGTCTGCCACGCGAGGCGTTGTAACGGCCTATGTCATGGGACTTACATTACGGCGCCGGCGTACGCTCACGTCGCTGGCGTTACGGGTCATGGCATAATACTGTTATACAGCACCGTTAACGATATGTAAACGCGAATAGTAAGCGGAGTATAAGTTTTGGCGATAACTTTAAGGTATCCTAGATGGGTTTATTGATTATTTTGGATAAATATAAGTATGCCAAAAAAGTTTCAGGGATGGGCGATAATATGTCAACATGAAGTACGCCTGTTCACGTATGGTATAGGTTATTATTAATTAAATAACAATTTGAATTAAATTTACCTGACGTTGTTAATATGAACACTTTTAGGGGATATGGCGTGCACCAAGAAGGATGTTGTACAGAGAGGGGACGAGTTGAATTTGAAGAAGCAAGAGAAAAGTAGGTGAACAGGTTTCCCAAGACTTCAAGAGGCAGAGTGCCAAAAAGACTGAAATCTGTCCACCTCCACTCCCCAGTCCTTGCTCAGGCAGAGAAGAGAAAGAAAGCTGTGAGTGCCAGGATCAAGCACAGGCAAGAAAATAAGTGAAGTCACATGTCCACAATGAACACTTGTAACGTTTACAAGTTTATGGTTTCAATTAACACTAGTAGATGTGAACATTTGTGTGTGAATTTCAATGTACTGTACATTATAATTTTAATAAACCTTGGTTATTTAAATCATTTTTGTGTTTTTTTCTTCACATTGACCACTTGTGTAATGTTGTAGTTTTGACAATGTAGTATACACTGCTTCTGGTTTTGTGTGTGATATGAAAATGATGTGCTTTTACAGTTATGTGCAGGGAACTGTTTGCTTACACTTTTGATTAATACAAACCCAAATGTAGTGTTTCTATGCACTGTGTTTGTGATTTTATATACACTGGAAGTTACAGGATTAGACAAAAACAGTGTGAAAGGACACTAGATTGCATCACAAACAATTGTCTTAAAAAAAATTCTGAGTTCCAATCCAGACCCCCTTTTCTTCCCCAGTTTGCCGCGCCACGCGTAAATGTTCCTCGGAAGTTACTTGCCTCCTCTCACATGCCTGTAATATCATACTGCTTACATATAGTATATTATGTACACAGTGCATACATATATGTACGTACTATAATATAGGCTCGGGCATTGTAGAACAAAACATAACATTCAGTTTTACATAACTTTTTAATTTGTGTCAATGTGCATGATATTCAACATACACAGATAATATTACACAGGTAATATTTGTGCCAAATAAATGTTTAAATGTACGAGCAACATAGTAATTTTGAAAAATGACTTGGAAAAATATAAATGTAAAAGTGGAGCATTGTAATATATATAGACAATACAACATGTTCAATTTAGTTAAATTGGCATGTCTTAACTTTATTTAAGTTCTAGCAAAACACAATAATCAGCATGACGTAACATTTGCTGTATAAATTCACATCATATTTAATATTCCCAAAGACTATTATATAAGCAAAAGGTATGCAAAAAAAATTGTTGGGTTAGGCTGAACAGAAATTTAGATACATTGAAATGTAAATAGTAAAATGTGTAACTGAAAAGGTGTGATGTCATATATTAAAATAATGCATAGCTGTTTTATTTACAGAAAAAAACACAATCTCGATGTTAACAATCAGTCAACAAACAGAAAAAATGGGCCAAGTGGCCCTGAAGTCCTTTGGACTAATATGTCTATATGTGACCCCTGGCCAAATGAGTAATAAGTCGAACAAATTGTAACTGTTTTCTTTCATTCTTGTAAAGGTTGGGTAGGGTGCTTTTGCACGGTTTAAACAATTATGACTGCTACAAAATTGGCAAAGTTATGGCGCATTGAACATGGTAGGGGTTAAAATGAAGAAAACTGCTGTTGAAGTTTTACATTATATATGCAAATGTGCTGCTAAAAAACTTATCAAGTTATGCCAGATTATGTCTTCATGTGTAAAACTAAGAGGACAGATTATTTGAGAACAAAAGGTAGACTAAAGAAAATTAACTAGGCTAGACCAATACACATATTTACAGCTGGCCACTCCACTCAGACCCTACCATGTGATCAGGGCAAAGTCCACTATCCAGTTACATCAGTAGGGTGGCTCCCATGATAGCTGCATATAATTGTCTTAATGGGAGCCCCCCCTGACCTTACAATGAATATTATATTGTAATTTATGTGCTTATGATGGTCAAAAAATACTGTCTGTCTGTCTGTTATAAATAGAGATCAGTGGGACTGCAGGGGGGAGCAGCAGAGAAACAGGAGGACAAGTTTGCATTTTGGGGGGCCTTGAGGTGCCCTTAGAATGATTCAATCAAATACAGATTTCTTGTGTATAGTGGCAGTACCCTAAGATACGTCTACGCAAAATTTGAAAAAAAGTTACTGAACAGTTTTTTGAAAATATAGAGCTTTGGAGACTGGTAGGTGGTAATCTATCCTCTCAGCACTAGTGTTCACTGCCAACAACTGGATTCATCCTCCATCCTCTAAAATTACCAGAGCCACCACTCATTCATGGTCAAGTGATTAGCTAAATGCACCAACTAAGACAATACACAACACTGTGAGTGACAGTGTCCAGAGTGAGGCCTAAGCAGTGTCCTCATTGCTGAATAGATCAATTAAACCTGCCAAGTGGGTGACATTGTGCACAAGTGTTCATTAATCCTTAGTGATTGTTTAGAACGCCAGACTGACCACATACCTAAACAAAGCGAATGTAATAGGTGAAGAACAGGCAGTGTTCAGATTGGGGTATTGGTTGAATACTATTTGTCTCGACGCAAAAGTCTTTATTGTGCCGTCATCGATTATAAGAAAGCATTTGATTTAGTAGACCGGTCCTCACTGTGGTCTAAGATAATTCCATGCGGTATTAATGGCAATGTGTTGAAAGTTGTATACAACATGTACAAAAATGCTAAATCATGTATAAAACAGGGCCAGACTGTGTCAGCCTTCTTCTCATGTGATGTAGAGGTACGGCAAGGAGAAAACTTGTCCTTTATTATTTGCTATTTACCTGAATAATTTGGAACACTGTTAGTCATAATTATAAGGGACTTGACATAGCAGCTGGTGAAATTTACAACAACCTTAGTGATGATGATGTAGATAATGTATGTTCTACTATATGCTGATGACACTAGAATGATTCAATCAAATACAGATTTGTTGTGTATATAGGATATTTCACTCTATAGTTGTCCAGAATATTAATTCTCTATGTTTGTTACCTACAGGTGACAATACGTCTTTAACCAATATACATCACAGTCACACCATTTTATAATAATTAAATGAACATCAAAATAAACACAACTTGCGATTATAGAAAATCAATAGTTTTGAAGATACAGTTTAAAAGTTGTAGGCAACTGTTCAGTATAACAGGGGTCAAGTGTGTCTACTCTGCCTGGGCCCTGTAACCAATTAAAGATTGGTCAAGGTCACAATGGAACAATAGCACTAGGCTGCAAAGTGGAGTGATGCCGCTGGCTTTCTGGCACATTAAACAAAATCTATTGTTGGGGGTGGTCTTGTAGGCCGCCTCGGTTATGATGTAAGCAGGGAAGTCTCGGGTGAAGAGACGAGAGTGGAAAGAGAGGCTGAGTAAATAAAGATACGCAGTGTTGCGAGATTCCTAACCAAAAGTGTGGTGAATAGAGTGAGTGTGACGATCCTCTATAGTCTCAAGGGCCCTTCTCAAAACCACATCACTAGATAATGTAAAACGTTTGCACTTTGGGGGCCCCTTAGGTGCCCTTAGAATGATTCAATCAAATACAGATTTCTTGTGTATAGTGGCAGCACGCTAAGATACATCTGTGCAAAGTTTGAAAAAAAGTTGCTGAACAGTTTTTGAAAAATAGGCAAAATGTGACAAATTACCAGCTTTTTGGGCCCTTGGGGGCCCTAGGGGTCCTTAGAATGATTCAATCAAATACAGATTTCTCGTGCATAGTGGCAATACCCTAAGATACGTCTATACAAAATTAGAAAAAAAGTTGCTGAACAGTTTTTGAGATACGGCAGCTAATGATGGACGGCGGACACAGAGTGATGGCAATAGTCCCAAAGGTATAAAAAGGCAGGGCGTTTTTTTCCTTTTCTGGGTACCAGGGCGTCACTGAAAAACGCCCTGGAAATTCGACCTAGGCAGAACAGTGGACATCATCTGTCAACTTGACATCTGTAAGGCACAGCACGACACAGTGTGAAGTGAAAAAGGTAAAGGTAAGTTCTTATATAGCGCAGTATCCAGTCTGCAGGACTGCTCAAAGTGCTTTACACTTTACTCCCTGGCAGACCTGTTTAATGATCTGTCATCGCCAAGATTCGGGGATTCCCCAAGATTGCTATATTGATGATCACATGAACCAGTGAAAGGCTGAGTGTTTGTTAACTCTGACGTTTAAACAATCGTTTTAAAATACGGTAACAATTACGGGTAGCCTTTTAATTATCATATGCAGACAATTTTATGTCCATCTGCTTTAATATGATATGCATTTTATAGTTGTTGGCTTATGCAAAAAAACGCAGCAGCCCGTCGAAAACAGGCATGTCGCACGCTGTTTGGCGTTCAAAATGGAAAAGCGAAGTTAGCAGACAAGCGCGCGAGCTGTGCGGCAGCATGTACGCCACGTTGGCGTTGGCATAATTATGTTCGACGGGTGGGCGCGCTATGCAAATCACAAAATACTTGTGCTGACATGAATTAAAGTGTATGCTTTTCAAGCTATTCTAAACATTAGTCATATTTTTTCATTGACTTACAAATGTAGCATACACGGAGACACGGTTCTAACGCCATCTTGACCTAGACCTGAGTTGCGAGTAAATAAACGCACGTGGGTACGAGAACAAAGCAAAACACAGGATACAAGACTTTGGTGTTGCTCATTCAAGTGATTAAAGCCAAGTATTTTATGATATAAATCAGACTTACAAGATACCAAGGTGTGTATAAATGAACACTGCATTATTTTAACTTATTCTTAAGCGAATATTCGATCTTATCTTTTCATTTAAGGCTATTTAAAGTTTATCCATATTTGGTCGTTGGGCGATAATTTGAGACCGGCTCAACAAGCAGACATTGGTATGCCTTGGATTGCTCCAATGGGGATTATAGACTGTTGAGATGGAGGAAGAGGACTTGCCAACAACGTGGGTTGCATCATGGGGCACCAGGATGCTCATGTCGCCCTCCCTTTGAGTAAGACAATTGTTGTAATGGAGATATGTAAATTACTCAATTTAATCCTATATGATGAAAATGCCATTATACCGGTAAGTACATTTTCACGAGATCACACAATTTGCATCCTATAGAATCATAGGACATAGGCCTATCACCGATCATCAGTGATCAATGTCCACCATAACATTGCAAAATTGTATTGCCTAAATGGATATATAATTTTTTGTAATTATTGAACCGATGTGAAAAAAATTATCGGATACATTTTTCTTTAATACTGTATGAGACAACATCAGAGATTGCTACCATGAAAACCAACTGTTATTCACTACTGTAATTCCAGGCTCTTCCGCTTCCCAACGCGAAGAGAGAAGGATTTGCCAAAGAGGAAGAGGTGGATATCGGCATTCTCAAGGGCTGATCCCAAACATTCACTTCATTTACTGGAGCCGAAAAAAGATCACCATGTATGCTCGAAGTCCTCCATCCATGGGAAGCCGACCGAGTCCCACCCTGATCCTGAGATAAACCTGGGTCATGTGAAGAATGTTGGTCCAAGTGAGAAGTCTCTGGAGAGGGAGAAGAGACACAAGAAGCGGAAGTTGATTGCTGAAACTGCACAGTCAACAGCTAGCCATCATGATGATGACAATCTTGAGCATATCCAGAACCCAGCTGCAGTGCAACCCAGTTCCTCCTCTCACAAGTACGTAAATTGAAGACCGAGAACAGTAAGATGCAGAGGCAAAATAACATATTGAAGGCGAAACTGAAAGCAAAATAAATGGATCATGGATCTAACACGTGGAGTGAGCTCCTACCAACGGATAAGCAGACACAATTCTACATTGACTTACAATAGCGTGGATTATTTCTCGATCTACATGATCTACATGATCTCATTGCGCCATATGTGAACCGTCGTTGGAAAGGTCTAGGAGCTGTAAGCACGAAGGTTCGACGTTTTTTCCGAAGAACAAGAAAGTTTGGTGGCCAGAGGAAACGCTCTGTGATTTGTATACATTACAATTTCACTGCGTTTTGCCATGCTGTGAGCCTTGAACTGTCGGCAATGGCGCCTTTCATTGATTGTTTTTTAGCATTCCATAGTCGTAACATTTCCAATCAAAAACAACTTTTTCTAATAATGTTTAACAAATTCGCACGAAATTGTATCAACTTAATACTATAAACAGCAAACTGTATAAACATTTAGGTATTTACGAATGTATATGTTTCAAAACGTGCTTGTAACTGCATGTCATGACATAAGAAAAGGCACATTAACACAGAAAAAGCTATCTATATCGACGCACGTGTCTTTATTTACTCGAAGTCTCGTTTTCGAAAACTTATTTAAGATGGCGGATGTCCATATATGGTAGAACCGTGTCTCCGTGTATTGGGTCTGAGAATGTGAGTGTAGACTGAAGTGATCCAATATTCCTATGTTCTATTCGTACGTGATACGAACAGAATGTAGGTCACGCCGTTTCCTACAATTTAAAATCCACACAATCAAAATTGTTTGCACGTAAATCCTTATGTATTTTGTGCGAATAATGTGTGGTGTTAATTTTTTTAAAGAGCTTTGTGAAATTATTATTTTCACAATTTAAAATCTGTATAACCTTGGCACCTTTTGGCCGAGTTTTACATTATTGATATTGAACCATTTAACATTAAATCCAATGTCATCAGCACTTTTGTAATTATGTGCATTTAATTTAACATTTATTATTGTTTATAATAAAAATAGTAACTAAAATGTCGCCATGATATTTTTATTACTCTACTACAACACAATTCAATGCCAGCTTTTTAATAGTTTTCCTAAATGTATGCAAAATTAAGAACCGACAACCACCTGTCAACTTGATACAGTAAAAAAGGTGCCTTAACGACAAACACGACAGTTACTAACTCCACGTGTTACCCAAAGTATTGTTGTGTCTTCGAGTGTTTGACGCATGAAAAAGTTTTCTAATACATATAAGTGTTTAGATTTACGATTTAGGGAACAAACCCTATTGTTAGCCTTAAAAATATTGTAGTTATACCTGAAAAGTACCTTATTGATATCTCATTGCCTGTCAATTTGAGTTACTATGTTCTTGACAGTATTGACAGACGCATCGGACTGCGGTCTGCAGAAAGAACTGCCGACACAATCATACAAACAATTGGCCTCGTGAGATTGTTTACACGACCAGTTCTTGCACGACCAAAATGTTGGAACAATTATCGCTTAGCCTTGTGTACTGTAAACTAGCCTTTAGTCTTAGCTGAGCATCTTAAATGTTGGAATTACTTGGCTGAAATTTAAAATTTGAGCGACCTGCTGATTTGTCAATGTCACAAAATCAGTGTAAATGGCCATAAAATGTAAAGAGGTGAGGTACAAATCCTATTGTGTCGGAACCAGGGGGCTTGGCTGGCTGAGCCTCCCAATGTTTTTGGTGGGGGGTTGGAGATAGGATTAGCCCCCCCTAATATTTAGGGAAGGAAGTGCATTCCGGGTGCAACTGAAGGTTTTTGGTGAGTCTCAAGTGGGATGCAAACTATATGGAGGTTTTAGTGAGCATCAGAGGGGGGCAAATGGAATTTTTTGGAGCCTAAGGTGGTTTTTTTTTCGAGAAACTCGGGGGCGCAATTGGAGGTTTTCGGACAGTGTCAAGGTGGGTTTTTGTTAGAGCTTAGGCCCTACCCCTACGCAAGGGAGTGCAACTAGCAGGTTTTGGAGAGCCTCAAATTTAAAGTACCTATAGGGCTAGGGTTTTTGGTAAGCCCCACTCTTCCCCCTGGCCCCAATATCCACCACGTTTCGACGCCAAAGAAATCTGTGGAAAGTTGAAGCAAACAAGTTGTGTGTGTGTGTGTGTGTGTGTGTGTGTGTGTGTGTGTGTGTGTGTGTGTGTGTGTGTGTGTGTGTGTGTGTGTGTGTGTGTGTGTGTGTGTATGTGCGTATGCATGTGTGGCGGTTATGAAGCCTGAAGGGCCTACTGGCTGCCGTCAAAGCCTTAGGCAGTGTTTCCCCTGGTATATGACAAGCGAGGCGGGCCGCCTCGCCGTTTTTCTATGCCGCCTCGCCCAAAATTTGCCGAAATTGCCGCCTCGTAGGTATTTCGTGCGCCCATTTTTTTCGTTCTTTCGCGATATATTCAGCGTCGGTGAACGGCGCGAAATGACACCACAAAATTACTTATATTTGTAGCAACATCGTTTAGTTGTTAACGTTGCTCAGGGCCGGTTAGGATTTACCTCTTAGAATTAACTCCATCGGACAACGTGAATGACATCACTTGTCACGGAATATTTCCGCGGGATCCCCGGTGTCTCCAATGGTGACACCTTGCGGAGTTTCGACATACTAGAAATCTAGACATTAATGTAACATGGCGCCCAAACGGTAGCTGCTACCCAGGGGGCCAAATGCAGTTTTTTTTTAAATGAAAGTTGACATGGAATGCTGTAAAAGGTTTGTCCCCAAAAATGATATCTACATATATGTAAGATCGTAACCTAGGTGGACAACCTTAAACAAAAGTTACTGGAAACATGTAAACAGCACAACATGCCCCTATACGCTAAAAGGTAATTTTTTTGGTCATCATCAAATATGTTATTTACACTTCCTCTGAAAGTATGGTAACGTTCTTACAATCTGTATATGTACCAGTTAAGTCAGTGTTACTAATGCAGGTAAATTGTGCCAAATGAAAATTAAATCGACTTGGTCAGATAAGAAATAGTGGTTCAAAATGCATTGCTTTTCAGATTTTTTTTTTTCGAATTCACACATATTTGTTAAAATGAGTCCCATGTGTCCCATTTGTACTAAATTAGTTTCTCCTATGAATCTCCTTCAGAGAGGAACGAAAGGTATTAGAATCCATGACTTTTAAACCAAAATGTAGGCGATTTCCTTCCCCTACCCACTAAACACAACCGTCAAGCAAAATAAAGGAAAATCGCCGTGTTCAAATGTTAACATTAAAAAACATTTTACTTTAACAAATTAAATAACATCGCTTTAGGTATCAGTCGTTTATGAGTAGTCTGAAAACACATACCTCCAAATTAACAGAACGTAAGATAATCTTGTCATCACATAACCAGAACACGGATCGATTTCTCCCTTGAAAGTACTTATCGTTGCCGAGTAAACACAAATTTAACATAAGAGTAGTTATCTATGTCCACATGTTTGAAGGTAGGTTGTGGTTAAGCCTACTTGCTGGAAGGTTAACAGTTCAGCACGCACCACGCAGGACCCTACGCTCTGGCGGTGGTCTGCTTTTGAATGTTCCACGCGTAACCCTAGAACGTTATGGTCGCCGGGCATTTGCATGTGCTGGGCCGACATTGTGGAACTCTCTGCCTCTGGAATTACGCGCGATTGAGAACACTAGACAGTTTGGAAAATTATTGAAGACATTTCTGTTCTCAAACTAATATGGCCAGACATAATTTAACCTTTGCTTTATTCATGCATATAGTTTTAATACATTTTTAGTCTTATTTATCTCAGGGTCACATTTTAGTATCTAATCAAATTATTTAATGTAAATTAGGCTTTTATTTTATTTATTTTGTATTTATTTATATATATATTTTTATTATATATATATTTTTTTCAGTAGGTTCAGCTGTTCAGCACTTTTGCTAATCGTTTATTTTATCATTGCATTTACCCGTAATTTTACTGTACTTAGGCTTATATATATATGCATACATTATATACTAGGATATTGTTTGCTAATTTAATTTATTTTCTTATTTGTTCTCTTAAAAGTGTTTTTATGCTTCTTATATGATTGGCAATTTGTAAACACCCGTGAACGGGGGTCATTAGTCCCGGATTTGATGGTGTATAAATAAAGTTTATTATTATTATTATTATTAGAAGTGCTGCCAGTTTCTGTTAATTGTCACTCTCTGATTTGCTGCTTTCGCTGCAGCATACATCGCACGGCTGCACTTTTTGACCGATCCCTGGCAGCAACAACTAACGTAACAGGCAATGTTTTTCTTGGCATATGAAAAGTTTCTGTTGCATCCTTTGGTGCAGCCGCAGAATATGGTCTTTATCATATGCAGTGGGCAGTGTGTGGATGCCACTGGAACAAGCTTGCCGTTATCCAGAACCCACCCATACTCTTCATACGGAGGAAAGATGGGCTTGCTGACATGAGCATTATTGCCTATCATAGTCGCCAAAGCTGCATGTTTCAAATGCAGAAGAAATGCATCTTCTGTTGGTGGAAGTAATTTCAACAGCGTTGATTTGTTATTCAGGAACTAACTCGAAGCTTTCCAATATCCGATCCTTCGAACGCATCGTCTTTGTTGGTGTACACAGCGATCGTAAGGTCCCTTGCCTAGTTGATCATGTCTGCTGTTATATGAGCGTCATCTTGTTCGGCAAAGTTCTTAAGTGCAAATATGTCCGTTGCCTTTCTGCAGTTCATCCACACCTTCTTACCAGTGAAATATGGATAGCTGGTTGTGTCTCGCCCACTAAGGCAGTGCAGAAAGGGAAGTGCATAGCATTGCGCGGGTCCAACAGCGGCACACATCTCATGGATCGGTAGATAACTATCTGGTGCAGTTCGAACCCACAGTTCTGGCAGATTTTTCAACAGCGTGCAAACATATTAGACGCACATGACAATGATGTCTCTGTCATTGGCGTGGATAATCAGTCGGTTGACACCTTCATTCCGGGCACTGTATATAGTGTGAAGAATTACTCTGGTGTCTGCTTCCTGTTGAGTGGACTCAAGGTCAGGCACAGCTGTAACTGAACCCTGCGTGACCAACACGCTCTTGGTTTCTTCCTTGAAACCGCCACCCAGGTACAGTCGCGCAAAGCCCATCGTTGGTGCTAGCTACGCTTCCTTACTCCATGTCTCACATAGAAAGTTCAGCAGTCCAGCCTTGTTGGCCGACACAGAGAAAAACTCCTGTGGATCAGGAGCTCTGTACTACTCACTGACCTCAAACAGCCTTGCTGGTCGTGACCGGACATATCTGCGTTGCTGCACGGATGACTTTGTACCGGTCACAGCAGAAGTGTACGATACTTGTACCAGCAGGTACGTCTTGAGTAAGATTCATCTTGTAGCGTGTTGCAATGGCTCCAAATGGTTCGTCTTTGTGAAATGACCAACGGCGAACATAATACATGGCATCCACCACGACTGCCGTCTTCCGCATCTCCTTTGGTAGACCAGGAGCACTGACCACCTTGGTTTCTTCTTTCAGAGTCTTAACAAGGCTAGCCTTTGAACCTGCAGACCTCATAGTTTCGTCTCCATTGAACAGTGACTGGGGAATCTTGTTGCATTCATGTTTGCATCAAATTCTGGTGTGCTTTGTCTAGTAGAAATGTGTGCTGTTGCGGATGAAGTGCTGTACTCATTCTCTGCCGAGGTTGAGGTACCCCCTCGTTGATGCTTTTTTCTGCGAGTTTAAAACTCTTTTCATTCAGATGTACATTATTACATTTTGCATGCCACTTTGACTTGTGATTTGTTGGCCACACGTTTCCAAGGCAACGTCATCGCGCAGCCTACATAAGGTTTTGTCCAGCCCAGCTGTCTTTGCCAAAACAAATTTTGGCATTGTTTTGACCTGCACATTAAATAGCCCTTTGGTCATTTGTTCTTGGCACATTACACACTTTGTCAGTTAACTGTAATTTTGTATTCGCGTCTTTTCTTTGATTGTAGCAGTGACACGACTCCATCAACAGTTTTCCTGACTGACTACTCATCTCGGCTCAGTTGTCTGCATCACAAACTTTATGTGTTAAAAGAATAGCATCATAAAACAACTATCCCAATTAATGTTAAATAATTACAATTCATAATATATAATTGATCACCAAAAAAATCTAAAAATAACCCCATGAAGTTTACACGTTTAATGCATTGTGTTTATTGTAATACAGTGAGGCGTTTCGCACAAACCGGGTCGCTATTTGGGCCTCAAACGTGCTATTAGACGCAAATATTGTTAAACATTATATGCCTGAAATGATATAGAATTATTGAATGAATGCACTGAGGTATTACATTTAGGCAAAATGTAGTTTTAACGACGAAATCGAGTTGGGCCCGGATTCAAAACATTTCCGAAACATCTTAATTGGTAGATGCACAAACTTAGGGCATGCAACAACACATCTGCTTGCTAGAACCTCAGTCTCATATGCTAAGTTTTCCTATTTAAACATCCACGCACTGCTGACATTACTTTTTGACATGTTTGTGATACGATACCTGTTAATTTTCGAGCGTAAACAAACCTGTTATCGCTCAAAAAAGGGCAAAATATCTAAACGGAAAGTGTTACAACGCTAGTTCGTTGTGGGTTTGGACGGGGTAATAACTTTTTTCCAGTAGCTTTTTTTCAAGGTTGTCCACCTAGTCTGTTCAACCCACTTGGCCCCCTGGGTATGCGTTTGGGAGACATGTGGAACTCAGAGAAAACAAAAAAACGGTAGCTGAACTAAGATGTCTTTTGCGCTCAATTATACAATATAGTATGTGGCCACATTAAATCAGAATGCTGGTGTAGCAACAAACATTAAATCAGAATGCTGGTGTAGCTGATTTTGAATTTCTGGTTTATGACGGTGGTGGGAGTAAAAACCGTATAGGCTGATGGCACTACGTCACTAGTTGGCACTTGTGTCGAATCCGGATCCTTTTGAAGCCCAACTAGCGACTCGGTTTGCGCCGCTGCGGCCGTGCGTTACCTAGTTTCGCTTAAAGGTGTTCAATCACTTCGTTTGCCCATCGCCAATCCGGTTCTTTTATGTCCAGATGTGTAATGTGTGAATAGTTTAACTAGTGCGCACAGTCGGTTTAATTTAAAAAAATGCGTACTTGTTTTTTAATCGTCAAAAAAAAGAGTTGTCGTTACAGCGGGTATCGCTGGCGAAAGCCAATTGCGCTGTCTGCCTACTGCGCCACTTCGGTCACGTGCTTTACGCGAGATCGGCATCCCAGGCATTCGAAGACAATAACAACACACACGTGCTTTAGCGTATCAAGATGAAGATTATAATTCCAAAGTAGTTGTACGAAGGTACGTATTACACTATCGCAGTTAGCAACAAGAACGCGTAGCCGTGTAATTCAACGACAATTGCAACTTGCTAATGTCTACACTCGACTCGAGCCTGACAAGTCTAACTAAGTCTAAGACTAAGACTAAGTCTAAGACTAAGTCAGTCACCATATCAGCCAGAGATTCAGTCAGAGAGTGACAACGAGCATAATATTTGATATGTATTGTATTTGGTTACGCAGGATGTTGTTAATAAGCTGTTATTCCGACAGTACATATTGAGAGTAGATGACGTGAGGGTGCGAAATGACAAGTAACATTGCTTTGGCAGCAGGCCCCTGTTGATCGTCCAAGTAACTTAGTCAGGGAGCATCCGTAATTTTGTGCAACAGAACGTCAAACACGGAAGTATTATGTTGGTGATCGTAATTATTAAAACATTTTTTGTGACTCATATTTTTGATACTATTACTGCAGAATATTGTTGATTTGCATTGTATTTTATGCAAAATAATTTAGATTTTTATGACAAGCATGATGGTGATGATTTTATTCAATATAAAAATGTAAACGTGTAAATACATAAAATATCAATACACCTAGAGTACACCATATATAAGGATTACTCAAGAAAATGCACGAACTTGTCTCCATTGTGGTCCTTGATGCGTGGCTATAGTGTACGTAATGCATTAATTGGTATCCTGTGATACCTTTCAACTGACATATGCCGGCTATTCTTATGTATTTACCAATATATGTATATACTCTCACCACAGCAATATATGAATACATCATAATATATGTAACTTGAATTGTGATATTGCTAGAGACCACACTGCAACCCATGAATGAGAATGAGAGGAGGCAGAAGAGGGGCTAGAGGCGGTCACCCGGGCCAGGCAGACACAGGGAGGATACACAGTCTGCGGCAGGCCCACATTTGATCAATCCAGGTAATTTCAAATTTATAACAATCAACCACGTATAAGTTATCAAAAAATTGTAATGTGCACATTTAAATATACCACATTTGTTTTCATACACATTTTAATAATAACATCTTGGGCATGGAAAACTAGATTGACTTCTGCACTTGTATATTATACCCACAAGTGTATCTACGCAGACATATTAATACACCTTTAAACAGTATTTAGCATATGGCGATGACTCTGAAATAAGTTTATAAAATAAATTAGTCATTCTTGAAGAAGGTAGACATACGTATTATGAACCTTTGAATACTTGACGAGGAAAATATATTGTTAGCATCACAATAACACCTCATTCTGTCATTTCCAACATTCACCTTGACCATTCAACCTCAGGCTTAAAATGTAAAACATGAATATGTATAGTAGTTACATGGCAGATACTGACATGAAGTTGTATACTGAAAACAAAACTAAAAATATAAATGCGCTTTACTGATGAGCAGAATTCAAATCAGTCTATAATATTGACTAAGATCAGGCGTCACTGTAATGAAATTAAAAAAAATTTAATTCATGTAATGACAATGAACACCTAGTAAAGAAAAATAGTTAAGTTTTTCACCGTTTTGAGAAATTGCATATTCCACTAATGTCTGCATGCTGTATCAAGCCACCCTTCCCCAGAACAACCCTGGTAAACACCGACTGTTCCTAAGATATCAACATGTATAGATGCAGCTGTAGTAGAACATTTCTTGCTGCCTTTTTTCTTGTGAAATGATGCAGGTCATACATGAAACATTATTATATACTGATTATGACAATGAACACATCATAATTATTTACTCCCAACACTACTATGATGCCTGTTTTTGTTTACTGAATATATGCTTTTTTTACAGGAAATTGAACTAGTGTGCTTAGTACCACTAGCTCTCCAAGTTAATATGGCATACTGGGCAGTTGTATTTGTCCAGGATCTCGGACAAGATTCTACAGTCATGCAACATGCTGCATATTAACAGTTTATCATATGAATGTCCACTGAGTGATCCCAATTGTGTCGTGTTGAATCTGTGACAGATTCCCCAGTGCCGATGGGGTGTACACTGGCTTCCAGGTCAGTCAGTTAGCTTGACTGCCTGGAAACCAATGTAGAATGCAGGTTGCTCGACATAAGAATGTGATGACGCCTGACTAGCTCTGTAGTTGGTGATGGAACGGTGGGTGCCAGGGTCTGCAGAAGTGACAACAACTTTCGATGCTGTCAGACAGGTTCAGTGTCGAGCATTCTTCGGTGAACTGCATCGGTTTAGATATCGATGACATCACTGTATGTTTTCGCTGTCTTTGCTTCCTGACATTTTGCTGTACGTCTGTATCTACCTATACCGGAGACAAAATGACAATTAGGATGGCTCTGACATGCATGATATTTTTATATGTGACGACACATTGATCAAAAGTCAATAATACAAGGTATTTGTATTAAATTCAACTATAACTTTTAGCAGTGTCCATGAAAAAATACATTAATTATCCAGAATTGTTACAACTGGTAGGGTTTCATTGCCTTTGTGTTGCTGATAGTCAGTGGCAGCCAGCTGAGTTTTTGCAACATACACCAGGCACAAGTTTGTGAGGAAGTAATGGTATTGAAAGCCTTTTCAAATTTTTCAACAACAATCTGTTGATACACTGACAGCAGCATTTTACTTGTTTAAATTATCTATGTATCACAAGGACTGTTATATATTTTTCATGCCATGTATAATTTTTCTAAATTATTCTTTTTTATCACTGTTTTATATTTTCACAATTTACATTAATTTTCATTTTGCATGATAATTAAACAACACTTGGGTAAGTTTAGTTCTGATATGGTGTAGTATCCAGTCCTTGGGATTACTCAAAGCGCTTTAAACTTTACTCCCTGGCAGACCTGTTAAATTTAAAACACCATCTTGACTTATGTGGGAAGAATTCAGCCACACTGAAATTAATATGCAAACATTATTCATACAAAAATATCCACCGTCTGTAGCCGGTACTCTTCATACAGCTGAGTAAACTGGAGCAATGTAGCATGTAGCGATTGTACATGTAATTCTCAGTCACATGGCGATGACCCTGTCTAGTCTAGTCACTATTTTTTGCGAGTTGTAAACATACCAAGCATTGCACATACTACAACAGTTTTGAATTTTATATCCTATTGATGTTTTTTAACAAAAAATCATAATATACTTATTTTTATTTGATATGTACATATTACATTTTGTCAACTAAACATCGTCCTAAGTAATTTGTTCTCATTGGTTTACATTTTATGGGCATTAAATGTAAAAATTTGTTGTTAAATACACATAACTGTTTAGTCACTAATTTTGTGAGTTGTAAACATATAACTAGCATTTGATATCACATGTGTAGTGTTGTTTTTTTGTAACAAAGAATTGTGATAAAAGTAACTGTTTGTTTTGTTATATGTACCTGAAATTTTTTCAACCTCTTCCTCATTTTTGTTTATATTGTTGCTTTGCATTTTATGTGTATGTGATATTAAAAATGATTACATTATACACATCAAGTACAATAATTGTACCTGTAGTTGTATTGTGCTTTTCATAATTTTGTAGTCATGATCTCATCAAATAGTTTCAATAAAGTGTTTTTAATTTACATTGTCTTTACTTTAATTCATATGCATTTCTAACAATATGCAATTTAACGAGGACACCCATTACTGCAAAATCCTAATGCAGACAACCAAAACTATCACATACAGTGGTGGAGTCTGGTCTGGGGGGCACAAAAACCTCCACTGGCGACTGAACCAAATGGTGTAGTCTAAATTTTGTCGCTATCAAGCCGCTATAACTTCTTGGTGGTATCGGAAGACGGGGGGGGGGGGGGGGGGGGGGTGCTGTTGAAACATTTTCAAAGATGGTGTACCAAATAATAAGATTGGTCAGAATAAAACATAATTGTCAAAACAACCAAACACATGTTTGCATATCTTCCAAATGTTATGCTATGATTTATGTATATATATATATATACAGCTGTATATATCACGTTTGCATACCAGCAGCAATTAATACTTATGTTTACTTACTGTCCTGAGCTGCATCCAGCCTCAGCAAGTGACTGGACACCCGACAGTGAGCTGCCTTTGCTATGACCGCTGATGCTCGATAGAGCCACCACAGATCTTGTCATATGTGATGGCTGCAGTGGTGTTGAGGTAGTTCACGCCTTTGTGTTGAAGCTGTCAAACAAAGTCATGAATTGGAATATGGAATGAGTCAGATTATTTGTGAAGGTGAACATGGTTTGACAGCACTACTACACGTAAATATATATAATATTATATATGTATGTATATGTAAATATATGTGTGTGTACATGTGGTGTGTAACTTATAAACGTTTTAATTTCATTAATAGGTAAAACATATTTTGCACGATCATTTGCCCAATGGTCATTTGCCCAGCACTCATGTGTAAAAAGGTCATTTGCCCAGTTGTAAAAAAAATACAATAAATGATATGAGAGTGGCAAAGTTATTATTGTATTTATTGTAAAATTGTAGTATATAACAAACAAAATAGACAATTTACAAGTGTCAGAGCCAACAATGTGAAACAATTTGGATTGTGCACCATCCAATTGCCAGTATAATTAACTACCTGTAAGTGCAGGTAGAGCATAGGTGGGTTGGAAAGAAGGTCACAGGAAATAAAGTCACAAAGTAATTTTATTCAAAAAAAAAAAGTTTTGCAATTTTTCACTGATAGTACTAGCGACATTATATCATAAAATATTATGTCTTATTAAGAGTCTCCCCAACCTTACGTATTATTAAAATAATTCCACACATTGTATGTTTAAACAGGTTAAATTAAGTTATTTTGACTTCTGAACACACACACACTAAAATATACATTCAAAGATACAAATCAGAAACTGAACATAAGCATCTTGTGCTGTGCAAGCCAGCAGGTGATTATAGAGATAAAATGTCATGTGACATAACATTAACATTAAAGCAGTTGCAGCCTTTAGCAGATCTGTGCGCCAGCATAAGCATAATTATTATGAAATGACAATCACTGAGGCTTGGCTATATTGTGTCACGTATACTTACTTGCATTGTATATACACATTTATGTTTGCAATAAACATTCCAAATTAAATAAAAAGAAACATAAGTTAAAAAAATTATCTGCAAATGAAATGTGCTATGTAGTTGACAGTTTGACAACCACCCTATCATACAAACATTGAATAATTGTACACACATTAGACTGGTCAAACCAGAACATAACAGTACATTAATACCATTACTTAAACTGACATTGGTTGTAATGGTTTAGAGCTGCACCCAGCCTCGGGAAGAGACTGAATACCTGACAGTGAACTGGTTTTACTGCGACCACCGATACTCGATAGAGCCAATGCAGCGGTTGTTGTCTGTGGTGGCTGGATTGGCGTGGACGTCATTTGCATATATTTGTGGTGAAACTCAAGTGAAGGCATAAAGTGGAATGGCCAAAATTGATTACATTTTAAATAGTACAACTACCCCTAAAAATGGACAGCGTAGTATAACACATCCAAATAATATCCAGGCTATTTAAATAACTTTCAGAAATAATAAAATAAATTGTCCTCCTATGTTCATACACCCGGTGTAGTTGTTTTCTTGCTCCCTATCAAATTAAGGTTAGCATAGAGGCCTAGAAGATCTCTATCAATGTGTATACATATTCTACACTTTTCAGAGATGTAACTTATAAACTTTTCTTTATATATTATACATACTTCTACACATACTATATACAGTTTGGGTCGTTTACCCCTTGGTAATATATGTAGACTATTACGGTCACAATAGACATATAAATGATTAGTATTCTCTACAGAAATCATAAATTATTACTACTCTTTAAGGCAAGTAAAGATATATTTATATCATACAAAACATGGTAGTAAATCTCATAGACTCGTACTGCTATTGAGTAGGCATGGGTAAAACCTAAAGGTCAATTGGTAGCTGTGTTTTACTGGGTATTATGTGATTCCTGAGGTGATTGTCACTGATCTGCTGTCAGTAAATGTAACTAGCTTTGATGATCAAAGTGCACACTACAAGCAGCCAGTGACTCAAGTTTCAACTGACATCCAAGAAAGCAAGTACTTATAGTTAGATCCAGGCAATTATTTTAGGCATTCGATTATTTAAAATGTTATTAGTTTCAAATGTCCAGCCAGTGTCAGTCGGTGATTGGGAGTAACGTGTGAATGTCCAGTGGGTGCTACAGCTGTATTATGTATTACATTATACATAGTTAAATATTGATATAATACGGCATGTCCTTAAATATGAAGGCATAATATCTACATTACTGTATATTAATTTGCGATGGAACGACACGGATTGATGGAACGTCGATGAAACGTCGATGGAGCGGATTTTTAAGTTCATCTACCATTCGGTGTGTGCTTCGCAAGAGACTGACACTTCGCACTTAGTTAACTATTGATATAATATAACATGTCCATCAATATAAAGTCATAATATCTACAATAATGTATATTCATGTGCGATGGAACGTCGCGGAACGTCGATCGAAGATGGAATTAAGATGGCGGACGATAACGGCTTTATTGTTTTGGCTGTTCCATCTATTGAACACACAGTCGAGTGTGTGTGTGCTTGCTGATAAATTCAATATTACTAACCTGTCCAGAAGAAACTTGGCGAATGCTGCATCACTTTTCACACCAGCCGTTTCTTTCGTTCGGTTTCACAAATCCATAACCTTTCCAATATACACCTTTGTACGCGGATACTCTCTGTCTTTCCGCTCTCACCCTCTTTTTAGCCGAGTCGGTGACATATATCCGTGGGCATCCCTTCGTCACAGATAAAATTATCGAGCTATCACTTGTACAAAAAATGGATGGCGACTCGTAAATACGTAATGTTGACTGAATCCAGGCACCGAAAGGTGGGGGTCAAAGGCCGATGTCGCCGCATATTCCCGTTCACGTGACTATTACACGAGAGGTCTATCTCAGACCACATCCAAGTTCAGATATGTGTCTTGATATTCGGTTAGGACTGACCGAAAATCATTTTATTGTTTGTCTGTTAATTTCACTAAAACGAAGTAAAGCATACGTACAAATGAACCAGTGTATCAATAATGAATACCTGATACGATTACGTTTCGTGAAATTAGTCTGACACGTGAGGAGCACAACAATCGAAATGATTGTGCACCTTTAACCGACTCTCGCCTGGCTGCGTGACTTCGCCAGAACGATAGTCTGGTTCTGAATGGATGGCCCTAATGAATGTTATCCGCTAGATGGCAACACTGGTATACTCATGAATTAAAGCGTCACCAATTTATGAAGTTATATGCGACGTATTGTCAGGATTTGCCGTGTATTAATAATTCTCTTTTATCGACTCTCGCCTGGCTGCGTGATTTCGCCAGGAAGGTAGTCTGGCTCAGAATCGCGTTTTGACTGCTCACTCCCAGCTAGCACGTCTATCCCCAGAATGTTTATAGGCCTATATTGTGTATGTTTTCGATAACGAAAAGAGCCCGAAATAGTATTATACAAAATAAAATGAATAAACTAAATGAACACAAACAACAGTTTTGAGTACTCTGTAGGATTCGAACGAGGACCATAAAATACCAGTTCGACACGCTACCAATTTCGCCACTAAGATCAGCACGTTTTGGCTGTACTTTGGCGACTACATGTACTAGTTAGCAGTCCGACCTTTGCGCGAGACATCGATTGCACTTTGTTTAGTTAAATTTGTCCTTGTTTGGTATTTATATCATGCTTATTCACACTTAGTCTTTTGTTTCTGTTCAAGCATAAGCAAAGACAGTCAATACGGAATCTTCGACATGCAGCTACGAGAGCTGCCACTTAGTGAATGTGCATGTGATTAAAAGGCACTAAACTACGAACAAAGTTTAATGTCGGTTTATTTTGTTTGTATTATTTGATAAAAGTGTATCCTTATTTAATTAGTTATTTCATAGTTGGCCTGAGAGCCAATCATCGTTTCTACCCGAATCTGGGGTAAAGTCTCCCCTACCGGTAACAGTGGCTGGAGCTTAATAATCCAGGCCCTAGTGACAGGCCAAGCGAATGAGTCCACCTCATGGCGCCTGGATAATCGAGGCTAGCCTGAGAGCCAGTCATTGTTGATACAAACCGGGGCGCTATTTACCCCTCAAAAGTAAGAGAGAGAGAACGCAGCAGTCCAGAGTGTTCCACAGGCGAGACGATGTAACCAGGTATTCTCTGTAACGATAAATTATCAAAGTGTGGTTATCAAACCCATACCGAGCGGTTGCTTAGACGATATCTTGCGTTCATGTATAGTTTAGAAGAGAATACCGGAGGTATGTAAAGATACATGTCCTGTGTACACCTGAGTAAATGATAGATTATAATCATTGTCTTCATTATCTGGTTTGGTATTATTAAATGTGTCAAAGGGTGTGGTCGAGAATAAACGAACCTGGGTCAGCGCGACAATATCGATGTCGCGGAGTTTATATGGGACCACATATATTATATATATAGTATGATTATGTTTTGTGTTGCTAGAATAACCTATACCATGAAGGATGCTTAGTACATACCATCGAGTAGGACTATATTTCATTATTGTAGTTAATATTTATTGTTATGTCGGATCGGTGCGACGGCCAGCTATAACTTTAAGCTCGTTCGTGCGAACGATGAGCCTAGTGCGTAATAGCCAACGCCTAGATGATATCCGACGCAAGGCTAATTCACGTGTAAAGAAGGAAGTTCAATCGGTCGGAAATGCTTTGACTCCCGAACGTTGCGAACTGTCGGAAGAGCGTAGAGTCGACTGCCGTGTCGTCCAAGGGTATTGTTGGACCCGAACATTGTGCTGTTCTATTTATTATATGATAAAAGAGCACATTATAGCGACCTCGATATGTAACGGCGCTCTTATACCCTCACTGGGTTGATAGCGGCAGAGGGTTTTTGCCTGTTATTATTATTTGTATTAGAGAGTGTGATAGGACGTCACCGTAAACGGATGAGTGGTAACAGGGAGGACATGTTTATGTTACCAGGAATTCCCGTTATAGGATAAGAGTGTGTAGGAGGCATAATAATATGATATTGTAATCATTTACAGGTGATGCTGAAAGAGTCCATATGATATCACTGGATGCTTTCCAGAGAAGTCGAGATGGTGTTCGACTGAGCAGGTCTGCCAGGGAGTAAAGTGTAAAGCGCTTTTAGCAGTCCTTAGGACTGGATACTGCGCTATATAAGAACTTACCTTTAATTGTTTTACCGACTCTGTCAGCGTGGTAACAAGGCCTATGGTTAGGGCAAGAAAAACATCACCACAACCAAGTACCAGTGGTCAAGTGGAAACTACACCTCAGGCTATCTAGGGCTAGGCCAGAGCTTAGCCCTAGCCTAGGCCAGGCCCTAGGCCCTAGCCTAGGTTACGCCTACGCTACGGCTGCAGCCAACGCTATCATATGTCAGCTGTCACTATGAATCATAGCAGCATCACACATCAACAAGACAACAATGTCCATACTTCATGGACAAGACATACACTTGTAAAACAATCCACGTCCAGGACCATGGACTAGGTCAAAGCTAGATTGGATCAGGTTCGGTATGCACGGCCACCAACGTCATCGTGACACTGGGTCTGGCTTGCCATGCCCAGGGCCATGGCCCCCGCCCAGGCCACGGCATGGTGACTGACATTCGACATCAATCTCATCGTTTTCCATACATAGTAAAACTTTAACTGACCGTATCTATTTGTGATGGTGGCAATAATACGTCGTATCTAGACAACATACCCGGTTTCTCTCAGTCGGTTAGTGTGTTTAGCTATCTTAACCCCTGACGGTCAGATGAATGTCCGCACCGGGGCAGTGGAAGGTTCCAGTGACAGTCGCCAGTGCTGTCATTAGTGCTACCCTCTGGTGAATAGTAGTATCACTATTTCAATGTTTGCGGCCTGTGCATATTTTACAATGATTGTTTTGAGGTGTTTTAATATGCAGAATACGGGGCGTATCCGTTGCCCGGAAACCCCCAAGTAATCCAACACTATATCGCAATGTACAGTGAATGATGACATGCAACATCCAGCTTCATAGTGATCCCATTTGGAACCCCCCAACATATCAATTCTGTGTATGCCTCTGGAATATGTCGTTTTCACACAAATCAGAAAGACATATTTGTATATAATTAGAGCGTGTTTCGTAACACGACGTGTGGTCAACGATTCTATACCTATGTTAGCCTATTACCCAATGTGAGCATTCATACATCCAACCTGCCATTTCACAACACTGAACAAAATAATGTGTTTATTATTAATAATTTTTGGTTCATGTGAACATCGTGAATGTTTGTAGGTTGTAGACCAAATGAATGCACTATTGAGTCGAAATGCATGCGTTAAGTTAGGCTTGCTCAGTTACCATGTTGATGGAGTGAATGAGTTCAGGAATTAATTTCAAACTTTGTTTGAAGGATTAGACAGGGAGCGAGAGGAATAAGCTACAACCAGATGCGCGTCCGTTAGCGATCTTCACCTCTCGTAATGTGCCTTATCCTCTTGTAGGTAAAGTTAAAGAGGAATTCGATTGAATGGTTGCTGAAAATGTAATTTTCGCTGTTGATTAACCAACTGAGTGGTGTGCACCTATAGTGGTTGTTCCGAAGGGAACAAACGGTGAGAAAGTAAGAATTTGTGTAGATTATACCGAACTCAACAAAGTAGTTCAGCGACAAATGCACCCAATGGCAAACGTAGACGAGAGTTTGGCTAAACTTGGTACGAGTAAATACTTCACAAAGTTGGATGCAATTCAGGGTTTTATCAAGTCCCACTCTCGGAGCAGTACAAACTGCTTACGACCTTTCTAACTCCACACGGACGTTACGCGTTCAATTGCTTACCGGTCTTTCTTCAAGCCAGGTGATTTTTCAGAAGGTCGTAACGAAGATATATATTTGTATATGGGGGGGGGGGCGTCTCTCCAGGAACACGATCTCGGAGTCAGAAGTGTCTTGGACAGACGTAAAGATGCTGGCATGACGCTCAATGCGTCAACATGCTAATTCACAGTGGATCGGATTATATTCCTAGGTTACGTGATCTCGAGCACAGGTGTGTGTGCTAATCCTGGTGCTATTCAGGGTCTGAATGACTTCAGGACACCCGAGTGTGTGGGTGATGTCAGGAACTTTTTTGGGATGACCAATCAGTTGGGCAAGTTTTCGGATAAGCTTAGTTCACATAAATATGTCAATATTTTTTGTCATGAATTTTTATGTTATTATTTATGTGTACTATGTATTATCCAGTTTTATTTTTTTATGAAATGGTTAAATTGTCTAACCAATTATATTTATTCCTGTGATAAACAGTCTTAAGTCAACATTATATCAGGCTGATTTTATAAAATTTTAAAATACAGGCAAATGATAACTGACGAAACTTTTCTCAAATTTATAGGGGGTATTACAAAAATTGTCTAAATAATATGTTAAGCATCAATAATACCACTGATGAAAATAATGAACTGCCAATAATACGCCGATCGTCATATTATGATTTTGAAATTGTTTACTTATTAGTAATAATTATTATTAATTATTAACAATAATAAACATTTCAGTATCCTAAGCTCAAATATACAGTCCATTAACGCAAAGTTTAATGGACTCGAGGCATTTGTAAATGACTTATCTTCCTTAAATTTAAAATTTAATATAATATGTCTCCAAGAGAGCTGGCTCTCTGATAATGATGATTTATTACTAATTCAATTAAATGGATATGACTGTATATCCCAAGGAAAAAGTTGCATTACTAAAGGGGGATTATTAATATACATAGATATACACTTTGATTTTGAAATAAAGATGAAATTAAATATATATGAACAATGGGAGGGGCAAATAATACAAGTAAATGGAGGTGGCCTATCACAGACAGTCACTATAGGAAATATATACTGACCTCCAAGGCCTTTAACTGAAAACTATAACGAATTCATAAATGAATTTACAATGGTCATATCATCTATTCAACATCATCAAAACAACAACCTTATTCTTGCAGGGGACTACAATATAAATATGCTGAAAATAAACGAGCAAGAACACCGTAGTATTTTCTTTGACGTGTTAACCTCATTCAGTATCTTCCCCCAAATCACTCTTCCTACAAGGTTCACAACATGTACTGGTACAATTATTGATTTTTTTTTTGTAAATTCACTAAACATATTTTACAAAGCACAACAGGAATATTAATTAAAACAAAATTCTGATCATCAACCATATTTTATGCTCACGGACACTGCTATGAAAGAGGAACATCCTACAAAATGTATACTAGTTAATGTACATAAACATATGCTCATATTCATATCATGTTTTATGTATATATATATATATATTTCTTTCTTTTCTTATTTTTTGACTCGGGTGATGTATTAATTTGATTCAGGTGATGTATTAATCCAGTTAGATTTGTTATCATAGAAGGTAGCTACTCGATAGCGACTATTATAGTCTTACAGGAGTCTCATAACCCTACTGTTTTGTTATTTATCATGCAGTATACCATGTTTATCATAAGGTTATATATTTGTATTATTTTTATGTTTGACATGGATGTATTGTATGTATAATCAAATGTCTTGGTCAAATAAAAAAAATTCTTCTTCTTCTTCTAAGTGAGATCAGTCAACCGCTACGTGAGCTATTGTGTAAGAATACCAGGTGGTATTGGGGTCATGCGCAGGAGAAAGCATTTTGCGATGTCAAACGGTGGCTTTCTTAGTCAGTAGTACTAGCAGTGTACGATCCAAACAGACAGGCTGTGATTCAGTCGGATGCGAGTAAGCATGGCATCGGAGCCACGTTAACACAAGTACAAAGTGATGGCACCCTCAGGTTAGTGTGTGCAGCGTCTCGTTCGCTAACGGAGGCAGAACGACGATATGCGACATTAGAGTTAGAAGCATTGGCTATAGTTTGGGCATGTGAGAAGTTTCGAAATTACATCGTAGGTCTAACCGTGCGGATTCAAACGGATCACAAACCGTTGATCCCACTGCTCAATTACATTAGCTTAGATAAGCTGCATGTACGCATACGGAGATTTCGAATGCGAATGATGAGATTTTCGTACAAAGTAGAACACATTTCCGGAAAGGAAAATGAGATTGCAGATGCGCTATCGCGATCTAGTACCAAGCCTACTGAAGTTGAGGAGGTTTTTGTGGCTGAGGTGGAAACATATACGAAACAAGTAGTTGATTTCAGTGCTTCGCCTAAACGGTTAGTTGAGTTGCGTAAACTCCAAGCTAGGGATGAAGTCCTAGCACAAGTTCTGAAGTACGTGCGTACGGGTTGGCCTCCGTATGCATCGTCAGTAGATTCGTTTATCCGACCATACTGGGAAAATCGTGGTTATATCTCAATCATAGATGACATGTTGGTGTGTGGTGACAAAATCGTAATTCCTCAGTCGGAACGTCTAGATGTCCTTCAACGTGTTCACCAGGGTCATCTCGCGATAACCAAGTGTCGTGAACATGTTAATCAATTGGTTTGGTGGCCTGGTATGTCCCAGCGAATCGTAGAGATGTTTCAAAACTGTATAACACTTGTAGAAAGAGGGTCAATGATGTAGCCGAACCGCTAAAGCCGAGTGAGTTTCCCTCACGTCCATGGGAACATTTAGGTAGTGATTTGTTTTACTTTCGTGGACTTTGGTATCTGTTGGTAGTAGATTACTACTCACGCTACATAGAAGTAGCATTACTGGATGAGCTGAACACGCGTCATGACATTCCTGAGGTGTCGGACAATGGTTCTCAATATGCGTCGGAAGAGTTCCGAAAGTTCGTACATGAATACGCGTTTCAACACGTCACTAGCTCTCCTAAGTATCCGCAGAGTACCGGAGCCGCAGAGCGCGCAGTGCCGACGATCAAGTCTCTCCTCAAGAAGGAGAAAGACCCTTACATGGCTTTGCTTGCATACAGAACTTCACCGTTAGACGATGGAGCATCACCTGCTGAGCTGTTAATGAGATGGAAGCTGGGGTCTACCGTCCCTGCCTTACCAAAGGTGTTACAGCCAAAGTTGCCTGATGCAACGGGGATCCGGTTGAAAGAAATTGAATCACGAGGTTTGACTAAGCTCAGATTTGACCAAAGGCATCGTGCTAGGGAATTGCCAGCACTCTCTGTAGGAGAGAGGGTTTGGATCAAATATATTGAACGTCCAGCTAAAGTGGTTAGTCCAGCTTCTTAAACGCCTCGCTCTTACTTGTTCAAGGGTAGCAGTGGTACTCTTCGCCGCAGCAGCAGATCCTTGACAGCCTTACGAGAGCCAAGCGATGTCCCACACGACATCTTACAAATGATGCACAGACCGTCGAGCCCGATAAACCGCCCGATGACACATGCACTGACATTGGAAAAGTGTCACGCTATGGTCGTGTGATAAAGCCAAGACAAGTGCTTGACCTGTAAATTGGTGCGCTCGTGTTCTGCTCTCATCATACTAATTGACAACGTTGTATTTGTATGTTACTGTATACTGAACATACCTGCATGGGTTAGTGTGAAACGCTATAATGTATATGACTTGAATAGGTTGTAGTTTTAGTTAAGGTTCAGAATTTTGTATCAGTTACGTAGCACTAATCAATCATCGACATTGTATTTTTTTGCGTACATTAGTGGCATAAAGCTATTTCGCCTCTAATTAGTCCCGTAGACTCAACGTAACAGTTACCTGGTAAACATAAAAGTAAAGCTAAGTTCTTATGTAGCGCAGTATCCAGTCCTTAGGCTTGTTCAAAGCGCTTTACACTTTACACTCTGGAAGGCTTGTTCAATCGAACTTCGACTTCTCTGGGAAGCATTCAGTAACGCTGTAATTAATGCGCAAAAACCATTCATACACAAATCAACTGGAGCAACGCAGAATGAGCGAACTTGCCCAAGGTAACTGTCTTTGGTGGGTTGGGGATGTTGAAGATAGTTGGTAATGCCTTTCTACGGACAAGCGCATTCTTCAACTTAGCATTAATAAATTGGCTGTTCTAAACAATTAATGGTCGGAGCTAGCATAACACACAGTTTTTGTGTAGGTATGTTGCATCTTTTCCATTCACATCACCCCTCCTGCAGTTTACCAGCCACTTCTCAGCCCTAAAACATGCACAAATATGGAACGAAATGAGTCATAAACCTCATCAACTTGCACATAGATATAATTTGATTAGATTTTTGATTACAAAATGGCATAAAACATTAGGACGCACGATTTGTGCTCCCACCAGTTAGAGTATAATTGAAACGGTTTTACATCAATGTGTATTGTATAACTTTTTGATTCGTTATGTGAGTGTAATAACCTAAATCTAAATCATTATGTCTTGACAAATCGCGATATGACCAGCGTTGTTGGATACAAATAACCGAGTGTGAAGTGAAAGACACCAACTAAAACTATACAGACATTGCAGTATTACCCACAATACCAATCCACAATAATGTCGTATTTACGTACGTTCCCGTGAGCGTTTCTTTGTGAAAGCCACTATTCACTTACCTGTCTGCTTCTTTTGGGAATCTAAAAACCTCTTTTCAGGACAATTTCGCCTGTTGTTGGTACACTTGTCGAGGCTATATTTGGCGGAGATAAATCGTTGAAGTTGGTGGTGCAGAAAAGTTGATAAACAAGTGGAATATTACTGATTGATAAGTATTATTATTGCCTTAATATAATTCATAAAGTATCAGTAAACATATATTGAGTAGCAGTTGTGCTTAACGTTAGTTAAATAAAGTATTTTAGAACACTTTAGTCTAGTGAGTGATAATAGGGTAAGTTACTAGTTAGCCTACGATAAGTTTGTAAACAAGATTTAACAAACCTCATTATGTGGTATAATATATAGGTGATAAAGTAACAAACATAAAACTACTTACATAAAATAATATCTGTGTAAGCCAGTACCTGCTAGACATTTTGATTAGGTAGCTTTGTTGTTAAAATAAGCATTTGTGATAACCAGGCGAACTAAGTTTATGTAGCTAGTGTCCCACGTATTCGCTAGGGCGCGGTATAACCTAAATAAATAAGGCAGTCTAGCGTAAAGTAATTGATTGTATTTAAATTAGGTCACTACCGGTAACGTTACAATTTCTGATAGGATATATAGGCAGCTGCGACTATAACCGAAAACTGTAACCGAAATAAACAAGGCAATCTTACGTAAAGTGTAACATTTGTGCACAGTAAACAGTCTTCTTAAAGACTACATAGACAGTGAATAGTGTAAACACAGTTGACTAAGCAATTTTAAATAGCTGATTATATTATTATTATTATTAAATAAATTCTGATATGGCGCCTTGCAAGCAGAAAGTCAAAGCAAAGAGACATTTGGTGTGCGACGACTGTCGCAGTTGGGTGGATTTTACCCGGCTGTGGGAAGTCATGGGCAGAGACAAAGGAAGAAGAATTCACCTTTCAGTGCGTGGGGTGTTGGAAGGTGGAATGTCTGGAGTATGAGGTAGCTAGGTTGGTAGATATTGTGAAGGGGATGGAGATGAGAATCAGCAAGGAGACAGGTGGAATGGAGAGCGACGACAGGGAGAGAGTTGGGAATACTGTGAGACTGAAGGAGCAGAGTAGTGGCAAGAAGACAGAGGAAAGGAGACTGAGGAGGGAAGGTGATCGGAGGAGAAGAAATTGGAGGATCGACGGCAGGAAATGTTACAGGCGTGAATGTGACAGGGGAGAAAGTGACCGTAGAGAAAGAGGTAGGAGGGAAAAAGAGACGGGAGAGGAGAGAAGGAAATGCAATGGGAGGAAAGATGACAGGAAGAAAGGAAGTGAGAGTAAATGTGACAGAAGATAAATTGGGAGGGACGATTGTAGGAGGAAAGGTGACAAGAGAAACAGCGTCAGGAAAGAATGGAACATACGGGATTGTGACAGGAGAGCAAAAGACAGAGGAACAAGACTACAACCAGACAGATGCAAACCGGAGAAGGAGCTACTCTGAGGCAGTGATTGAGGGGGCATTGAGAAAAGAGGGTGTTTATGGGCGACTCTATTCTGAGAAAGACGGATAAGACACTAAGCGAAGGGGAGGATGTCGTTGTTTGTTTGCCTGGGGCTAGGATAGAACATGTGACTGAAAGTGTAGAGAAGGTATTGGGGCATGGCAATGGAGGGTCTATACTAGTACACGTAGGTACAAATAATGCTGACAGGGAGGGAACAACTGGGATAGTACAGAAGTACAGACAGTTAGTGAGGAACAGATTATTCTCTCAGGAATTTTGCCAGTAATGTGAGGAAGGGGGCCAACATATAGAAACTGCAAGAGGATGGCGATCAACGCACTAGTTGAGCAGATGTGCAAAGAAGAGGGGGTGGGATTCGTAGATTTATGGGGATACTTTGTTGGATGGGAAGATATGTACGTGAGAGATGGTCCCCATCTAAGTGTAAAGGGGGCAGCAGTTTTCTCAGATAACTTGCTGCAATTAGTTGACAGTGGGACAGGCTGCATCTATTTAAACTAGATTCGCATGGGGGATTCACAGAGAAGCCTGAAAATGGAGGCATAGATAAAGACAGCAGAAATAAATCAGCAAAGAACAGCCTGGAAAACTGTTTTGAATCAGGATATAAATGCGTTTGCTTAAATGCAAGGAGCATAGTAAACAAAAGAAGTGAACTGAACATTACGGTACAAGATATTGGCCCTCACATAATAGGTATTATTGCCAAGAAGCTGTTTGGTGTAACACAGTTACAGGAAACTCAATGTTAACGGTGGGGTTAGTTTATTGAAGTCCAAGCATAAGGGTAGAAGAGAATGAAAAAGTACAAAACGCTATAAGGGAAGTTAGCAAACGGGACTGTATTATTATGGGAGATTTTAACCATGGTCATATACAATGGAAATTTCTACAGAGTACTGGGAGTGAGGACCACAAGTTTTTAGTTTTAGTACAAGACAGTTTCTTGTCTCAACCGGGGGTGAGAATGTGTTAGACATAGTTTTGTCCTCACAGAATGAATTAGTTGACAATGTGAAATTATGTGAGCCCCTGGTAAGTAGTGATCACAACCAGATACATGCATTTTACGATCAAAGTAAAATCAGAAATAAATAATAAAAAGCAGCTCAGGAGAAATTTCCACAAAGGAAGATATAAGGAAATGAGGAAATATTTAGCAAAGATAGACTGAAACAACACACTAAAGAGTAAGACAGCAACAGAATGCTGGAATATCTTAAAGAATGAAATAGAGTGCATCGTCGATCAATTTGTTCCCTTCAAAAACAAGGGAAACGGTCCAGAAAGAAATACCTATCGAAAGAAGCCATTAGAAACATTAAGTACAAACAAATGATGTGGATGTCATATAGACGTACTGGAAATAACGAAGACTACAACATTGACAAAGAAGCACTAAACCAAGCTACAACTGAAATTTGAAATTCGAAGAGAAGCTACAAACAAAAAATTATTTAATTAGCTTGTAATATAAAACAAGACCGCAAGTTTCTATGCATATGTTCGGAGCAAACAGAAAATTCAGGATAAGGTCGGTCCTCTAGAAAATAGTGCTGGAAATGTAATATCAGAGGGATTCTTAATGGCGGAAGACCTGAATGAGTATTTTAGTTCAGTGTTTACCAAGGAAGATATTAGTTCACTGCAAGTACCAGAGGCAAAGTTCAAAGGGGCAGAATCAAACTATTTAGGACAACTAATTGTAACACCGGAAATGGTAGCTAAAAAAATTAGGGCTATGAACGATAATAAATCACCTGGAGTGGATGGGATTCCGCCCAAAATACTATTTGAAATTGTAGAACAAATTAGCCTGCCATTTGCAACAGTTTTTAACTTGTGATTAGAAGAGGGAGTGGTTCCTTTAGAATGGAAAGAAGCAGACATGATACCGTTATTTAAAAAATGTTCGAGAAACAAGTCAGAGAGCTACAGACCAGTGAGTTTAGCGTCAGTGATTTGTGAATTATTAGAAAGACTAATTAAAGATCACATGGTGGATTTTCTTGTTAAACAAAACTTGATAAACCCATCTCAACATGGGTTTCTAAAAGCGAGGTCATGCTTAACAAATGTGTTATGTTTTTTGGAAGATTTCACTGAGTGGGTACACGAGGGATCACCAGTAGATATCATCTACTTAGATTTTCGGAAAGCTTTCGATAAAGTGCCACATCAAAGGTTACTGCTTAAACTAAAGGCCCATGGCATAGGAAATGGTGCTGATTACATTGCTGGTGTATCACCTTGTTGAAACATGGAAGTCTCACATGCCAGTGATGGTGCTGATTACATTGCTGGTATATCACCTTGTTGAAACATGGAAGTCTCACATGCCAGGGATGGTGCTGATTACATTGCTGGTGTATCACCTTGTTGAAACATGGAAGTCTCACATGCCAGGGATGGTGCTGATTACATTGCTAGTGTATCACCTTGTTGAAACATGGAAGTCTCACATGCCAGGGATGGTGCTGATTACATTGCTGGTGTATCACCTTGTTGAAACATGGAAGTCTCACATGCCAGGGATGGTGCTGATTACATTGCTGGTGTATCACCTTGTTGAAACAAGGAAGTCTCACATGCCAGGGATGGTGCTGATTACATTGCTGGTGTATCACCTTGTTGAAACACGGAAGTCTCACATGCCAGGGATGGTGCTGATTACATTGCTGGTGTATCACCTTGTTGAAACACGGAAGTCTCACATGCCAGGGATGGTGCTGATTACATTGCTGGTGTATCAACTTGTTGAAACATGGAAGTCTCACATGCCAGGGATGGTGCTGATTACATTGTTGGTGTATCACCTTGTTGAAACATGGAAATCTCACATGCCAGGGATGGTGCTGATTACATTGCTAGTGTATCACCTTGTTGAAACATGGAAATCTCACATGCCAGGGATGGTGCTGATTACATTGCTAGTGTATCACCTTGTTGAAACATGGAAGTCTCACATGCCAGGGATGGTGCTGATTACATTGTTGGTATATCACCTTGTTGAAACATGGAAGTCTCACATGCCAGGGATGGTGCTGATTACATTGCTAGTGTATCACCTTGTTGAAACATGGAAGTCTCACATGCCAGGGATGGTGCTGATTACATTGCTGGTGTATCACCTTGTTGAAACATGGAAATCTCACATGCCAGGGATGGTGCTGATTACATTGCTGGTGTATCACCTTGTTGAAACATGAAAGTCTCACATGCCAGGGATGGTGCTGATTACATTGCTGGTGTATCACCTTGTTGAAACATGGAAGTCTCACATGCCAGGGATGGTGCTGATTACATTGTTGGTGTATCACCTTGTTGAAAGATGGAAGTCTCACATGCCAGGGATGGTGCTGATTACATTGCTGGTGTATCACCTTGTTGAAACATGGAAGTCTCACATGCCAGGGATGGTGCTGATTACATTGCTGGTGTATCACCTTGTTGAAACATGGAAATCTCACATGCCAGGGATGGTGCTGATTACATTGCTGGTGTATGACCTTGTTGAAACATGGAAATCTCACATGCCAGGGATGGTGCTGATTACATTGCTGGTGTATCACCTTTTTGAAACATGGAAGTCTCACATGCCAGGGATGGTGCTGATTACATTGCTGGTGTATCACCTTGTTGAAACATGGAAGTCTCACATGTCAGGGATGGTGCTGATTACATTGCTGGTGTATCACCTTTTTGAAACATGGAAGTCTCACATGCCAGGGATGGTGCTGATTACATTGCTGGTGTATCACCTTGTTGAAACATGGAAGTCTCACATGCCAGGGATGGTGCTGATTACATTGCTGGTGTATCACCTTGTTGAAACATGGAAATCTCACATGCCAGGGATGGTGCTGATTACATTGCTGGTGTATCACCTTGTTGAAACATGGAAGTCTCACATGTCAGGGATGGTGCTGATTACATTGCTGGTGTATCATCTTGTTGAAACATAGAAATCTCACATGCCAGGGATGGTGTTGATTACATTGCTGGTGTATCACCTTTTTGAAACATGGAAGTCTCACATGCCAGGGATGGTGCTGATTACATTGCTGGTGTATCACCTTGTTGAAACATGGAAGTCTCACATGCCAGGGATGGTGCTGATTACATTGCTGGTGTATCACCTTGTTGAAACATGGAAGTCTCACATGCCAGGGATGGTGCTGATTACATTGCTGGTGTATCACCTTGTTGAAACATGGAAGTCTCACATGCCAGTGATGGTGCTGATTACATTGCTGGTATATCACCTTGTTGAAACATGGAAGTCTCACATGCCAGGGATGGTGCTGATTACATTGCTGGTGTATCACCTTGTTGAAACATGGAAGTCTCACATGCCAGGGATGGTGCTGATTACATTGCTAGTGTATCACCTTGTTGAAACATGGAAGTCTCACATGCCAGGGATGGTGCTGATTACATTGCTGGTGTATCACCTTGTTGAAACATGGAAGTCTCACATGCCAGGGATGGTGCTGATTACATTGCTGGTGTATCACCTTGTTGAAACAAGGAAGTCTCACATGCCAGGGATGGTGCTGATTACATTGCTGGTGTATCACCTTGTTGAAACACGGAAGTCTCACATGCCAGGGATGGTGCTGATTACATTGCTGGTGTATCACCTTGTTGAAACACGGAAGTCTCACATGCCAGGGATGGTGCTGATTACATTGCTGGTGTATCAACTTGTTGAAACATGGAAGTCTCACATGCCAGGGATGGTGCTGATTACATTGTTGGTGTATCACCTTGTTGAAACATGGAAATCTCACATGCCAGGGATGGTGCTGATTACATTGCTAGTGTATCACCTTGTTGAAACATGGAAATCTCACATGCCAGGGATGGTGCTGATTACATTGCTAGTGTATCACCTTGTTGAAACATGGAAGTCTCACATGCCAGGGATGGTGCTGATTACATTGTTGGTATATCACCTTGTTGAAACATGGAAGTCTCACATGCCAGGGATGGTGCTGATTACATTGCTAGTGTATCACCTTGTTGAAACATGGAAGTCTCACATGCCAGGGATGGTGCTGATTACATTGCTGGTGTATCACCTTGTTGAAACATGGAAATCTCACATGCCAGGGATGGTGCTGATTACATTGCTGGTGTATCACCTTGTTGAAACATGAAAGTCTCACATGCCAGGGATGGTGCTGATTACATTGCTGGTGTATCACCTTGTTGAAACATGGAAGTCTCACATGCCAGGGATGGTGCTGATTACATTGTTGGTGTATCACCTTGTTGAAAGATGGAAGTCTCACATGCCAGGGATGGTGCTGATTACATTGCTGGTGTATCACCTTGTTGAAACATGGAAGTCTCACATGCCAGGGATGGTGCTGATTACATTGCTGGTGTATCACCTTGTTGAAACATGGAAATCTCACATGCCAGGGATGGTGCTGATTACATTGCTGGTGTATGACCTTGTTGAAACATGGAAATCTCACATGCCAGGGATGGTGCTGATTACATTGCTGGTGTATCACCTTTTTGAAACATGGAAGTCTCACATGCCAGGGATGGTGCTGATTACATTGCTGGTGTATCACCTTGTTGAAACATGGAAGTCTCACATGTCAGGGATGGTGCTGATTACATTGCTGGTGTATCACCTTTTTGAAACATGGAAGTCTCACATGCCAGGGATGGTGCTGATTACATTGCTGGTGTATCACCTTGTTGAAACATGGAAGTCTCACATGCCAGGGATGGTGCTGATTACATTGCTGGTGTATCACCTTGTTGAAACATGGAAATCTCACATGCCAGGGATGGTGCTGATTACATTGCTGGTGTATCACCTTGTTGAAACATGGAAGTCTCACATGTCAGGGATGGTGCTGATTACATTGCTGGTGTATCATCTTGTTGAAACATAGAAATCTCACATGCCAGGGATGGTGTTGATTACATTGCTGGTGTATCACCTTTTTGAAACATGGAAGTCTCACATGCCAGGGATGGTGCTGATTACATTGCTGGTGTATCACCTTGTTGAAACATGGAAGTCTCACATGCCAGGGATGGTGCTGATTACATTGCTGGTGTATCACCTTGTTGAAACATGGAAGTCTCACATGCCAGGGATGGTGCTGATTACATTGCTGGTGTATCACCTTTTTGAAACATGGAAGTCTCACATGCCAGGGATGATGCTGATTACATTGCTGGTGTATCACCTTGTTGAAACATGGAAGTCTCACATGCCAGGGATGGTGCTGATTACATTGCTGGTGTATCACCTTGTTGAAACATGGAAGTCTCACATGCCAGGGATGGTGCTGATTACATTGCTGGTATATCACCTTGTTGAAACATGGAAATCTCACATGCCAGGGATGGTGCTGATTACATTGCTAGTGTATCACCTTGTTGAAACATGGAAGTCTCACATGCCAGGGATGGTGCTGATTACATTGTTGGTGTATCACCTTGTTGAAAGATGGAAGTCTCACATGCCAGGGATGGTGCTGATTACATTGCTGGTGTATCACCTTGTTGGAACATGGAAGTCTCACATGCCAGGGATGGTGCTGATTACATTGCTGGTGTATCACCTTGTTGAAACATGGAAGTCTCACATGCCAGGGATGGTGCTGATTACATTGCTGGTGTATCACCTTGTTGAAACATGGAAGTCTCACATGCCAGGGATGGTGCTGATTACATTGCTGGTGTATCACCTTGTTGAAACATGGAAGTCTCACATGCCAGTGATGGTGCTGATTACATTGCTGGTATATCACCTTGTTGAAACATGGAAGTCTCACATGCCAGGGATGGTGCTGATTACATTGCTGGTGTATCACCTTGTTGAAACATGGAAGTCTCACATGCCAGGGATGGTGCTGATTACATTGCTGGTGTATCACCTTGTTGAAACATGGAAGTCTCACATGCCAGGGATGGTGCTGATTACATTGCTGGTGTATCATCTTGTTGAAACACGGAAGTCTCACATGCCAGGGATGGTGCTGATTACATTGCTGGTGTATCACCTTGTTGAAACACGGAAGTCTCACATGCCAGGGATGGTGCTGATTACATTGCTGGTGTATCACCTTGTTGAAACATGGAAGTCTCACATGCCAGGGATGGTGCTGATTACATTGCTGGTATATCACCTTGTTGAAACATGGAAGTCTCACATGCCAGGGATGGTGCTGATTACATTGCTAGTGTATCACCTTGTTGAAACATGGAAGTCTCACATGCCACGAATGGTGCTGATTACATTGCTGGTATATCACCTTGTTGAAACATGGAAGTCTCACATGCCAGGGATGGTGCTGATTACATTGCTAGTGTATCACCTTGTTGAAACACAGAAATCTCACATGCCAGGGATGGTGCTGATTACATTGCTGGTATATCACCTTGTTGAAACATGGAAGTCTCACATGCCAGGGATGGTGCTGATTACATTGCTAGTGCATCACCTTGTTGAAACATAGAAATCTCACATGCCAGGGATGGTGCTGATTACATTGCTGGTATATCACCTTGTTGAAACATGGAAGTCTCACATGCCAGGGATGGTGCTGATTACATTGCTGGTGTATCACCTTGTTGAAACATGGAAGTCTAACATTCCAGGGATGGTGCTGATTACATTGCTGGTGTATCACCTTGTTGAAACATGGAAGTCTAACATTCCAGGGATGGTGCTGATTACATTGCTGGTGTATCACCTTGTTAAAACATGGAAGTCTCACATGCCAGGGATGGTGCTGATTACATTGCTGGTGTATCACCTTGTTAAAACATGGAAGTCTCACATTCCAGGGATGGTGCTGATTACATTGCTGGTGTATCATCTTGTTGAAACACGGAAGTCTCACATGCCAGGGATGGTGCTGATTACATTGCTGGTGTAGCACCTTGGTGAAACATGGAAGTCCGGTTGAGTCCATTATCCAATCATCTCGCTGCCATTTAATTTGGGTTTGGGCAAATCACTGCTGATGTTACATTAAGATTTTTACCAAGGGTCTCATAGTTCACTACAATTCTTAGCTTGCGAGGATGGTTTATATAGCAAGACTGCATTCAACTTGCTATTATTATTACTCTGCAATCGTTAAAACAAATGAAAAAAATTGTTATCGGTTCCATTTTTCACAAGTATCAGTCAATAAGGCGAATGCATGCTGTTCTCAATACATTTGCATTTTCCCCTGTAGGCTCTCTCATAGCTATAGACGGCCTCGTGATCCACCAGAGTGAGACAAACACATCCGACAGATCTCGCCACATCTACACCTTCCATCTCTTTGACAACAAAACTGCCAAATGGAGTGACCAAAACTGGTGAGTCGATGGAAGACGAGGGGTTAAACAAGTTATAGTTGGTCTGTGTACTCACTTGCCTGAACTTTTGTTGTAGGTGGTCCATGTACTTACTTGGTAGGACTTTTGTTGTATGTGGTCCGTGTATGTACTTGCTAGGACTTTAGTTGTCGCTGGTCCGTGTACTTACTTTCTAGAACTTTTGCTGTAGCTGGTCCATGTCCAGTGTGATATTGTCTGATGCGGACACTCCATAAATATTTTAAACATTTAGGAGCTGATTATCGAATTCAAGCATTTGATACACTATATTGGATATCGGTTTGCTGTGTAATAATGAGTTATTCTATTTGTTATATTACTACCTACATTGCAGGGAAAACGATGTTAGTTTGTTGAAACTATACTGGCCATTACTGCAGACCTGACTACCATTCCGGATTGTCCGGAATCATTCCGGAAACACACCTCAAATTTTGGTATTACGGCTAGGGATAAAAATATTACGGATTCTTTCTTTATCACAATGATCGTCAATCACTTCCGTGCTCCTAACATTTTGCTTCCACTATATTCAAAAGGTGGCAGCATATATATGTAGCTTGTTGTGACATGGTTTTTCATTCGTAATCTGTCCAATAGAAAATAACGTTGCGATAAATTCACATATCTGCACTCAAACAAAAAGTCACGCGGCACGAAATGATGGCGTGATTGAAATGGCACAACACCACCAGCCAAAAAAGAAATGTGTGCTGCAAAAGTTTATAACCGCATACTGACGGCACTTTAACCAGATATGTTTTGTGTGGACAGTGGACACAACTAGTCTCGGCACTTGTGTAGAATCTGAACCCACCTCGATTTCGCCATTGTAACTTGAGTTTTGCCTAACTTTGAAAGGTTTGGTACCTCACTCGGTCACTGGCTCGACCTCAGTGCATTAGTTCTGTTATTCAACATTATCCCAAGCATATTTATTTTAAAGAATATTGCGTCTTAGATCACTTTTGAGGCGTAAATAGCGTCCCGGTTTGCGCGAACATACGCTTCTATATCGCCCATTTTACGAGCGTGATGAGGTAACGCACGACCGCAGCAAACCTTGTCGCTAAAGTTCGACATGCATTCAACTTGCACCTATTGATTCTGAACTTAGAATTTGGAGACTACCATGCATTGTCCACTCGGATGATCGTGCGTTTCTCTCTATCGTCAAGTTTACAATGTAAATCTCTGAGTGGTATTTGTTGCTGTTTATTACATAATCTGCAGTAATGTGGAATTTTGCTCTTGAGTCAGCATGCTGTTTTTGAAAGATACATATTACTCAGAATTACAATGGTTAGTATTAAACAACACAAAGTTAGTGAGGTTCTTTCAGTTGCTTAAAATTTCACTTGAAAAGACAGTAAAACATTTCTAGTCTTTGTAAATTAGCTGTGCCAATAGTGTATAGACACATTTACATTAGAGTTACGCTTCTTCACGTTTGATTTCCACCAATGCTGGTTATGAACATCTACCTTATCTTGTTAACTGGACGCTTCAAAACACAGTTTATTAGATACAATTATGTTTTAGGTACAACTATCATCATAGTCACAGTATTAAAGTATTACTGACAGTGGTGTTCTTTTCCTGACAATATCTGACACGGTTCTGAACTATTACTGACAACAGGTCTATATTCCTGAAAATCAGTGTAAATGGGAAGACTTTCTACAGTGTCTACATATATTAATTATTGCACATTATTATTAAGCAAGTATATTTTAATTACATAAATAACTGGACATGTTTACACCGCATAGATGAATAAGTGGCATTTACACTTTTTGGGAGTTATATTGAGAAAAAAAACTGTTTGCGACCTTTTTATTTTTCACTAGTGGTCACTTTTGCAGACATGTTTAAAGTTACTACAGTGTATATGGAATAGTAATACATCACTAAATGCGACAGCTATTCCCCAAAATTTCTTCTTTTGTTTTCAGGATCCAATCAACCGAGGCCAACACTTTTTCTCATATGTTTGAGATGTCACCGTGAAAACCAGGTTTACATCTGTAGCAACTGGTTTACATCTTTGGCAACTGGTTTATGCACAGGACAACAAAATGTGAATAATCTACACAAAGATAGTATTATTACATCGGTATTAATCATATTGCTTTTGCATTCAGGTTGATATTACCAAAACTACACTGCATGCAGGTGTAGTGTGTATGAGAAGTGTTATTGCTTCAGGTTAGAATGACACATTTCAAAATAATTTACAATGGCGGATATTGATATATTCAACTCAATTAAATTCAATAGCTTTATTCCAGACTCGACAGTACACGCACATCTATATAAAAATTATATGATACATACACATACATGAAACTGTGGTCCATATGTTGTTGTCCAGCATACATTAAAGACTAAATATAATAATGTACTGCTGTATATGTTCTGTAGTTATATGTCAAGTATTCAGATACAGTAGCTGATTCCAGTGTTTGCGTATTCTGGATGAATACCGCAAGCTGGTAGCAAGAATATCCTTTATAATATGATTAACAGAACAATCAAGTCTATGTATAAAGCGATATATTAAGTTCCTAATTACAGACTGGCAACACTGTACATCAAATAAGGTGCATAAAAACTAGTACTTTCATACTTAGATACATCGAGGAACAACTTGAAAATATTATGATATGTCACATGTGATCTATTAATTGTTGATTTCATATAATTCCACCATGACTGCACAGTATACATCGGTGAACAGTATGTTCGAAACAAAGTGAGTTTCACCTCTAATGAGAACATATAACATTTATGCAGTATAATATTACCTTGAACACATAAAGTTCTCCTTTATCGGTTAATGTCTGCATCATCACAGAGATCTTCTGTGATGAAATGTCCAAGATACTTATACTTAGTCACTACATTCAGTATGATCCCATTCAGTTTAAAGTTAAGAATATGACATCCTTTAAGACTCTTAGACATGAATACCATAATGGCACTTTTTAGCATTATATTTACCATCATGACTTATTCCAAATCTCTCACATTCATTTAATAATTCACATAGTCCAGCTGATGATGATGATTTCAAACTTTAGTCATCAGCATACATTATATGATTAATCAAATGACCATTCACATTACATCCAACATTACATGGATGTTCACTTAGTTCATCTACGTATACACTGAAAAAATATGGAGATAAAATCCCTCCCTGTCTAACAACATTAGTTACTTTAAAGTTACTAGAGTATATATTCCCCCACGGTCCCACCTAATACACATGTCCTGGTTACTATACCAGTAAATCAATATACGCAATAAATATCCTGGGACACCCCTTTCCCCAAGTTTCCTAAACAATGTTCTATGATTTACCTTACTGGCATCAAGGAAACATACAAATACGCTACCATTAAGAGATTTGCATAATTTATTTTAACACACAAATCCCATGGAAAGATCTGTGCAAGATATTTGTGTTTCAAGTCTTGTTTAGTAAACCATGTTTCTTGTAGACACACTATATCATTGTGCTACTGGTAATGGTTATTGTATTATCTGATGAAATCGTTTTCATGATGTATAGATTTCAGAGACTGTAGGAATGCATGTCAATTTTTATATAGTTTGTAATGAAAAGATTATATTTGTTAGCGTCTGCAATGTAAGTTAGAGATCATATGTTATTATGTTTGCTCCGTGTGAAATTGGGATGTTGCAGAACATTTTTAAAGACACTTATTAAACTAGCGTTGAGTCTTCCCAAAATGTGTTGTTATATTGATCAGCATTAACAAACCAGCATTAACAAACTATACATAATTATGTATAGCTAGGGTTTTGAGTTACATTTATGTGGACGTATGTTAAAGGAAATAACAACAAGGCATTAGCTAAAATCCGTTTTCCATGTGTACACAAAGATTAACATTTGACAACATTAAAAAAATACAGAAAAATACGTTTGTAGACAAAATTCTATTTTAAACCCGTGTGTGTAGAGATTCCCCCAGAAAGTTGAAATTTAATGAGCTAGGCGATCACGTGGTACCGTGATGTCAATGCCGACTCGCGGCTTTGTTGACATCTATGCATCGCCATTGTTGTTCTCTCCATTCTCTTGTAACATCATGGCTAGTGGGAGTTTCGCAGAGTTTCAAGTGAAATCATACGATTTTGAGCCACTAGCGGGAACGGTTACAGCGGATGATTCGTCTAATTCCGCTCTTTCCGAGCGTTTCAGCGACGGTAGCGAAGAAGATGATGCGGAGTCGGACAGTCACAATGTTCGCTCATGCAACACCGACTGGTAAGCTTCAACTTCATTACACATATGGTGTGAAAACTGTCGACAACAACAATTATATCGTTTTAGTACGACGTTATATTATAAAATGCGGTGTCAAAGCTGTACAGAGAGTTAGCTAGAGGTTGTAGCTAAGTAGGTCATCGGACGAAGTAATTGTAAACAGACTTGTCAAAGACAAACTTCACAAAGTTACGAACCGTCGAACGTCGTAAGCATGGTTGTCTGGTTTATGCGGATCGAGTTTAGGACGTTATAGCTACTTACGATATCACCCCTCTGGACAAAACCCACACTTTTTTAGTTGGACAGTTGTTCGCGAGATGACCATAATATCATGACATATATAATGACAGCTCTAGATTATGTCATTTATGTGGAACAATAATTTTATTACTCTGAGTCTGACACATAACAATATAGCTACTATATAATCAAAATAAACTAAAATAAACATTAAAACAACATGCAGAATAATTGAATAATTATGGTAATGGGTTATAGCCTGAAGGGTTATGTCCTAGACCTAGGGGTTTAGTGTAACCTTAGGGGTCTTATATGTGAGATGCTACCAGTGGGTATATATGTGCCCTACGACTATGTCCATAAAAATCATAAGGACATAGCATTTTTAATCACATTTTTTGTGTGACATATTTATTACAAATCCATCAAGCAAGTTTCAGAACACAGTTTTACTGGGTTGAATCATTACAAATTCATCAAGCAAGTTTCATAACACAGTGTTACTGGGATGAATCATTCCAAATGTTGGTAACTGTGTAGACCTGGTAACACAATGTGAATCACCACACGGTGCACAGACAATGGTTATAAGCCAAACAACACCCATGGGAATACTTCCCCTGCAGGCAGATGAGAATATGGCTTCAGCAAATACCCATTGATAAACAAGTTATCTAGTCCATTTTGTTGATCACTTTACCTATGACATGCTAATAAATAGCATAGCTTCACATCTACAGACCAATTATTATCTTTACAGGGCAAATTCCCATTGAGCCGAGAAACTGCTGCACTACGACATTGGTTTGGCCAGTGCAGTTTCGGCAACGTGCGAAAAGATGACGAAGTGAAGACTCTGCCACCAAGAAGTACCTCCCCCTGGAAGGGCAGCAATCTTTCCTCAAGGGAGTCTTGTTTGTAACACCCTCCTCTGTGTCAGTGTACTGGTCGACATGGTCATCGCTGTCACTGTTGCTGCTGTCACGACTAGTCGACTCATTGTCAGAGCAAACATACTCTGGATCTGCAGCAGATGTCACTTCCTCCCCGTTTTAGTCACTCGAGTCACTAATCGGACCAGTCAACAAACTGCACTGCACAATCGTTGACCTCACTGCTGATGTCACCTGCACAGCAACCTGCTCTGATGCACAGACTGCTTGCACTCTTCTCGTGCGAGTTGATGGCCTGATGTCAACCTGAAAGCATTTGCTGCTCCTTTTTGGAGTGGAAGCTGTGACTGACTCAGGTGTGGAATTCTCTGTATCACAGGAATCCGTACGAGAGCTGTCATATTCAGTTGCTGTATCTTCAGATGACCCAGTCTTGGGCGACGGTGGACTATCTCGAGCTGCTGCCAGAATGTCAGCAAATAACTGAAATAACAAATGACCCTTATAGAATTTGCAAAAAAATCAATTGTTGTAGGTTTCTGACAAAAGCAAACAAAATCCTATCTTTTACCATCTTGTCAGAAAGGAGTACATCCATTTGTCTAGTCATTTGCCCAGCTTCCAAGTGTGAACAGACTGCCTAGCTGTGAAAAATACAAATTAATTTCAAGTTGCAAGGTATGTATTGTTTATTCTATGATAAAAACATCATAAATAATTGATATCACGCTTACAGAATCTACACAGAGACATAGTTACTTTTGTTATGTTACACTTTTATGCAAACAATTACCTGGAAAATGTGACAATATATTACTTGTGAACATTTTATTTTTGGTTATAACTAATCATCTATTAAATATAAAATAGATAGGTTTGCAACTTGCATTGCATTTATTGTTATTGTTTCACAACAAATGACCATTTTCACACTTGGTAGCTGGGCAACAACCCACATCCAAATGTGAACATATTTATTATTTGGTAAATTTACTTGATTTTTTTAATAACATTAAGTTAAAAATCAAATAAATTCATTAATGACATTTTGTAACATCATTAGTAGAAACCTTATCCATTGATATAGTTACTATCATAACAATATGTGACTATCATAACAATATGTGACTGCAGACATGAACAATCCTGCAATACTCAATTTTATAGTCACAATAGGAAGCCTGCTCCAGGAGTGGTGTAATAATAATAATAATACCTATTAGTAACAATAAGTTGAACAAAGCACAATATAATAACAGAAACAATGTAATAGTAACTGGCATATAATATATATACATGTTTATTAATATATGTCGCATCAAAATAGAAATTTAATTATGCTTTCTGTATCCTATTGAACTAGTTTATCCAGGTTTTATGATTGCCAACGTCCATCCCATGAATAATGTGGGAGCCGAATAATGGTCCTTGGTACATTTCTGAGCTTCTGTTTAAAAAAACATCATGACTTGTGCCAGTAATTAGCAATGCACCAAGCAGTAAGGTGTAATTACACTGATTGCAATCTATTAAATTGCAGTGACATTTCTTTTGTCTTCCATTCATTCATGTTATACAGACATAAAATGAAAAATATGTTCTATCCGTAAACGTTGTTAGTAGATAATACAAGATACAATAGTTATATTTTTGTTATAAATATTTATCTTGGTACATACTGTAGTTCCAATTCAAAATGTAATGATAATACCTTTAAATGTAATAGTATATGTTGCATGATGTACATTGTCTTCGATATTCAACTGTAATAAAATGGAAACTAGGCAATAGCAATATATGACACTGTAATGTAATTCACCATAGGCCTGTGCACTGGAGTTATGAAAATACAAATCAATAAATTACTATTGAAATAAAAAAAATTCTATAGTAACAAATGTAACAGTACTTGTGTGTTACAATAATGTGTGTTATGAAAGCTGCATCTACTGTAAGAATTCTATAGTAACAGTACTTGTGTGTTACAATAGTGTGTGTTATGAAAGCTGCATCTACAGTAAGAATTACATTTATTGAAAACATTACTTTTGAAAACTTAAACATAATAGATTATTAACTCGATGAATACATACTGTAATCTACAGGGTGTTCAATGCGGTAACCATTCAATATTAATAATAATTAATCACATCTACCTGCAAGGTTTACCAATTGCAATGGTGATCAGGGTGGTGTTAGGCATGGGTTAATTGCATGTGTTAATTATAGTAATAATAAGTATCTGACATGTCACATCCAGAATTACCTTGATTCGTTGCCGCTTTCGGTAAGCAGACCTCGTAAATTCACCACTCGTCGAAGGAACCTGGTACCCCAAAGAAGCCATGGGTGTAGTTGCTGAGCCGGCTGTAGTGACAGCGGCAGCGGAGCCTGCAGCGGCGACTGCGGCACTGGAACAACGCTTGCGAGACCCGCTTGCCTTCGACTCGGGCAAAGCGGCCGTCGATCCTGCCCGTGCCGACGCCTGTCTTCTGCGGATTGACGGCATCAATGCAGCTTCTACTGCCGGGAATATTGTTGGGACTGCATCGCTTTTCAACGATATTCGAGCACCAGGATATCCAAGGGTTGCCAACATCTCCGGATCGCGATCAAAACAGCTTCTCTCAAAATGAGCGGAGCAAAGCCGGCTGTGTTTCGTCGGCTTGAAGTTTGCTCGCTTGATTTTTGCGATCCATTTCTTCAATAAAACTGGATCCGTAGGGAACCGAAAAAAATTGTGTGTTGCTCTATGTTTAGAAGAGTTTGCATTACAACCGAATGCCACACAATGAACCATGATGATATTCGCATTACACAGCCACCTCTGCTGTCATATTGCTGAGAATGAATGTAAACAAGCGGTCGCTGTATCGGCAGAGTCAACTCTGACGTCACATCTCGGCATCCCGAAAAGCGCGCCAAAAATATGCATATTCGAAAATGTCCGGATGTACAGCATAAAATGTGGAATTTCTAATTCTTCGATTTTTGGGGATTTTTTTGGCTTGGTGGACATGGAAATATATAGCAGGATCTAATTTAATATGAATTCAAGCAATAGATGTTTTTATTCCCTTTAAGTTGGATTATGGTGTGATTAAATTCAATATTTTGGTGTAGAACCATCACCACAAAATCCATAATAATATATTATTATCATCCATCGCCCAGACAGCAGAGGTGTTTAATATTTTAGACTCCACGTCATGTTATGAGTCTGCAAATATGTCTTTCAGATTTGTGTGAAAACGACATATTGAATTCTGCATTTCAAAACACCTCGAAGCAATCGTTGTAAAATATGCACAGGCCGCAAACATTGAAATAGTGATACACTGTACTACCATTACTTATATAGGTTCACTTAGGTTGTTCCTGACCGTAGGCGGTGGCCTCGGTGGTCAGATCTGCGTCTGTTTCTGTAAAAGCTCTACGGCTTCCTGGCAAGGCGGCTTTGTAGTCGTAGAGGAATTCTCCAGTGATTATCTAGGCGGTTTTTAAATGAGTTGATACTAGGTGCATGTACTACCTGTTCTGGTAAATTATTCCATAATTTTGTAACTCTGATTGAAAAACTTATTTCTTGTATTTACATGTGAACGTTCTTGGAATAATTTCAAACTAAGACCCCTTGTTCCTTCCTTTATTTCACAGTCTTTGTATAACATGACAATGCTAGAAGATACATTAATATCATACTTGCCTTTTAACAGTTTATGTACTTATATCATATATCCGCGTGTTCTTCTATATGCTAATGTAAGGATCGAGTTTCAACTTCTTAAGTCTTTCGATCCTGGTAAGTAATATAATTAATTTCTCACGTCTCTGCACATTTTCTATCGCATCCTTATAGCTGTGTTTATGAAGGGACCATATACGAACTGCGTAATCTAAATGACGTACGTCCTTACTAAAGCTTAATTTATATAGTGGTATATGTCGCCAGTCGCGACTGCATCACCCGTGAGAACAGCGCAAATACCCAACTCAATTTGAAGACGGATAAACGACTTCTGGGAATCCCAATATATAATGACCCGTTCGCCCATTAGCACGATCAGCTTAGCGGTATTGTATATTCGAATAATTGCTTCTACTTCCTAAACATTGCATGTAACATGAGCCACGGTTGGTTGAAATTAGTTTTATTATGACCACCTGACCTGAGTAGATCTACTGATCTAGTGAGCGATTTGATAGGCTGAGCTTAAATTCAGAGTTTCGCAAAGAGGTATTGCTGGCTGGGACTGACGTAATCAGCAGCAGCGACCCCTGGCGCGTGAGGATGACTACACTTTTCACGTTCGGATAAGGCGTTCCATAGCTCTGGTAGAGGGAAGCACGGGCACTCTGGTACTTTAACAACAGTTACTGTTTGCGTCGACGTGTGTCGTTTACAACCATCTTCCGATCTGGGCTTATCCAGCGCGTGACTGCATGCCCCCATTCATTGCCATAGCATGTAATAGTTTAGGATAATTAGTTATTTGATTTAATTTCGATTTGTGCATTAGTGTCGGCTGCAGAAAATTACGCTCAGCGACCCATAAAGCGTTCCTGGCGATTGTGGCACGCAGTATTCTAACAGTGTCCAATTTGTAAATGCACTCGTTAAAATTAACTGATGTGGATAAACCACAGCGTTTTTCGTGAAACAATAACTTAATTGAGAATAGCCATGATATAATATTATAAATGATTTTGGATATTACAATAATGTTAGAGACAAATCTCAAGTGCAAAAATTTTTACATAACAAATAATAGGACAGCGTTCCGCAAACTTTGTTTAGATGTGGGCAAAATTTTTTGGCAAAACAACCGTCATACGATATCGAAGGTGTTCATGATGTTTTAGTTGTTTCCAGCGCTCCACAACGTTTTGTTAACAGACTAGTCTGTATATGGATTAGTGTTTTTTTAATATTGTACCAATTGCCAAAAAAAATGGTCCTTAAAATCAAATTTGTGTGCGTTATATTTCATAGTGTCCCGTTTTTGATTAAATATTGTAGCGTACAGAACTTCAAGCCGTTCGCAAATCGGATCATGTGTTAGAGAGTTACACGAGTTTAAAAGATGATACCTAAAAGCAACCAGAACGTCCGTGACTATTTGACTTTACCACATCGAACACACGTTTTACTGATGAATTTGTTTCCATATTGATGTGTTATGTTGTATATATATTCAATAGTACGTTACTTATGTATAGAATCAACATATTGACGTAACGAGCCTTGTGAAATTGAAGACGAGAATTGATTCCAAGATGGAGGATTCCTATGTTGACGCCACTGCGCATGCACCAAGTATGGGCGTTGTATGGAGAGCCAAAGTGGTATGAATCATAACACATATTATAATATATCCTTAACTGTGTTGCATGTATATATTGTACATTTTGAGAGAAATTGTCATTTATCTTTAATTCTGGTTGGATTTAGTCTATGAATTTGATTCATGGCCATAAATCAAGAACATGTTGGCATTCAATATTTCATTTACAGCTATTGATACATTTCAAATATGTAAAATAAGCAATATTTTTTTCTAATTACTTAACATGCCTTCTTATAATATATTCAAGTTTGATCTTGCTGAAGCAAATATGTATGTTGTATCGACCATGTATCCAACAACCTTATTTTCGTCACGGACGTGACGTTGTTTGTGAATGCGACTCATGGGTTGGTATGTCACATTATATACGCCCCATGCCACCATATATTTGTTTTGCATAAAAGTACATGCCCTGGCTTAAGAATATTATAATTGACTTTTATAAAGGATTAAGCTTAGTTAATGTGTGACTGAGAGAGAGAGAGAGAGAGAGGGAGGGAGGGAGGGAGGGAGGGAGGGAGGGAGGGAGGGAGGGAGGGAGGGAGGGAGGGAGGGAGGGAGGGAGGGAGGGAGGGAGGGAGGGAGGGAGGGAGGGAGGGAGGGAGGGAGGGAGGGAGGGAGGGAGGGAGGGAGGGAGGGAGGGAGGGAGGGAGGGAGGGAGGGAGGGAGGGAGGGAGGGAGGGAGGGAGGGAGGGAGGGAGGGAGGGAGGGAGGGAGGGAGGGAGGGAGGGAGGGAGGGAGGGAGGGAGGGAGGGAGGGAGGGAGGGAGGGAGGGAGGGAGGGAGGGAGGGAGGGAGGGAGGGAGGGAGGGAGGGAGGGAGGGAGGGAGGGAGGGAGGGAGGGAGGGAGGGAGGGAGGGAGGGAGGGAGGGAGGGAGGGAGGGAGGGAGGGAGGGAGGGAGGGAGGGAGGGAGGGAGGGAGGGAGGGAGGGAGGGAGGGAGGGAGGGAGGGAGGGAGGGAGGGAGGGAGGGAGGGAGGGAGGGAGGGAGGGAGGGAGAGAGAGAGAGAGAGAGAGAGAGAGAGAGAGAGAGAGAGAGAGTCAAGACACCTACCAATACATGTATAAATGCCCCTAATTAACATTATTAAAAAAGACAATTTCCAGCAGATAATTACCAAGAGAGAACCTGTATGGATACGACGACATAATATAATATTACTCCCATATTTACAAGATTATTTGTGCGTTCAATGTAGAAAAATACACAACCGTCACGGACATTTGCTAGCCAAAAAACTACATGCCCCTAATTATGTAGGCTACATTACATTCATATGTGTATGCATCAGCCATTAGATTCTATAACGAAATGGAAGAAGACTATGACGACTTCCAATTTAATTGAACCAGTTAACGTTGTATAGAAACCTGCATTAGTTCCACCATGTAGAACAACGACATTCTTGCGCAACAATAATACGCACACAACAAAAACATAAATCCAAGGTAAAGGTGTATACGCATTTAATAAAGAAAATTTGCCGTCACGGACGTTCTGCATTTATAGATGTTGTCAATCTTCCAATCCCTGCATGCAGTCAAACTGGTTGTGGGCCGCACTGATCTCATCCCGTAGACTTTCATGCAGTATGCACCAGGCGCGACGGTATAGGAATCAAAGGCAAGAAGATGTCATCGACGGCAGTTTCGTCAATGTCCTCGGTTGATGGCCAGATGAATACATTTAGTTTTCCAACGACTGGATGCTTTATATGAACCGGCGTTACGATTTGCGGATATGTAACATGGCATGGCAGAACGTCCTTGACGGCAATTTTGGGACACTTCGCATGCTCATATAAGAATGGACATAAACTGCAATAAGATTTATGTGTGAAATTGACTAAAAGCATGATTGGTCTACATTTTAGGACTTGTGTAATACAGATACGACATAATGTTGTATTGTTTTTAAAAATGGGAAATACGCGTAGTCATAGACGTTCCGCAAAAAGGGCGAAATTTCACACATCCAAAGATTAAAAAATATCTGAAAGAGTATATTCAACTTTCGTAGAGGAGTAGATTATGGCAATATATAAAAAAGAATACTGGACTCTTTATAATTCGAACAAATATTATATTTATTATGACACATTCACTGAACTTTATACCAAAAAGAACACACGTTTTTAAGTATATATGTAATGTTAAAAAAATCACAAAAATATAATTGTATTGATATGAAGTATTATATATGTCCACAAACTTCAAAACTTCAGCGGGACAATGGAAATGTCAAAATACATCCGCCATGGATTGGGTTCAAACAATGGACCATGGAATGCAATCTCGTCCGTGTTTTGCAATTGGTGCAATGTTAAAAAAATTCACCCATGTATTGGTTTTAAACCCTACCGAATGATAACAAAAAGGTTCATTAGAAAGAGGTGCCTAACTGGCATAAACAACCCAATAACTATCACCACAAACAAACTTTTCAAATTATAGATTTCTTTTCGAAAAACGGCAAATTGGTACTTTTTATCCGACCTGAACAATTTAAACAACAATATATATATACATTTGTCCAAAATATGATTTCCATGTACCTACATGTCACCACCCTTAAGCGTATCCACTCTTTCTCCACAAAATGTTCCAAAATGACAGTCAATACGCGGTGTCTCTTGTTGGTGACCAATCTGTTCAGCGCGGCTTGCAGATCTAGCTTTTAAATGTTGAGGTGCAATAAATCCTCTCCCCAATAAAAGCCCAATCGAGCTGGTGTCTGGCAAGGCAGGCATACCAGTGCTATACCGCAGACGGTTCACAACGGCCGGACTTGTACGTGTTCGCAGCTATTAGGACAACGCACGGAAGTCACCAGGTAGGAAGTTACAAACACGATTCAATATAGTTTACATTTATGCATTAATGAATAGGCCCTATATTGATGTTTCGCTCACCTCATTTCAGATTTATTTCCCAGAATTGGTCCGCTTCTATATACCTTAACGTAAGACAATTCATCCCTTGCTTTATATCTTCCCACCAACATGATCAATGTCCAACTCATATGTTTCTCTCCGATCCCGCTATATTTTCTTCATCACCATGATGGACAGCTATGGACTGGGTGCACTTCTTTTCCTCAACGATAACAATAACGTCTATCGTTAAACTGATCCGACATCTTAGGACCACTACTACTCTTTCTTTCGTTCTTTGTACCTTGGTACATAGCTTCCACCATCCTGACATCCAATTCTGCCCCTCATATTAGTATCATCGTTGCCGGCACCATATCTCTCAGACTTGTGTCGTTAGTAATCTAAATATCCACAAATATCAGTACCAGTATTTCCTCACATGTCAATTTTTCTGCCATCTGTTTAAAAACAAACATTTCATCGGTCGTCCTTCTTCCCTTTCTGAATCCGCGTTATTCTTCGTCTTATTCCTACTCACCTCTCTTCCGTATCTTTCAACCCAAAATACTTTCTAGCAGCTTCTTAAAATGACCTTTATGCGGGACAACACTACCAAATAAAGTTGTGACTCCGTGACTCGGAAACGTGGCTTGTTTGCTGATAACACAAGTCAGATGTATGTTTGTATAAGAGCTTAATAGTAAGCCAACTCTTTATGTATAACTAGATTACATAACTACAATAATATACAATGTCGATACCTAGTTATACATGTCATAACAAATACACAAAACTGACAGCAAAGGTGGGGGAACCGACCACACGCAGGTGGAGGAAACCCACCATCTGACTTACATGTGTGAAATTCTGTGATTCAAATACAAGGGGAAAGCGTTAGGTACATGTGCACATGTCCCCGCCCTAAAACCCCTTGGAAGATGTATCATATACACAGTGTACTATTATCATTAGCCAGAATCTCGTAAGACAAACTATGCTACAGAATGCATGGCTATAGTTGCAAGAGATATCAGAGAAAACAATGATGGCACAGAACACAATTATGCATACACTGTAACTTAATATAAACCGTGTATTTAAAATTGCATGCAGAAACACACTACTAAGTAAAAAAAACACCACCAGCCATATAAATACTCAGGTGTGGACGGGGTAGGAGGGTGGGAAAACAAACTTCAAAAATCGAGAGCGAATATACCTATTCAATTCTGGAAATTTCGAGAGAGAGGCTGGGATTGGAGAACTAGTCTCATGTTTCTGTCAGCCTCATAATTTTTTGAGCTTACCGTATATTCCAGAATAGAAGCATTGGTTTTGTTGCCCACATAAATGCCGTTTGAATTTCATTCAAAAGGTGTTTTTATGCGGGACAACACTACCAAATAAAGTTGTGACTCCGTGACTCGGAAACGTGGCTTGTTTGCTGATAACACAAGTCAGATGTATGTTTGTATAAGAGCTTAATAGTAAGCCAACTCTTTATGTATAACTATATTACATAACTACAATAATATACAATGTCGATACCTAGTTATACATGTCATAACAAATACACAAAACTGACAGCAAAGGTGGGGGAACCGACCACACCAGGCCAATTCTGTAATAACTAATTTTCAGAATGGCTCCCCCCACCCCACCGGATTAAAATGATCTTGAATTATGATGCCTCGATACTTCGCCAAAGATGTGTTTATACATTTGTTGTAAAAGATTCTAGGTTATAAACATCCCAAACTAGTAGTATGCCCTATCGCGACAATACTAAAAAACAACATTTCATTGAATTATAATAAACATATTGAGGTAGCTATGATTAATTTCTCCCTGTCCGCACCATAACTGTATGTGCATGTAAAATTTATTTATAACAGGATACGTTAATAGAGGACATGTGTGTGGTGTGTTTGCGGTTGTGCGTGCGTTCGTGCGTGCGTGTGTGTGAATATATATATATATACTGTATACATATATTGTCCTAAATATATGTATATATATATATATACATATATTTGGGACATTTTTATACGTATATAGATTTTTGAGAATCGTTGATGGTCACAAATTCCACATATGACATTGTATAGGGTGGTCACTAATCGTGTATCGACGACAGACGGATATATGTTATTGCCTTCCCTGGCTTCTGATTACATGGGAGACAGGATCACAAAGTACTGGGCTTAGTTTATAATTGTTATTATTATCCTGCAAGCTATCTGTTTATTTACGAATATTCCAGATAGATAGAAAAACGAGGAGGCTACCCTTGCCAAATAATGTTGATCACGTTGAAGTTTAATAAATGGGACCCAGGCTTTCAGAATCTGTCTAAATTTAGGGAAAATATTATATTCAGCCGGTTTTGGCAGTTCTATGCGTATGATATAGGCGCATAGATTATCATTTTAAGGAATAATTATTATAATATATATATATATATATATATTATAATAATTATATATATATATACAATATCATATACTCTATATTAATGAATGTTGTATTGTGTAGTAACATATAACAAGGCTGGGTCTTTCACAAGTCATCTGCACAATGTGACATTTTTCTACATCTTTAGCAGATAACAGAAAGGGCGGGCAGATAAGATTGCTCTCAAGGGGACGTAGAAAGTTGACTGTTATACATAGTGGACAGGGGCTCATGTCACACACACATAGTAGTCATTTTAGAAGTTATAGTTAAGTAGCGGTGGGATTATGAGAGCTACCCATTGACTAGTTTGAAATGGTTAGTGCTCACAGCTTTAGGCTTGGATGTGAGGCTGAGCTGCATGGGCAGTGACTGCTGTGGGCCCATTACTTCTACTCCTGCTTACTAATGGTATTTTAATTACCCCTACACAGATCAAGCAACATACAGTCCACGTTATGCAGGGGAACGTAGTCACACCCATGGCTTGCGAGGATGTTTCAACCACGCCTGCGAGTTTAACATAAAGTTTGAAGTAAATCTGCTAATATGTAATGCAAATGTGTTCTTTTGTTATAGGAGCAGACCGGCGGCTCGAAATAGCCAGTGAAGATATGTTTCGCGACACGGGGGAAATTTTTAAATCGTATTCAAAACGGAAAGTTAAGGTAAATACAGATATATTATGTGTATAATTAAAAGTAATAGACAAGTTTCAGCTATTCGTTTTTCAATTCCAACTTATCTCAACACTTAACGAATAACATATAAGTTAATCTTACATCATAAGTAGCCATAATATAGTTTTTTGTTAAGTTTGAAGACGCTTCCACGACCTTGTATACTGCACGTGTCTATTAGGTAAAACGCTTATTTTTATAGATCGTTTATTGCAAGTGTAATATATATATAAGTTTCATTTTTTTAATTCTGAGTGAATAGAAATACCTGTGTTAATTCCCAATTCCCATTTAAATGTATGGTATATTTTTACTGACAGTTGACCAATGAATGCGAGCTAGGATAACAAACATTATTTCACTTGACCACAGAGTCAAAGAAATGCGTGAATCACAATTGCTGTCTGAGTGATAAGATTCCCAGATGACTGTTTACATTATGTGTACATATTTGTGATTTGCTAGGTGGCAGCGGACTTGCCAGAGCTGGTGGTGCACGACAGTTAAAGCAGCGAGAAAGAGGAGCTTGAGCATGAAGGACAAGGGAGGAGCTAGATGTAGGTCACTAGATCACAAACAATGCTTTCGTGCAGAATCATTGTTAAAAGCAAACTTTCAGTTGATTTTGTATATTTGGCTAGTAAAGGTAAAAACAAATTAGGGTGGCAATTTGTTTACGCAGGATACGTTTACCAAATTCTATACGGCCCCCCACCATTTAAATTGCACAATTTGTTCATTATAACATTAAACAAATTTCCTACATGTCTATAATGATGTATGGAGCCCTTATCATTGACAATACCCATTTATATTAATGCTGGTGTGTCTTAGATATATGTGAGCGCTTGTGGAGATCCGCCATCTTTAATTTCAAAATGGCGGTGACACAAAAGGAGAATAAGGAGAATTACCTAATGGCATTTGATCTTATTTGATACATTATGCGTTTGCAAAATTACCGGTCGCCGGGTCAGGCCCCCGGAATAATAAATTTATGGCACGCGGGTATAATATTTCGTCTTTTGCGTCGTTTTATTATAAAATTGGTGAAACAAATTATTATTGAAACAAAGTTTATATGAATTTGGGGGAAATTATGCATAGTATGTGGGGAATGTTGATTAAGTAAATTTGCATATTTAAGAGACGAATGGTCTCATAATGCAACTTTAGAGTCAACTATTCAGTGATGAGAGTTAATGTTCATGAAACTATTTGCAAGCCTTTTCAAATGAAGGAACACTTTGAGGATACAAAGAACCACTGGTAAATGAAAAGTGTATACTGCGAATATTAATACAGTAAACCCTAGGTAATTCTTTTTTACAACCGCCATTTTAAATACAAGAATATAAAACGGTATTGTTAGTGGTAAGGGCTCCATACACTGTAGCATAAATATGTAAGGAATTATTTTAAATACTATTTTAATGGAAAATTAGTACAATTTGCATGGTGGGCGGTTATGTTGAATTTGGTAAACTTATCCTACTTCGAACAAGGTGAGTTGAAAGGTTATATTGGTAACTCAGAATACGACATATTTCCCGCTGTAAACTGCGCAGACTGCATTTAATTTCAAACAGTTAAATTACAAAACACATATGACTGCCTTTTTTTCCCGGGCAACGCAAAGTAACTCAGCTAGTTATAACGTAAATAGTCATTATCAAGTGTAAGTTTGCGTTTACACAGGGGCCTACGCTGCTAGCGTCATGAAAGCAGGATGAGAATTAAGAAGATACTTTTAATTGTGCCTTGATTTTTACTGTAGACATACAGGGTGAATAACGTCAAATGATGTATATATGATGTACCTGTTTTCATATTTTACCATTTAAGGCGGTTATAATTAGTGTCAGATAACAATGAAATACATTATGTTACCTGTATGATAATATTATTGTGTAAACATTCAAAATACACAACATTTAGTAAATTCATATAAATGTGAAATAAACACACACACACACACACACACACACACACACACACACACACACACACACACACACACACACACACACACACACACACACACACACACACACACACACACACACACACACACACACACACACACACACACACACACACACACACACACACACACACACACACACACACACACACACACACACACACACACACACACACACACACACACACACACACACACACATATACACCCCTTTAGTCACATTGTATTAGCAGAAACATGTAGCAGGTAATCATGGATAAGATAGAAGGACTGTCACACAGTGTTCATAAACTTCACATACATTGTTAATATGCATTTCCGGATTTGATTTGTCATTAGTTCTTAATACAAAGACCGGGTAAAACCGTTAACTAATTTCAATGTACAATTTTAATTGTGCTCACACAGAGATTCGCGTTGAAAATAAATAAAAATACATATGAAATCCTGGCTGTCTAAAATAGAGCGGATATTAACTACTTGTTGCTTTACAATAAAATAGTTGTGTTCGACTTGCTGATTTGTCTTAATTTACAATAGGTAACAACCGACGTCTACGGATCCGAATAGACTCGATGTATCTTCAATATAGTTCCTAACCAATTGCCAGGGCAAGTGATTTCACGTGTTATGAACCAATTAAAATGCGTGTCTTGGACACGTGTTTTCACGGTAAAACATGATAACAGATTCTCGTGACCTCACGTACGCCAACACGTGATTTCATGAGTAATGAGCCTGTTACAACACGTGCATGAGACACGGTTTTTTGGGGGAAAGTTGTTCACAGAATCTCGTGAATTCACGTACGGAAACACGTGATTACATGAACGGAAACTCGTGAACCAGATAAACACGTGCCGAAACACGTGTTTTCACCGGGAAAGTTATTCACAGAATATGGTGAATTCACGTACGAAACGCGTGATTACACGTTCGGAAACTCGTGATTTCACGAGCGGTGAACCAGATAAACAGGTGTCGAAAGACGTGTTTTTACCGGAAAAGTTGTTCACAGAATCTCGTGAATTCACGTACGGAAACTCGTGTTTTCACGTGCGGTGAACCAGATAAACACGTGTCGAAACACGTGTTTTCACCTTGAAATTTGTTCATAGAATCTCCCGAATTCACGTACGGAAACTCGTGATTTCACGTGCAGTGAACCAGATAAACACGTGTCAAAACACGTGTTTTCACAGGGAAAGTTGTTCACATAATCTCGTGAATTCACGTACGGAAACTCGTTATTTCACGTGCGGAGAACCATATAAACACGTGTCGAAACACGTGTTTTCACCTTGACATTTGTTCACAGAATCTTGTGAATTCACGTACGGAAAACACGTGAATTGAACTAGTTGAACACGTGAATTCACCTTCTGAACATGTGAAATCACGTGTCATTGTTAGCTGGGTAGGGTACTTTTTGTTTTGGAATTCAGGTATTTCCATACTGATAACTTACTGCTTTTAATTTGGGTTTGACTTATAGCTTCTGATGCTAACTTTGTTTCAGACTCCTTCTGGATCTTCTTTGTTAATTTACGGACTTGATTTCTAGCCCTACAGTATTCATTATAATATTTCCCTTCTTTGGTTTCCATATAACGCTTCCATAGTGTGTGTTCGTTTTAATTGTTTTTACCGATTTCATATCTAGGTGTACTTTCCCTATTCACCAGAGGGTAGCACTAGTGGCAGCACCGCCCTCTGGCGACTGTCACGGTTACAAGATTTATGATCTGCCAAAGCAATTATTGGTTCTGCCCTGGCGTGAACCTTCCACTGACCCGGAGCGGACATTCATCTAACCGTAAGGGGGCTATCGTACTACTACAAATTAAGATAGCTAAACACACTAACCGACTGAGAGAAAACGGTGTATGTTGTCCAGATACGACGTTGCCAACATCACAAATATACACGGTCAGTTACGGTTTTACTATGGAAGACGATTAGTCTTAGACTTAGATCATTGATGTCTAATGTCAGTCACCCATGGCATGCCAAGCCCATGGTCCGGATGGTATGGGCATGGCAGGCCAGACACCGTGGCCGTGGGACCATGTCACGATGATGTTGGTGGCCGTGCATACCGAACCTGATCCAATCTAGCTCTGGCCTTGCTCTTGGTCTTGGACGTGGATTGTTTTAAAGATTTAATTTTATGTCTTGTCCATGAAGTACGGACATTGTCATTGTTGTCTTGTTGTCGTTACTATGATTCATAATGATTCAATGTAACATTAAGTTTAACAAGCTGACATAGAGAGGCTCTCGAAAAAATCCACCTTAGGCTTCAAAAACCTCCATTTGCTCCCCTCTGATGCTCACCAAAACCTCCATTTGCATCCCACTTGGGACTCAACAAAAACCTTCAGTTGCACCCGGAATGCACTTCCTTCCCTAAATATTAGAGGGGCTAATCCTATCTCCAACCCCCCACCAAAAATATTGGGAGGCTCAGCTCGCCAAGCCCCTTGGTTCCGACACCATATGATTTGTACCTCACCTCTTTACATTTTATGGCCAACAGTGAATGCATCATTTACACTGATTTTGTGACATTGACAAATCAGCAGGTCACTCAAATGTTAAATTTCAGCCAAGTAATTCCAACATGTAAGATGCTCAGCTAAGATGAAAGGCCAGTTTATAGTACACAAGGCTAAGCAATAATTGTCCAAAATTTTGGTCGTGCAAGAATTGGCCAATTTTTTGTATGATTGTGTCGGCTGTTCTTTCTGCAGACCTCGGCCCAGTGCTTCTGTCAATACTGTCAATGTCATAGTCACTCAGATTGACAGGTAATGAGATATCAATAAGGTACTTATCCGACAGCATCTGACCTACTAACTTTAGCAACAATTACGAATAATGTTTACTATTTTTTTCTTAGCCACTCATATTATCTTCGTTATGGAAACAATCAAGTAGTGATTTGTATTATGCAGTCTGATATGCAGGTCAATGTGTTGGGGTGGACATTTTGGATGGAAAAAAGTTCAACAATTGTTGATGGATGTATGTCACTTTATATAAGTGAAATTACAGAATGAGACACCAAATTCCGTCCAAAATTAGTACATATCTTAAGGCCAGACACAAAACTGCCCTGATATTATCGGAGCCATCTATTTATAACTTTCAGCTTGTCAGCAAAATTCACCGCAGATAACTGGGTCATCTGGTAAACACCTGCTGGAAACACAATAACTGAACATAACCCCTCTACTTTGACCTACATCTCAGGTCATTATATTGTAGTTGCTCTGTGGGGTCAACAAGAACTGACCATGCTGCTTGACCATGCATTGTTTGGTGTTGGTAAATATCTCTAATATGGAATATTAGCCGAATACTGAGTGCTGTATTTATATTTGTTGAGATTGACCGGCGTGGCTCTTTTCCAGTGGATTGGTTTCAGCTATCGTCAAACAAAAACACATCGAATCTAGTGACTAACAGCTGTTCTGTTGTCATTAGCTAGTGCCCTAACCTGCATGCATTGCGATTATTCAATATTGCGTATCACAGGATTTTAAAGTTGCATTGTCACTTATACTTTTTTGCTCATCTCAATTCAAATTCGTCTTTTTTGTGAAAAGTTTACCTAGCTAGTACCCATTATGACATGTTAGCTTGTTTGTGTTTGTCAAATCATTTATTCAGGTGATTCTTAAACTTGGAATCTTCCATTCTGTGTTGCAAGTTGTCAATTTGTCACTGTGCGTGACATTGTGGATGTCAAGTTGACAGATGATGTTGTGTGTGTGTAGTACTGTGTCTCCGAGATATGACCATGACTAAAATAATGATAATGTTTTGATTACAGCCCTCTGTCTGATAGCGTGGAGGAAGAGGAAGGTAGTTGGCATCAACCTGAGCCAGTGATAAGTTGACAACCACGCAGTCTAGTTGGAGTGTCAACCAGCTCCAGGCAGCTCACTGACATGACAAACAGGATATTTCAACACTGAAATTCAAGTGATTTGATTTGCGCTTGCTCTGGGTCAGTCGCAGTAAAAGCAAAAGTTTGGTGTTTTGACCGTGGACATGATTGTTGATGCATTCTGTGGTGACTGGCCGCTTGGCTTTGTCACCGACGGACGTCTCTCCGAGCCTTTGGTGGACGCCGTCAGCTTAATTTTGAATCTCCTCTTCCTTCTCGTCATCCTACCGAACTGTCTCTACAAATGGCGCACACTCAACCGTTGCCATGGAAACAATGATGTGCGATCGAGTGTCCGGTATCCAGGTCACAATCTACGATGGGCGGTGACGATGTGTGTCGCCACCATCCAAGTATTCCAGATAGCCGAGGGCGCCATTGCGGTTACCATGACAACCGGGTTGCGTCTGCACCTGTACGTGCCCCACGTTGCCGCGGTAACAGTGTGTGTGTTGACGCTGGTGTTTTACGATTTCGTGGAGAGACATCACCTGACAGGGTACCTGGGGGTGTTGCTGATGTACTGGGGGGCCATCGTGGGGGTGACTGTGATGAGAGTGGTGTGTCTGGCACAGATGGGGCTCCACCTTGGACACACCCGCATGGCTCTTACCCTGCTCCTCCTCATTTTGTTGCTCCTGCTCTTTGCTCTCGACATCTATCTCATTGCCCACCTCGTAAGTATGCCAACATCAGAAAATTTGCTTTATTTGTGTGTAATTAGGGGGCGTATTGTAAGTCTACATAGTCCCAAAAAATAAATATGGTGTTTAGTATTGGTTGAGACTATCATGCACCCACGCCACCAATGTGGTGTGAGACTTTAACAAGATTTAACAAGATTGCCATCCAGAGAAATAACTCTAGATGGCAGGTGGACAAGGAAGCCCTTTGGCTTATCGAGAGTCCAACCCTTTTATCTATATATATCCAGCCCTTCAGAGGTATGTGTCGATTTTATTTTTAAACATATTCACACTACTAGCACCCACACAATCATCAGATAATCTGTTCCATTCATTCACAGTCCTTTGTGAAAATGAGAACTTTCTTACGTCTAATCTACACTGCTCCTTTACTAATGTAACTTCGTGTCCTCTAGTGTTTCTATCTTTCTTAACTGAAAAAAACATATTTCTATATCAATATTTTCATAACCATTCAATATTTTAAACACTTCTATCTGATCTCCTCTCAATCTCCTGGTCTCTAGTGTTGTTAAACCACATTCTTTTAGGCGTTTTTCATAACTAAGATCCCTCAGTTTTGGTATAATTTTAGTCGCTCTCCTCTGTACTCTTTCTAGCATATCTATGTCCTTCTTGCGGTATGGCCTCCACGCTTGTATACAATATTCTAAATGAGGCCTAACTATTGTTTTGTACAGCGGTATTATTAGTTCTTTTTCTTTATATGCTATATTTTGCCTAATCAATCCAAGGATTTGATTTCCTTTTGAAGCTGCAATTCCACACTACTCTGAAACCTTCATGTCAGCACTAATTGTCAGTCCTAAGTTTTTCTTTTACAGTAGTACGTAGTACAGTTCCCCCCATTGTATATTCTACATATTCGTTCCCAAGTCCTGTGTGAAGGCATTTACATTTCCCAAAATTGAACAAAATTTGCCACTTTTCAGACCATTTGATCAACCTGTCAAGATCATCTTGTAAATGCTGTCTATCTCCATCTCTTTTAATCCTTCTATACACTTTTGTATCATCTGCAAATTTCAACACCTTGCTAGCTATATCATCGTCCAAATCGTTTATATATATTAAGATTAATATAGGTCCCAGTACTGATCCCTGTGGAACCCCACTCAAAACCGATTTCCAGTTTGAAGCCTCCCCATCAACAACTACCCATTATCTTCTGTCAATCAGCCATTTTTTATCCAGTTAATTATACCATTTCCTATGCCATGGGCCTTTAGTTTAAGCAGTAATCTTTGATGTGGCACTTTGTCGAAAGCTTTTTGAAAATCTAAGTAGATGATATCTACTGGTGATCCATCATCTACCCACTTAGTGATATCTTCCAAAAAACAACATATTTGTTAAGCATGACCTCGCTTTTAGAAACCCATGTTGAGTTGGTTAGGCTTAACAAGAAAATCCACCATATGATCTTTAATTAGTCTTTCTAATAATTTACAAATCACCGATGTTAAACTAACTGGTCTATAATTATTTGACTTGTTTCTCGAACCTTTTTTAAATAATGGTATAATGTTTGCTTCTTTCCATTCTAAAGGAACCACTCCCTCTTCTAATGACAAGTTGAAAATTGTTGCAAGCGGTATGCTAATTTGCTGACTTGTGACTGAGCATTCCAAAATGGTCATATGACTGTTTTCTTACTCAACATGTTTTGGAACCAACCAGAGGTGGGAATGTGTTGGATTTAACGTTCTATTCTCAGAACGAATTAGTTGATAATTTGAAAGTGTGTGAACCTCTGGGATCTAGTTATCATAACTAGATCCATTCTAATATAAAAGTACAGTTTGGGAATAAAGGTAAAAAGCAACTGAAGAGAAACTTCAACAAAGGCAAATTTAAACAGATGAGAAAATATTTAGTACACATAGACTGGACTACCTTAATGAAGAATATGACAGCAACAGAATGTTGGACTGTTTTGAGAGATGAGATTGAGGGCATTATTGAAAGATTTGTTCCCCTGAAAAAGCAAGAGAAACGATCCAGGAAGAATCACCTTTCAAAGGAGGCTATACATAAGATTGCTTACAAATAAATTATGTGGAAAGTTTATACTATAGAGACACTGGAAATATAGAAAACTTCAACAACTATAAAGAGGCCCTTAACATGGATACAGCTTAAATTAGAAAAACTAAGGAAACTTTTGAGCACAAATTGGCGAATGATATAAAAATGACAGCAAGTGTTTCTACGCCAATGTAAGGATTAAACAGAAGGTTCAAGATAAAATGGGTCCACTTGAAAACAGCACAGGAAACATAATATCTGATGGGATTCAGATGGCAGAGGTCCTGAATGAATATTTCAACTCGGTCACCACAGAAGATATCATTTCACTGCCAGTACCAGTTACTATATTTGAGGGGCTGAATCAAATCAATTAGTGCAGTTGTTTGTTACTCCTGAAATGATATCAAGGAAAATTAAGAAGATAAAAGAAAACAAATCACCTGAAGTTGACGGAATATCACCAAAACTGCTTAAAGAAATTGAACACATTACACCACGTGCTGTGTTCTTTAACTTGGCACTTAAAGAGGGAATCGTCCCATTAGAATGGAAAGAAGCAAACATTACGTCATGGCTTAAAAAGGGATTGAGGAGCAAGGCAGAGAATTATAGACCAGTTAGTTTAACATGATCAGTTTGATGCAAATTACTAGAAACACTTATAACAGATGACATGGTGGAATTCCTTTTAAAACACAAATTAATAAATGAATCTTAACATGCGTTCTTAAAGGCTAGGCCTTGTCTAACCAATCTCTTATGTTTTTTGGAAGAAATTACAAAGTGGGTAGACAATGGGTCACCAGTGGAAGTTGTCTACGTAGATTTTCAGAAAGCATTTGATAAAGTGCCACGTCAAAGATTGTTGCTTAAACTTAGTTGTTGCCATTTGAACATCGTGAATGCTCAACCTTGCATTACATCTGCTGCCGCGTATACATTGCACGATTAAGCATTCGCAATGTTCAAATATCAATAACTCAAAAACTAAAAACAAATCCAGGGTACATCCAGTGGCATATTTGTTGATACGATTATTATATTTACTGAGATATCAAAAGATATTAAATCACATTGCACGTTTGAGCATTCGCAATGTTCAAACGGCAATCACTCAAAAGGTAATCAAAATTCCTGTGTGCATCCAGCGACAAATTTGTAGATAAGAATATTATCTTTACTTGATATAAAAAAATATAAAATTCCACATAAATTCTGCAATTTCATGTACAGACTGAAACAACAGGCTGCACTGCCGCTCGCCGTTCTAAAGGATAGGGTGAACTCTGCAACCCTGCCTGTGGTGACGTCGGCAACATCTGACAGGCTGTTACATTCACATGACCACGTTTGAATGGGCTCAGTGACATGAGTTCGCAATGAACAGGCTTCATATTTGGCACATTACTTGACAAGAGTATTAAGTTTACGCATACAAAGTTTCAAAGACATTTAAAATTTCATTTCACTTAGTCTTTAACAAATCTGGCGTAAAATGTGAATCATTATACCGAGATCAAATTAATTAGACTATGAACTGTTACCAGTCTATGATCTGTCACCTATTTCCTGTTGGTGTATTTTGTTTCTAGAAGTACTTTCTCCACAAACATCGTTTGCCTAAGCCGCCAAAGAAGTCCATATGTGAAGACGTCGTCTTTATCCATCCGTATGCCAACTTCCTGTCAAGGATATGCTGGCAGTGGCTCACCCCCCTACTGGGGCGGGGCTACAAGATGCCCCTCAAGTTGACCGACCTTGGAGTCCTTCCTGAGGTAAGCACATCATTGATACATTGTCATTTGTGCTAAATTGAAGTGATGATAAATGTTCATTAAGTTTAAAGTCTGTGCCATCACCCAGTATCATCATGGTCATGTCAAACCAGGGCTCACGGAGGGGTGGTAATTTATAAACAAATTAGTAATTGGCGGAAAGTTTGCAGAATTCGTTGTACTTTGTCCCACTTGCTGGTGAAGTTACTGTCTTGACTGAGGACACCATGTCAGTCATACCCAAATTCCGTGAACTTGCGGTTAGTATTGCCTATCCATGTTCACAATTTGAATGTTTTATATACATTTCTTTGAAATAGTGACCAATATTTCAGGTTTATTAAGAGCAATGTTAGCTTCAAAATACAGCAAAATTAATTTAGAACTTGTGAAACTATTTAAATATGCAATGTTGTGTCCCGAAATGCAGTTACGATTTAATAATTGGGTATTTGTGGATTATAAGCGCATGGTAGCTACAAAATGGTGCATGCAATGATGGAACTATTATCTACGTCATGTTTTAAGTGCTACCATCTATTGATGATACGATTGTTACATGATTCTGGCTCTAGCTGACACAGATTATAGATTCTGAACTGTCCCACATATGCACAGGTCATAGTGATTGCTGTGTTAATCCTGGTCATTTGTTGTAGATGGAGCGAGCAGACGTTAACGTTGTACACCTGAAAAGGGTTTTTGAGGAAGTGCATGTGAGTTTTTTAGATAAATTCAACTTTATTTCAGTCACTTGCATGTAAGTTAGTTATTACAATATTATGTAATGTTAAATAAAAACTGTTGAGATTCACCAGAAACCCAAGAGGGTTTATAATGAGAACCACATAAGGTAAAAAAGTTGTAATTGTGCTTTGCCATCAGTATTGTTTAAAGGGGTTTGTGTGTTTATTTTTATTGTACCACAATGTTATACAGTATAAACTGTGTATACTCTAACGTTCTTACCGCCAAAAATATACGTTTTATTAAAGCAGAAACAACTGTCGAGTTCAACAGTTTAAATCAACGAGCTGTCACTGAAATCCCCAGAAAGCAAGCTGAGATAATAGTGAGAAAGGTGATGATCACATGAAGCACATACCGTATTATCCCCAATAGACGCCCAGTGCGCAAAGGCTTGGGTGTACTAAATTTATCTTAAGTAGCACAAGCTGTGAGGGGTGGGCGGACGCACAGATTGCACACACGTCACACACCATTGGACACGTCACATACCATTGGACAATGCAGGAAATCCTATGTGCTGAATCAGCACTTAAAAAATTCAAAACCACATGCTTTGCCAACGTCTGGGCCGCGATGCAACGGGGCAATGCCAATGTACTTTGAGCACTGCACTAAGGGAGCGATTCCTGAAGACTTTAAATCGGACATTCAGGTGCTGTTTGTTCTTCTGACCCATCCTCGTGGCTACGTACGGTTACGTGATTATGGATATCACATCATTTTGACCATTCCTCTGCGTTGTTAGAATGCCCGACTTTGAGAATAAAACAAAACTGATAGAAACGTAATGCCATCTTATGACTAATGTACAAATAATTGTTATTTAGAAAGTATCCGCAATGTGGCACCAGCAGAGTATTTGCCATTATTAAAACACACGTTCACACTTGAAAATATGTTTTCGTGCGTGGTTTCACTTCTGAAAAAAGGGGGTTTGCATCTATTAGGCAGTGTGCATCTATAGTCCAAGAAATTTTTCTACTCTGAAATCTTAATGTTGTTGTTTGTAGGCGGAGAAAAAGACTGACTTCTCCCTGCGTCGAGTGTTTGTGCGGGCCTACTGGCCCGTCATGAGTGTCGTCCTCCTCCTCCAGCTCCTGTCTGACCAGCTCGCCTTCGTCGGTCCACTCTGTATTGATCCCATTGTCCAGTTCGTCATCTCAGAGAGAGAGCGGTCAGACAACCTCACCAGCACTCAGGCAAGTGCTGAATCTGCCAACAAGAATTACTGTGATACTAATATAAATGCCCATTGTCTGGATGTTGCTGCACACGCACAGCTGCCCATTGTCTGGATGTTGCTGCACACACATACAGCTGCCCATTGTCTGGATGTTGCTACACACACACACAGCTGCCCATTGTCTGGATGTTGCTGCATATACACACAGCTGCCCATTCTCTGGATGTTGCTGCATACACACACAGCTGCCCATTGTCTGGATGTTGCTACACACACACACACACACACACACACACACACACACACACACACACACACACACACACACACACACACACACACACACACACACACACACACAGCTGCCCATTGACTGGATATTGCTGCACACACACACACACACACACACACACACACACACACACACACACACACACACACACACACACACACACACACACACACACACACACACACACACACACACACACATCTGCCCATTGACTGGATGTTGTTACACACGCACACAGCTGCCCATTGTCTGGATGTTGCTACACAAACACACACAGCTGCCCATTGACTGGATATTGCTGCACACACACACACAGCTGCCCATTGTCTGGATGTTGTTACACACGCACACAGCTGCCTATTGTCTGGATGTTGCTGCACACACAAACACACCTGCCCATTGTATGGATGTTGCTACACACACACACACACACACACACACACACACACACACACACACACACACACACACACACACACACACACACACACACACACACACACACACAGCTGCCCATTGTCTGGATGTTGCTACACACACACAGCTGCCAAATATATGGATGTTGCTACACACACACACAGCTGCCCATTGTCTGGATGTTGCTACACACACAGCTGCCAAATATATGGATGTTGCTACACACACACACAGCTGCCCATTGTCTGGATGTTGCTACACACACAGCTGCCAAATATATGGATGTTGCTACACACACACACAGCTGCCCATTGTCTGGATGTTGCTACACACACAGCTGCCCATTGTCTGGATGTTGCTACACACACACACAGCTGCCCATTGTCTGGATGTTGCTACACACACACACAGCTGTCGATTGTCTGGATGTTGCTGCACACACACAGCTGCCCATTGCTACACACACACACGCACACACACACACGCACACACACACAAACACAGTTGCCCATTGTCTGAATGTTGCTGCACACACACACAGCTGCCCATTGTCTGGATGTTGCTACACACACACACACACACACACACACACACACAGCTGCCCATTGTGTGGATGTTGCTGCACACGCACACAGCTGCCCATTGTCTGGATGTTGCTACACACACACACACACACACACACACACACACACACACACACACACACACACACACACACACACAGCTGCCCATTGTCTGGATGTTGCTGCACACACACACAGCTGCCTATTGACTGGATGTTGTTACACTCGCACACAGCTGCCCATTGTTGGGATGTTGCTACACACACACAGCTGCCAAATATCTGGATGTTGCTACACATACATACAGCTGCCCATTGTCTGGATGTTGCTGCACACACACAGCTGTCCATTGTCTGGATGTTGCTACACAAGCACAGAGCTGCCCAGCGTCTGGATGTTGCTGCACACACATACACACATACACACACACATACACACACACACATACACACACACACACACACACACCTGCCCATTGACTGGATATTGCTGCACACATACACACACACACACACACACACACACACACACACACACACACACACACACACACACACACACACACACACACACACACAGCTGCCCATTGTCTGGATGTTGCTACACACACACACACACACAAACAGCTGCCCATTGTGTGGATGTTGCTGCACACACACACAGCTGTCCATTGTCTGGATGTTGCTACACACACACACAGCTGCCCATTGTCTGGATGTTGCTACACACACACACAGCTGCCCATTGTCTGGATGTTGCTACACAAGCACATAGCTGCCCATTGTCTGGTAACGCAACAGAAAAGCTATGTTTAAATACTTTAATTTTAAAATGTATTTTCATATTTATTATGTACACACTTGTGAATGGGATATTAGTCTCAGATGTTATGGTATGTAAATAAAGTTATTTTGTTTTTAACATGAATTTTTTGCTGACAATTGGAGGAATTTGTGGTATTGTGTGATTTCTCTCATCTGAGGTAAATTAAATTGTTTTGAATAATAAATAAATGGTTATATACGAAATGAATCAGTTTGAGATGTGACATGTTGTAGGACTTGCATGGAGTCAGTGTTGGCAGATTCCTTCAGAATGGCTACGTTCTTTCCCTGGTCTGCCTTGTTGCCCTGATGCTCAAACAAGCATTCTTCCAAAATTCTCTCTTCCTTGCAACACGCCAGGCCATTCGGTGCAAGGGGGCATTGCAGGTAGGATACACTTCCATGTTCTGTGTATATATTTGGGTGACACTGAAGTGTTAGAACAGCTGACTAATTTAATCTATATATTAATATGCTAACTTTGTGTGAAGTCTGGCAGTATCTCCTCCCAGTTGCTGACGTTCATTTGCCTCTTTCTGTGTTCGTCCACTTCCATAGAGTGTATTTCTGAAACCACAAGGGTAGTTAATTAGCGTTATTTACTCGTCACTCCAGGAGACCTGCCTACCATTCCGGATTGTCCGGAATCATTCCGGAAACACACCTCAAATTACGCTATTTCGGCGAGGGATGAAAACATTACGGATTCTTTATTTATCACAATGATCATCAATCACTTTGGTGCTCCTCAAATTTAGCTTTCACTATATTCAACAGGTGGCAGCATGTATACGCAGCTTGTTGTGACCTGGTTTTTCAACAAAAAGAAGTCACGCGGCACGAAATAATGGCAGAGATCGAAATGGCACCACCACCGGCCAAGAAGAAATGTGTGCTGCAAAAGTTTATAACAGCAGCGTACTGACGGCACTCTAACCAGATGTCTTGTGTGGACAGTGAACACAACTAGTTGCGGCACTTGTGTAGAATCTGGACCTATCTCGATTTTGCCGTTATGACTTGTGTTTTGCCTAACTTTGATACCTCAGGCTCAGTGCGTTAGTTCTGTTATTCAACATTAGGTTACCCAACATTATCGCAGGCATATTAACTTTTAAGAATATTGCGTCTTAGAGCACTTTTGAGGTGTAAATAGCACCCCGGTTTGCACCAACATACGCCTCTATATCGCCCTTTTTACGAGCGTAATGCAGTAACGCACGACCGCAGCGGTGCAGACTAGCGCAAACCAGGTCGCTATTTGGGCTTCAAAAGTGTGCTAAGACACAATATTTTCGTAATATAAATATGCCTGGGATGATGTTGAATGAAGGAACTACACAAGTGCCCTAGTCGCAACAGTGTGCAGTGTAATTCAACTTGCACCTGTTGATTCTGAACTTGGAATTTGGAGACTACCAGGCATTGTGCACTCTGATGATTGTGTGTTTCTCTCCAGTAAAGTTTACAATGTAAATCTCTCTGAGTGGTATTTTTTATTTACTGTTTATTACATAATCTGGCTGTAGTGGAATTTTGCTTGAGTCAGGATGCTGTTTTTGAAAGTAACATAAAATCAGAATTACAATGGTTAGTATTAAACACAAAATTAATGAGGTTCTTTCAGATGCTTAAAGTTTGACTTGAAAACACAGTAAAACAGTTCTAGTCATTGTAAATTAGCTATACCAACAGTGTATAGACGCATTTACATTAGAGTTACTCTTCTTCACGTTTGATTTCCACCAATGCTGGTTATGAACCTTACCTTGTTAACTGGACGCTTCAAAACACCTCACAGTTTATTAGAGACAATTATGTTTTGGGTACAAATATCATCATAGTCACAGTATTAAAGTATTACTGACAGTGGTGTTCTTTTCCTGACAATATCTGACACGGTTCTGAACTATTACTGACAGCAGACCTATATTCATGAAAATCAGTGTAAATGAGAAGACGAATTACTGAGAGGAAGTTTTTGGGTAGGCTCCAGGTGGTGCCACAGTGAACAATTTAAAACCAAAATACTATAAAAGGTAAGTTCTTATATAGCGCAGTATCCAGTCCTCAGAACTGCTCAAAGCGCTTTACACTTTACTCCCTGGCAGACCTGTTCATTCGAACACAAGCATTCAGCACGAAGACTATTCGTACACAAATATCCACCACTGTCTATAGCCAGGTACTCATACAGCTGAGTGAACTGAAGCAATGTAGAGTAAACAAACTTGCCCAAGGTTTGACATCACCGCACAGGATTCGAACCTGCATTCTCTCAGTAAGAGTCCGGAGCTTTTACCACTGCGCTACTGCGCTCTACTTTTACTAGTACTACTTTTATATTATAACAACTGTGATTTATATTTAGTGAAATTTTATACTGTCATTTACATCTACTGTGATTTTATATTAGCTGTGATATTAACTTAATCAGAAAAACTAATACCCACATCTAATGGAATATAATCTCTTGATTTTATTGTTTTAATATATCTGTACAAGAAAAGCAGCTTGTGCAATAACTGTTCTTGTGATGGTCAGACACCCCTGTGGATTTTGTAAAAAGCATGTTGCTTCAAATCACCGAGCAGTCTGCTGTGACCAGTGCAACCAATGGGTGCACATTAAATGTGACCTAAGTCCAGATCAATATCATTTCCCCTCCTTAGTGACACAGACCACAATAACCAAAACATTGACCCACACACACAGACCCCTCAAACAAACACGAGTCGTACATCCCAAACCTGGGATCCAACCTTTGGGCCGAACCCTCAAAATGCATCAACCCCTGAACGTCGTAAGAAAACCAAACCAAACACACTTAGTGGAATTCTGATCGACACCAACAGCGTCAAGAGCATTGCAAAGACAACCCAATTAAAAACAACTATTCAGTCAAATAATCCTGACATCATATTCCTAGTCGAAACCAAAATAGAAGAAAAATACCCTACCTATTCGTTCCTACCACCTAACCATAATGCCATCCGAAAGGACAGAAATGCCCATGATGGTAGAGTTCTCATAGCCTTCCGCGATGACATTGTAGCAGAACCACTTACAAAACTAAACTCAAGCTGTGAAATAATATGGGCAGAAATCCATTTTGCACGAAACAAATCAATATACTTTGCATCCTACTACTGACCCCCCCAGTGACCACCTTCAATCCCTTGAAGCTCTCCACGAATCCCTGACAAAACTGTACAGATCATAAAAACTTCCCCTAATGTAGTAAACAGCAAACCACTGACAATAGAACTGCCAGCAAGCATAACAAACTGCTAAAAATAATGAGAGAATTTGGATTACAAAACATGGTGAACGATCCCACACGAGTTGATTCCGGCAATATCCTTGACCTCGTACTCACTTCAAATCCATCAATAATTGCTAACACTCACACCACTCCCGGCATGAGCGGTCATTTATCTGTGACCTTTAATGTAAACCTAAATCCAGTCTGTAACAGTAAACCACCATACAAAGTGTTCCAATATAAATATACAAACTGGGATAAGCTTAAAGATGACATAAGGCAACTAACATCAACATACTTTGACACGAACCCAAACTCAAGAGACATGAACACAAATTGGAACTTTTCTGGAATAATCTTGCTTCATTAGTCAATGATAATATTCCCAGTCGCAACACCAAAGCAAAAACCCACCTCCCCTGAAATAATAAGAATGCAAAGAATACGTAACAAAAGCCATAAAAAAGCAAAACAAACTGGACGTAATAATGACTGGGAAAGATTTAGGCAACTCCGAAAACACGCCAGTAAAGCTGCAGCCAAATCCTACTCAGACTATCTAAACAATCACATTGGAGACAGCCTAAAAACAAACCCAAAACAGTTCTGGTCAGTCATTAAAGCAAACAAACGAGAATACATTGGCATCCCTACACTGCAAGCAAACGACCAACCAGTCATAAACGATCACGACAAAGCAAATACACTAAACAACCAATTCAGTTCCGTGTTTACTCAAGAAATCTACCCCATCCCCCAACTAGCTCCATCCATCTATCCCGATATCCCCTCCCTCAAAATCAGGATAGACAGAGTAATTAAGCAACTGAAAAACCTAAACCAAAATAAAGCTACAGGCCCAGACGAACTCCCAGCCAGAGTCCTTAAAGAGACTGCAGTGGAAATTGCCCCCATCATCACACTCATTTTCCAGCAGTCATACCACACTTGCAAACTCCCAGATGACTGGCTTCAAGCACTAGTAACACCAGTACACAAAAAAGCCACAAATCAGACCGCGATAATTATAGACCAGTTTCGCTAACATGCATCCTCTGCAAAGTTATGGAGCACATCATTCTAAGCAACATGTGGAAACACTTACACAAACACAACATCATCCTCCACTTCCAACATGGATTCCAGCCAGGTCTGTCTTGTGAATCCCAACTCATCGAAATAGTCCAATAAGACACAAATTGATGCCATCCTACTTGATTTCGCAAAAGCCTTCGACAAAACCCCCATAAACGCCTCCTATCCAAATTAGCTTTCTATGGAATAACTTGTAAACACACAAAACTGGATCAAATCGTTTCTATCCAATTGCAAACAGAGAATCTCAGTCAATGGAGCCCTGTCGGATAGGAGAGATGTTACATCTGGTGTACCACAGGGCTCAGTCCTAGGACCTGTCCTATTTTACTCAACATAAACTACATAAACGAAAATGTCCAATCTCCCGTATGTCTCTTTGCAGATGACAGCACTAGATATCGCAAAATCACATCCGAAACCGACCATGAAATTCTCCAATCTGACGTGATCAAACTCCAAACATGGTCTGACAAATGGCAAATGGAGTTTAACATATCTAAATGTGCGCATCTCCCAATAACAAACCAATCCAAATTAGAGACTACATCTTTGGCATGCCTCTCTCTACCGTCTCTAGCCACCCATATCTTGGAGTAAAATTAGATTCTAAACTAACCTGGGCAAGCCATATCACTGGCGTAGCTTCCAAATCTTAAAAAGTCCTAAGCATAATCAAACGAACCCTTGGACCATGAAACCCGAGGTAAAAGAAACAGCCTATAACATGCTAATCCGACCAAAACTCGAGTATTCCTCTCCCCGGAAATGGTAGCTAAGAAAATAAGGGCTATGAAGGATAATAAATCACCTGGAGTGGATGGTATTCCACCCAAACTACTATTGGAAATTGTAGAACAAATTAGCATACCACTTGCAACAGTTTTCAACTTGTCATTAGAAGAGGGAGTGGTTCCTTTAGAATGGAAAGAAGCAAACATTATACCGTTATTCAAAAAAGGTTCGAGAAACAAGTCAGAGAACTATAGACCAGTGAGTTTAACATCAGTGATTTGTAAATTATTAGAAAGACTAATTAAAGATCACATGGTGGATTTTCTTGTTAAACAAAACTTGATAAACCCATCTCAACATGGTTTTTTTAAAGCGAGGTCATGCTTAACAAATATGTTATGTTTTTTGGAAGACATCACTAAGTGGGTAGATGAGGGATGACCAGTAGATATCGTCTACTTAGATTTTCAAAAAGCTTTTGACAAAGTACCACATCAAAGATTACTGCTTAAACTAAAGGCCCATGGCATAGGAAATGGTATAATAAACTGGATAGAACAATGGCTGATTGACAGAAGACAACGTGTAGTAGTTGATGGGGAGGCTTCAAACTGGAAATCGGTATTGAATGGGGTACCACAGGGATCAGTATTACCGGTAGGTCCTATATTATTCTTAATATACATCAAGGTGTTGAAATTTGCGGATGATACAAAAGTGTTTAGAAGGATTAAAAGTGATGGAGATAGACAGCATTTACAAGATGATCTTGACAGGTTGATCAAATGGTCTGAAAAGTGGCAAATGATGTTCAATTTTGGGAAATGTAAATGCCTCCACATAGGACATGGGAACGAAGAAGTAGAATATACAATGGGGGGTACTGTACTAAGTACTACTGTAAAAGAAAAGGACTTAGGGTTAACCGTTAGTGCTGATATGAAGATTTCAGAGCAGTGCGGAATTGCAGCTTCAAAGGGAAATCAAATCCTTGGATTAATTATGCGAAACATAACGTATAAGGAAAAAGAGCTAATAATACCGCTGTACAAAACAATAGTTAGGCCTCATTTAGAATATTGTATTCAAGCGTGGAGGCCATATCGCAGGAAGGACATAGATATGCTAGAAAGAGTGCAGAGGAGAGCAACTAAAATTATACCAAATCTGAGGGATCTTAGTTACGAAATACACCTAAAAAAATGCGGTTTAACAACACTAGAGACCAGGAGATTGAGAGGAGATCAGATAGAAGTGTTTAAAATATTGAAGGGTTATGAAAATATTGATAGAAATATGTTTTTCTCAGTTAAGAAAGATAGAAGGACTAGAGGACATGATCTTGCATTAGCAAAGGAGCAGAGTAGATTGGATATAAGAAAGTTTTCATTTTCACTTTCACAAAGGACTAAATGAATGGAACAGATTACCTGCTGATTGTTTAAAAATAAAATTGACACATACCTCAGACGGGCGGGATACACATAGATAAAAGGGTCAGACTCTCGATAAGCCAAGGGCTTCCTTGTCCACCTGCTACCTAGAGTTAATTCTCTGGGTGACAATCTTGTTAAATATGGAATCCACACATGGCCGCCCAAATTAAACACCTTGAAAGAGTACAACACTGTGCTGCTAGATTTGTCAAAAATGATCATAGACGCCAAACAAACTCAGCAGACCTAATAGCCACCCTTGGATGGTCAACTCTTGAACGACGACGCATTATCAAACAAACCATGACATGTTACAAAATATTAAATAATATAATCAACATCACACCCCCACCAGGTCTACTAACACAGTAAAAAAACCGTGGCTATTACATAGCCCCTAGATGCCGCATCAATGCAGCAGTGTTCTCTTTCTACCCTCGAGCAGTTCGAATCTATAATATGATCCCACCACAAATTACTGAACTAGAAAACCCCATAGCATTTCAAACAACAATCATGAACCTCCCTTTCACCACACCCAATCACCTAAATTGCCTATAAAATAAACAAACTACCCACAATGCATGCACACAAACAAGCACCACAAAGCTCCTGCAGAAACTCAGGTTTGGGCTGTTTGGAGTCAGAATGGAGTTATACGAATAACTGTCAGGCTATAGAATCTGTGTAATTTAGTATTAAATATAGCTGCACCTCTGTAGCCTTTTATGAGAATTTCTACTGTTTTTTCCTAGATGTCGTCACTGTGTATCTTCGTTGTGCAGTTAGTGTAGATGTATAGCATGACTTGTGTCTGCAGGCGATGGTGTGTAGTCTCTGAGACTGTAACTTGTGTCCACAGGAAATAGTGTATTCAAAGTCCCTGAGACTCACTTGTGTTTACATGCGATGGTATATGGTCCCAGAGACTCACATGTGTCTGCAGGCGATGGTGTCTACCGGTAGTCCCTGAGACTGTCACTTGTGTCTACAAGTGATGGTGTATAGTCCCAGAGATGTCCCTTGTGTCTGCAGGCAATGGTGTGTAGTCTCTGAGATTGTCACTTGTGTCCACAGGGAATAATGTATGCAAAGTCCCTGAGACTGTCACTTGTGTCTACAGGCGATGGTGTATGCGAAGTCTCTTAGATTGTCGCCCTGGAGTCTGACTGACGGAGAGATGAGCGTGGGTCAGGTGATGAATCACATGTCGGTTGACTCACTCAACATTGTCTATCTGCTCGTGTATATCAGCATTGGCATCAGTGTCCCAGTCCAGGTGAGTGTCACACCTTTGTACAGGATCACATTTCTACTGGTCCAAAAATGTCTTGGTAGATACGTGTGTCTGTGAGCACACATACAATCCAATCCAATCCAAACACGCATGTGTGTTTGTGTGTGTGTGTGTGTTTGTGTGTGTGTGTGTGTGTGTGTGTGTGTGTGTGTGTGTGTGTGTGTGTGTGTGGCGAGTAAAACAGACAAATAGTGTCGAGAAATATTGAAAAGGCAGAGAGGAACAGCTGAGAGTGGAAGAATATGACAGAATATTGGAATGTGTGTGGAGATATCATAGACAGGGTGGACTGCACCCTGTAATGAACCAATGGCAAAGAACATAAGTGTTAACATGTACACATATGACACCCAATACAATGTACTCGTGTATTGATTACTGGTTACATACTGTAATGACAATGTACACATATGACACCCAATACAATGTACTTGTGTATTGATTGCTGGTTGCATACTGTAATGACAATTCGCACACCTCAAATTAATATATTACCAGCTGTTTGAAAACGTATAGTAGAAAACATTTAGGATGTCCACAAACATGCAGTATCTGAAAACACACATTGGTTGTTCCTCCATATTTGAGTGCGTCACAATCATTGACTCGGGACACATTTTGGTTGCTTCTCTGCAGTTTTTGGTATGCCATTATCATTCAATCTCTCACACATTGACCAAGCTGTCCAGAAACATACAGTACAGAAATTTGTTGTTGTTGTTGATTTTGATGGTGTCCAGTGTGTGAATACACACTGTCATCATGGTGCGTCATATACACACTATCATTATGGTGTGTCGTATACACACTGTCATTATGGTGTGTCGTGTACACACTGTCATTATGGTGTGTCGTATACACACTGTCATTACTGTGTGTCGTATACACACTGTCATTATGGTGTGTCGTATAGACACTGTCATCATGGTGTATCATATACACACTGTCATTATGGTGTATCGTATACACTGTCATCATGGTGTATCGTATACACTCTGTCATCATGGTGTGTCGTATACACTCTGTCATCATGGTGTGTCGTATACACACTGTCATTATGTTGTGTCGTATACACACTGTCATTATGGTGTGTCGTATACACACTGTCATTATGGTGTGTCGTATACAAACTCATTATGTTGTGTCATAAACACACTGTCATCATGGTGTGTCGTATACACACTGTCATCATGGTGTGTCGTATACACACTGTCATTATGTTATGTCATATACACACTGTCATCATGGTGTGTCGTTTACACACTGTCTTCATGGTGTATTGTATACACACTCATTATGGTGTATCGTATACACTCTGTCATCATGGTGTGTCGTATACACACTGTCATTATGTTGTGTCGTATACACACTGTCATTATGGTGTGTCGTATACACACTGTCATTATGGTGTGTCGTATACACTCTGTCATCATGGTGTGTCGTATACACACTGTCATTATGTTATGTCATATACACACTGTCATTATGGTGTGTTGTATACACACTGTCATTATGGTGTGTCGTATACACACTGTCATTATGTTATGTCATATACACACTGTCATCATGGTGTGTCGTTTACACACTGTCTTCATGGTGTATTGTATACACACTCATTATGGTGTGCCATATACACACTGTCATTATGGTGTGTCGTATACACACTGTCGTTATGTTGTGTCGTATACACACTGTCATTATGGTGTGTCGTATACACACTGTCATTATGGTGTGTCGTATACACACTGTCATCATGGTGTGTCGTATACACACTGTTATGTTGTGTCGTATACACACTGTCATTATGTTGTGTCGTATACACACTGTCATTATGGTGTGTCGTATACACACTGTCATTATGTTGTGTCATAAACACACTGTCATTATGTTGTGTCGTATACACACTGTCATTATGGTGTGTCGTATACACACTGTCATTATGGTGTGTGTCGTATACACACTGTCATTATGGTGTGTCGTATACACACTGTCATTATGGTGTGTCGTATACACCCTGTCATTATGGTGTGTCGTATACACCCTGTCATCATGGTGTGTTGTATACACCCTGTCATCATGGTGTGTTGTATGACTCTGTCATCATGGTGTGTTGTATACACACTGTCATTATGGTGTGTCGTATACACCCTGTCATTATGGTGTGTCGTATACACACTGTCATTATGGTGTGTCGTATACACCCTGTCATCATGGTGTGTTGTATACACCCTGTCATCATGGTGTGTTGTATGACTCTGTCATCATGGTGTGTCGTATACACACTGTCATTATGGTGTGTCGTATACACCCTGTCATTATGGTGTGTCGTATACACCCTGTCATCATGGTGTGTTGTATGACTCTGTCATCATGGTGTGTCATATACACACTGTCATCGTGGTGTGTCGTATACACACTGTCATCGTGGTGTGTCGTATACACACTCATTATGGTGTGTCGTATACACACTGTCATCATGGTGTGTCATATACACACTGTCATCATGGGGTGTTGTATACACACTGTCATCATGGTGTGTTGTATACACACTGTCATCATGGTGTGTCGTATACACACTGTCATCATGGTGTGTCGTATACACACTCATTATGGTGTGTCGTATACACACTGTCATCATGGTGTGTCATATACACACTGTCATTATGTTGTGTCGTATACACACTGTCATCATGGTGTGTCGTATGACTCTGTCATCATGGTGTGTCATCATGGTGTGTACCAACAGAATGCCTGTGTTTTTACAGCTGCTCACTGGTGTTTGGTGGTTGTCGGTGCAGCTGGGGATGTCAGCCCTGGTCGTAGCGATCTTTATCATTGTTTTCATTCCTGTGGAACTCTTTCTCGCAAAGATGCTTGCAGATAAACAGAAGTATGTTCTGGTAAGTGTACTGAAGAGTAGTTATTTGTTGGTAAGTGGAATAAAACGGTGTGGTAAAGTAGTAAGGCATGGTGGTTTTATGGCCAGATTAGTTTAAACTTGAAAGCTGTTTTAATTCAAGAGTGCAACTTTAAAATCGGTGTTCCCTGATTCCTACCACTGCTCATGATAAATAATGACTGCTCCCTAAAACCGAGAAAAAGCTATGAGTGAGGTAATGACTGATCCCTAATGCACTGGGAGTGAAATAATGACTGCTTCCTAAAGCCTAGAACTGCGAACCAAGTACCAAATATGTCACATATTATATGTGTGTGTGTGTGTGTGTGTGTGTATGTGTAGGGTGAGATGGACGAGAGACTGAAGAAGTGCAATGAGGTGCTTCAGAGCATCAAACTGCTCAAGCTGTACGCGTGGGAAGGCGTCTTCCAGCGGTCGATTGAAGACACGCGTAGACGGGAACTGAAGCTGTTGCTACAGGCTGCCCTGCTTCGTGTTGCTTCAGGTAACACCTCAAGGTCGTAGCTTCCAAGGATATGCCTTGAATAGTAGATGATGGGCTGATGACTCTTTAACTGTATTGCATGTAACTTACAAAAATGCCTGTCACCTGATGGAATGCCTTGGTAGTTGACAGTCGTGATAGTAATATTTACTAAATGTTTGCAAACACACAGCTTGTTATATAAACACCACAAGCTCACAGAAACACGTTGTTTGTTCAAAATGACAAAGGTCGGAGAGAATGTGAAGTTCGTATCCATTGATAAGCCCTAGTCATGATAGTGTAGAATTGTATCCACTGATAGGCCCTAGTCATGATAGTGTAGAATTGTATCCATTGATAGGCCCTAGTCATGATAGTGTAGAATTGTATCCATTGATAGGCCCTAGTCGTGATAGTGTAGAATTGTATCCATTGATAGGCCCTAGTCGTGATAGTGTAGAATTGTATCCATTGATAGGCCCTAGTCGTGATAGTGTAGAATTGTATCCATTGATAGGCCCTAGTCGTGATAGTGTAGAATTGTATCCATTGATAGGCCCTAGTCATGATAGTGTAGAATTGTATCCACTGATAGGCCCTAGTCATGATAGTGTAGAATTGTATCCATTGATAGGCCCTAGTCATGATAGTGTAGAATTGTATCCATTGATAGGCCCTAGTCGTGATAGTGTAGAATTGTATCCATTGATAGGCCCTAGTCGTGATAGTGTAGAATTGTATCCATTGATAGGCCCTAGTCATGATAGTGTAGAATTGTATCCATTGATAGGCCCTAGTCATGATAGTGTAGAATTGTATCCACTGATAGGCCCTAGTCATGATAGTGTAGAATTGTATCCACTGATAGGCCCTAGTCATGATAGTGTAGAATTGTATCCATTGATAAGCCCTAGTCATGATAGTGTAGAATTGTATCCACTGATAGGCCCTAGTCATGATAGTGTAGAATCGTATCCATTGATAAGCCCTAGTCATGATAGTGTAGAATTGTATCCACTGATAGGCCCTAGTCGTGATAGTGTAGAATTGTATCCACTGATAGGCCCTAGTCATGATAGTGTAGAATTGTATCCATTGATAGGCCCTAGTCATGATAGTGTAGAATTGTATCCATTGATAGGCCCTAGTCGTGATAGTGTAGAATTGTATCCATTGATAGGCCCTAGTCATGATAGTGTAGAATTGTATCCATTGATAGGCCCTAGTCGTGATAGTGTAGAATTGTATCCATTGATAGGCCCTAGTCGTGATAGTGTAGAATTGTATCCATTGATAGGCCCTAGTCATGATAGTGTAGAATTGTATCCACTGATAGGCCCTAGTCATGATAGTGTAGAATTGTATCCACTGATAGGCCCTAGTCATGATAGTGTAGAATTGTATCCACTGATAGGCCCTAGTCATGATAGTGTAGAATTGTATCCACTGATAGGCCCTAGTCATGATAGTGTAGAATTGTATCCACTGATAGGCCCTAGTCATGATAGTGTAGAATTGTATCCACTGATAGGCCCTAGTCATGATAGTGTAGAATTGTATCCATTGATAAGCCCTAGTCATGATAGTGTAGAATTGTATCCACTGATAGGCCCTAGTCATGATAGTGTAGAATCGTATCCATTGATAAGCCCTAGTCATGATAGTGTAGAATCGTATCCACTGATAGGCCCTAGTCATGATAGTGTAGAATTGTATCCATTGATAGGCCCTAGTCGTGATAGTGTAGAATTGTATCCATTGATAGGCCCTAGTCGTGATAGTGTAGAATTGTATCCATTGATAGGCCCTAGTCGTGATAGTGTAGAATTGTATCCATTGATAGGCCCTAGTCGTGATAGTGTAGAATTGTATTCATTGATAGGCCCTAGTCGTGATAGTGTAGAATTGTATCCATTGATAGGCCCTAGTCGTGATAGTGTAGAATTGTATCCATTGATAGGCCCTAGTCATGATAGTGTAGAATTGTATCCACTGATAGGCCCTAGTCATGATAGTGTAGAATTGTATCCACTGATAGGCCCTAGTCATGATAGTGTAGAATTGTATCCACTGATAGGCCCTAGTCGTGATAGTGTAGAATTGTATCCACTGATAGGCCCTAGTCGTGATAGTGTAGAATTGTATCCACTGATAGGCCCTAGTCGTGATAGTGTAGAATTGTATCCACTGATAGGCCCTAGTCGTGATAGTGTAGAATTGTATCCACTGATAGGCCCTAGTCGTGATAGTGTAGAATTGTATCCACTGATAGGCCCTAGTCATGATAGTGTAGAATTGTATCCACTGATAGGCCCTAGTCGTGATAGTGTAGAATTGTATCCACTGATAGGCCCTAGTCGTGATAGTGTAGAATTGTATCCATTGATAGGCCCTAGTCGTGATAGTGTAGAATTGTATCCATTGATAGGCCCTAGTCATGATAGTGTAGAATTGTATCCACTGATAGGCCCTAGTCATGATAGTGTAGAATTGTATCCACTGATAGGCCCTAGTCATGATAGTGTAGAATTGTATCCACTGATAGGCCCTAGTCATGATAGTGTAGAATTGTATCCACTGATAGGCCCTAGTCATGATAGTGTAGAATTGTATCCACTGATAGGCCCTAGTCATGATAGTGTAGAATTGTATCCACTGATAGGCCCTAGTCATGATAGTGTAGAATTGTATCCACTGATAGGCCCTAGTCATGATAGTGTAGAATTGTATCCACTGATAGGCCCTAGTCATGATAGTGTAGAATTGTATCCACTGATAGGCCCTAGTCGTGATAGTGTAGAATTGTATCCTTGAAAGTTTGGTGTCTCAGAACCGAAGCTTCTAGGAGGGAAATTTTAATGTACACACAGGCAAGCACACACATGCACGCATAAACACACACACACACACACACACACACACACACACACACACACACACACACACACACACACACACACACACACACACACACACACACACACACACACACACACACACACACACACACACACACACACACACACACACACACACACACACACAATAACCACACACCACACACAGTACCACACACCGCACACCACACACACACCACGCACTGCACACCACACACACACACACACACACACACACACACACAATAACCACACACCACACACAGTACCACACACCGCACACCACACACACACCACGCACTGCACACCACACACACCACACATGCACAACACACACACACACACACACACACACACACACACACACACACACACACACACACACACACACACACACACACACACACACACACCACTAGCTTGACCATTGTTATCAGTGATCAGGTGCAGGTTGTAATGGTTGTTGTTTCTGTTGCAGTGATCATTGTGGATGGAGCCCCTCTTTTAGTTGTGCTCATTGTGAGTATTGGTCCTTCTGTTGGCGACTGTGCCCTCACATGACGACACACATACAGTCATGCACGCATTTTGGCATACACGCACGCACGCATGCACTTTGAATAATTATAATGTATTTTTTATTTTAATTCTGAAAAGGCAATGTCACTGTTCATAATCAAGAAAGAACGCATTGACTTTAATGAATTAGAAAATAAAGCAAAGAAAATAATTTAATAACAGCATTTTTGTGTTCATTTCAGACATTCTCCCTTTATCCGTACATTTCCTCTGAGCCGATGCATGCTGGGAAGATGTTTTCATCGTTGGCAGTGATCTACACGTTGCACACTCCTATTATAATCATGCCATTGTTTATTGGTGTGGTCGCTCACAGCACGGTCAGCATGGATCGTGTCTGTCGATTCCTGATCCATTCAGACATGGACACACAGGTACTGCCATACAATATAACAATATACAATAGAATACAACAATATACAATATAAACATTATATACAATAGAATACAACAAAATACAATGCAACAATATACAATACAATAATACATTAAAACTTTATTATCTAATGAAGGGAAATTTGTGGGCAGCATTCATTAAAAATGGTTTCTAAAATTAATCATGATAACAAATTGCCTAATTGCTTAATTGCCTAATATTTGAATTGTAGTCGACGCATCACAGATACTGTAGCATCGTAGTGGAATGTACATATGTATACACACAGATACTGTAGCATCATAGTGGAATGTACATATGTATACACACAGATACTGTAGCATCGTAGTGGAATGTACATATGTATACACACAGATACTAAAGCATCATAGTGGAATGTATACACACATATACTATAGCATCATAGTGGAATGTACATATGTATACACACAGATACTATAGCTTCGTAGTGGAATGTACATATGTATACACACAGATACTATAGCATCGTAGTGGAATGTACATATGTATACACACAGATACTATAGCATCGTAGTGGAATGTACATATGTATACACACAGATACTATAGCATCGTAGTGGAATGTACATATGTATACACACAGATACTATAGCATCGTAGTGGAATGTACATATGTATACACACAGATACTATAGCATCGTAGTGGAATGTACATATGTATACACACAGATACTATAGCATCGTAGTGGAATGTACATATGTATACACACAGATACTGTAGCATCGTAGTGGAATGTACATATGTATACACACAGATACTGTAGCATCGTAGTGGAATGTACATATGTATACACACAGATACTGTAGCATCGTAGTGGAATGTACATATGTATACACACAGATACTGTAGCATCGTAGTGGAATGTACATATGTATACACACAGATACTGTAGCATCGCAGTGGAATGTACATATGTATACACACAGATACTATAGCATCGTAGTGGTATGTACATATGTATAAACACAGATACTGTAGCATCGTAGTGGAATGTACATATGTATACACACAGATAATGTAGCATCGTAGTGGAATGTACATATGTATACACACAGATACTGTAGCATCGTAGTGGAATGTACATATGTATACACACAGATACTGTAGCATCGTAGTGGAATGTACATATGTATACACACAGATACTGTAGCATCGTAGTGGAATGTACATATGTATACACACAGATACTGTAGCATCGTAGTGGAATGTACATATGTATACACACAGATACAGTAGCATCGTAGTGGAATGTACATATGTATACACACAGATACTGTAGCATCGTAGTGGAATGTACATATGTATACACACAGATACTGTAGCATCGTAGTGGAATGTACATATGTATACACACAGATACTGTAGCATCGTAGTGGAATGTACATATGTATACACACAGATACTATAGCATCGTAGTGGAATGTACATATGTATACACACAGATACTATAGCATTGTAGTGGAATGTGCATATGTATACACACAGATACTATAGCATCGTAGTGGAATGTACATATGTATACACACAGATACTATAGCATCGTAGTGGAATGTACATATGTATACACACAGTGAAAGTCTGGCTCAAAGAAACGTCACAGAGATAAGTCACTAATAATCTCCCTATAGAGGGAGGGGGAGAGGTAGGGAGGAGAGGGAGGGGATAGGGAGGATGAGAAGATTATGTCCTTTGAACAACTTGCACATGTTTGCAGGTTGATACTAACTAGAGGTCTCTGACTGGGAAATTATGCTTCTTGAAGGAATGTCTTTCTTGCTTCATTTCAGTTTATTTTTATAATTTTGATTAATTTAATTCAAATTCAAAAAATTTGTTCTCCAGTTCTACTTTGTAATTGCCCTTAAATGTGCAAGCAATATCATTAGTAAAGGTTATGTTTTGTGTTGGTTCCGTCCCATTAAAGCAAATATGTAAATGTATTTGAAAACATAGTTGTGATTTGAACATTTTAGAAACACAATTGAAATGACAAATGAAAAGTAATTGTAATTGATTTGATTTTGTGTAATTTAACCCAGCCCTGCACTTAATATGTATTATGAAGGATCGTTGGTTATTTGTATCTGTAATTATAGTAGCCCCTCTCTGCATGGTTTTGGTGACACTCATTCTTTGCCAAGCATTGGTATATCAGAAACATGTCTATGTTTAAAATACATTTTGATTGTCATAAGAAAGTAAGTGTAATTTGTTGGTAACGTAGCATGCATGGCAGATATATGAGGCGCAGTCTGGCATCTTTAAGTGGTTGCATTGATGGTTAGTTAAAAAAGTAAAAAAATACTAGATCTACCTGACTATGTTTTTTTGGAGACGAAAAAATAAAATTGCCTCAAATGCCATGAACTGATTAAACACAAAATTACTGACAGTATACCTTTACAGACTAAGCAAAATGAACCATTTTTATTACCAATTTGAATGAAATATAATCCAAACACAGTGTCCTATTTCAACTAATTTTTTAACCCCTACTGTCACCCTTTTCTAGGACCATTTTGGTCCGCTAGGATTTAGCATGGTGCGCATCAATGTGGGTTTGTGTTTCAGGCCGTACCTAAAATTTCAGTCATGGAATTTAATATTTTTTATATCACGGTAACGATAATAATCTTACGTACAAAAGTGTCGCTGGATGCACACAGGAATGTTTTTTACTTTTTAAGTTATTGCCATCTGAAGATCCTGAATGTTCAAACTTGCACTGGGATTTAATATTATCACAGTAAAGATAATAATCTTATGTACAAGTTTGTCACTGGTGTACCCAGAATTAGTTTTTAGTTTTTGAGTTATTGCCATTTGAACATCGCGAATGCTTAATCCTCCAATGTATACAAAGTTTCAAAGACATTTAAAATTTCATTTAATGTAATCTAACAAATGTATCAATATGTAATAGAAGGTAATAAATCGAGGAACAACCTGTATACTCTGATGATGTTTGAAAGCTATAAATATTACTCAGTATGGTTATAATGGTTTTCTATTGTATGGAATGTTTGATAAATGCTTATGACAATTTAGGGTGACAAGATACCAGACAGTGATGCACAGTTGTTGACAAAGGACAAAGAGATGGTACCACTTCTGTCTAACAAAGAAAACCCCAAGTTACTGATGCAAACAGCTGAAGGTAGGAAAACATACATTGTGGTGAGATTTTAAGGAACTTACCCCTCCCCATGGTTTCTGTTAGATATACGTTTTTTGGTCTTAGGACTCAATACTGACATTGACCGTTATTATAGGCGAATATTGCGTAATGTCAACTTATAAATTAGTTTCTTTGTTGACTGAGGCAAGTAAATGTTTACTGTCTGATGAAGTAGTATAGTTTTCCAATGCAATAGCTCTGTTGTTCACATGTCTTACCATTATATTGTTATCCAAACAGTACAAAGTACTTGCCTCAGATTTAGACATAATTTTATATATACAGCGTTTGAAATAAGCACTTGTCTGGTTGTCCAGGACAAGCGGAAATTTACAGTAAATAATGACGTGAGCAAAATTATAACTTTCTAATTTGTGGAAATCTAATGAAATACGGTTCATCAGCGATCACGCACGTTGCAATTTCGTTAGCGTGTTGGCGTCTTATCTTTTCGCTGCCATCCTGTGTTGCACGTCAGTTTTCTGTGAAGCATGGTGTGTCTGTTAACTGCGTCATCTGCACCGATCCAGCACTGCCGTTCTCGTAGGAAAAGCTACTTCAGTTTTACCGACAGTCAACTTGCTTCCACGCATTGATCACATTTGATGAACTTAATAAATAGTATATATATTCAAGTATCGTTACCTTTTATTAGAATAATTATGTAGTAGGCCAGTTAACCAATATTAACCAACGTGGACTCGACAGTCTTCGACTTCGCGAAGTCATGAACTGTTGGTCCAGCAGATCGGCAAAATATTGTCAACGTCGGATGAATTTTCAGCTCTCCGGTGAACTTGTGGTGGTGGTTGGTGAACGGAATGTTAGTAAACATCTCAAGTGCTGTCATGTCTTCATCACATTTATTTTACAACTAATCGTAAGTTTAGGGACACTAACTTTTTGTGAATGTCGAAAACGGACGGAATTACCATTCCCTGATTGCAGAACCTACAGAATCGATGTTTTGAAACATGATTTAATTTAATAAACATAAACTACAATTTATATACACAACATTAAGACAAAATAACGGATGCCTGACAGGATGTAAACAACTCAAATCCAAATTAATTTAAGCAAGACGTGCAGCCATTGGGGCCGGCGACATGTATGGTACGGCGGTCTACGTGCGACAGCGACGTTACGACGTCATTCAGTCTATACATTATAACTATAAGATGGTCCCTTGTAAATTTGATTTTGGTACATTGTAAAATGCATAACTTTTCACATATACTGAAGTACGTATAGGTTAAATAAAACAATATCACATTAGTTTTGCTTATGTGACAAAATTGTGCATCCTGGCTTTGGTTGTACTCCAGGAGACGTCTGACAGTGCAATTTATTTGTTGGTAAGTTTCTTGCAACATTATGAAAAATCGCAAGGAAAATATTCTTAAATGTTGTCTCATTCCTATCATAATCGTTGTAATATTGATATTGCCAGTATAAGAGCACATTTCCACTTCCTCAGCATCTCTACGTCTCCTTTTAATAATCGTGATGAAACACATTGTTAATCACTTAATGGCCTGGGAAATATTTGCAATTAAACGAGTATTTAAAAAAAATACATTTGAGATCAGATTGTGCCTAACAGCAGGAAGATTGTTTAGAATTAAATAATTTCTTAATGTGTTTTCAAAGCTTCGGTTCACTGCAACAGTTACTCGGACAAGTGAAAATGTTATCGGACAAGTAGATTTAAAAACTAACTTATCTGGCGGACAAGTAAAAATATTTTGGGTTATTTCTATCGCTGATATATATATATATATATATATACTGTAATGACTTCATATATTCAGATACTGTATAGGTTTTTTTTAAATCTACAAAAATAATAATTTACAATACAGCATGTTTTCATGCACCTATTAATGTTAGGTGTCCAAACACACACAATCCATGATGACTGTTTTTCCGGACAAATTGTTTTTACACCGTATGTTTTTGGACAGCTGATAATTTAATTTTTTTAGGTGCCCAAATACAGACAGTCATTATGATATATACTTACTTATTCAGTTGTATGTCAGTTTTGATGGGAACATTTTATTTTTGAAAGTTTACAGATGTGTTCGTTCGTCTTCATGTATCACCCATGATCCACTTTACCCATAATGCAATAATAATGTGAAATTGTCACTATAGATGGCACAGCAAGAGAGGGTGATGACGGCAGTTCAACAGGGTCAGGGGTGGACCCACGTAGCACGGTCGCGGGAAACTTTGCTTTGTCAATTCAAAACGGCTATTTCAACTGGAACAAGGACAGCCAAGAACCGATGCTCTCTGATATCAACATCACTGTGCCCTGTGGTGAGTGGCGCCATCTAGTAGGCAGATAGAGTGATTATTTACATAGCAGGGGGGTGGAGAGAGATTCATAATTAAACCTGTCACACATACATACATATGCTTATGTACACAAACAGCATAATAATAACCATGCGTTGGTATATATGTTAACACAGCTACTAAATGGTCAAATACAGTGGCGTAAGCAGGATTTTGTATTGGAGGGGCTATCCGGCATCGAAGCAAGCGATGAGCAATTATATACTCGTGTGTGTGTGTGTGTGTGTGTGTGTGTGTAGTGTACAATAAATTAGAGTGTCTAATATTCGTGCATCGCATGATTCTGTCGCAATGCTGCATTGTGTCGGTTTCTGAAACCCAACTCGTTTAAACTGATGACATAACAACCAAGTTTACTGAACGATGTAACTGCCAGTTTAACAAAAACTTTCACAGAAGCCGTCAAACTAAGAGAAAAACGACACAATACCACAGAGAGACGAACCCATAAAGCCCCTACATAATATCCACCTAAACCTGCCATATTTCCCATGCTACATCTCACAAATCTACTGACAAGCAACATGACAAATACCAACACTTGGTCATTTACTCCGATGAAACAGTAAACATTTGTACCTTAATATGGATGATGAGGCGCTGGCGTTCAACCAATAACTACACAAGAAATCCATACCATGGCGGTGGCATCAAGTGAGCTTCAAAATAATGTCCATGTCATGTGTAACGTTGTCGCTTATTAAACTTAATAAATTCACAATATGAAGTTACGACTACCCAGTGGAAAATCTACTAGATAAATTGCTTTGGCTGCAATGTGCAACTTGATCTTAGTCCAGTAACTAATCACCTTGCCGGGCAACTTGATCTTAGTCCTGTAACTAATCATCTTGCCATGCAACTTGATCTTAGTCCAGTAACTAATCAGATTGCTGGGCAACTTGATCTTAGTCCAGTAACTAATCATATTGCTGGGCAACTTGATCTTAGTCCAGTAACTAATCATCTTGCCGGGCAACTTGATCTTAGTCCAGTAACTAACCATCTTGCTGGGCAACTTGATCTTAGTCCAGTAACTAATCACCTTGCCGGGCAACTTGATCTTAGTCCAGTAACTAATCATATTGCTGGGCAACTTGATCTTAGTCCAGTAACTAATCACCTTGCCGGGCAACTTGATCTTAGTCCAGTAACTAATCATCTTGCCGTGCAACTTGATCTTAGTCCAGTAACTAATCATCTTGCCGGGCAACTTGATCTTAGTCCAGTAACTAACCATCTTGCTGGGCAACTTGATCTTAGTCCAATAACTAATCACCTTGCCGGGGAACTTGATCTTAGTCCAGTAACTAATCATCTTGCCGTGCAACTTGATCTTAGTCCAGTAACTAATCATCTTGCCATGCAACTTGATCTTAGTCCAGTAACTAATCATCTTGCTGGGCAACTTGATCTTAGTCCAGTATCTAATCATCTTGCCGTGCAACTTGATCTTAGTCCAGTAACTAATCATCTTGCTGGGCAACTTGATCTTAGTCCAGTAACTAATCACCTTGCCAGGCAACTTGACCTTAGTCTAGTAACTAATCATCTTGCCGTGCAACTTGATCTTAGTCCAATAACTAATCATCTTGCTGGGCATCTTGATCTTAGTCCAGTAACTAATCACCTTGCCGGGCAACTTGATCTTAGTCCAGTAACTAATCATCTTGCCGTGCAACTTGATCTTAGTCCAGTAGCTAATCACCTTGCCGGGCAACTTGATCTTAGTCCAGTAACTAATCATCTTGCCGTGCAACTTGATCTTAGTCCAGTAACTAATCATCTTGCCATGCAACTTGATCTTAGTCCAGTAACTAATCATCTTGCCATGCAACTTGATCTTAGTCCAGTAACTAATCATCTTGCCATGCAACTTGATCTTAGTCCAGTAACTAATCGTATTGCTGGTCAACCATCATTTTGCATCCTTGTGTTGATATATTAATAGGCACTAGCCATCAAGCACATTGTGAATGATGACATTTTCGTTGCCCTGTCACCTCTTTGGCTGCAGCCTGCTGTATGCTTATTGCCTATGACAGAAGCAGCGGATTCCTCCACTTTAGGTAACTTAATCCCATTTGAATGATAATAAATTTCTTTGCCAAAGGGTAGGACTGGGAAGTCCTACACACACACAGGCACCCCTATAACCTCTCTACCTTGTCACTCTATGAATCAGGCAACCAGTTATAGGTCCTCAGTACCATACCCTCGTAATTTTCTGGGATTGGAGGGGCCTTGGCCCCCCCTCTGGCTATGCCAATGGTCAAATGCTATTTGCATTGGAGAAAATATCTTGAAGAGTGGATGATTGTTCACTATCTGATGCATGAATTGGAGATTATATTATAATTGGACATTTTTTGAATATTTCTTGGGGGTAATACCGTTGTGCTAGAGAGTTACTTTCCTTGAGACATTTTGAATGTCATTATATATGAAGGCTTATTAAAATATCAAGAATATAGCATGAACATTGTGAAGTGAGTGGTGACATTATTTCTCCTAACTGGCGACTGTTTGCAGGGAAACTTACAATGATTGTGGGTGGAGTTGGGAGTGGCAAGTCTCTCTTGCTGTCAGTTCTCACCGGGGAACTGCACTGCATCATGGGAAAAGTTGACTTCAAACCGTAAGTTTCTGTTATACTCTCCAGGGTTGAACTGCCTCTGTGTTATTTTAAAAAAGCAGATGTATGTTAAAAAATACCATTCATCAAGCATGAATTCGTCACATATCCAGAGCAATTAAGTCTTTTTATTTCTCAAAACTCCCACTTTGTAGACACAAACTAGTGACAGCTCAGATTGCTAATCCATTAGACCCTGACTGCCTGCAGATACCCACTTCCCTTACTACCTGGATCCGTTCATTAGCATTGACAACGCGTGGAGGTGGCGCCATCTTCTGTATACCTATGTAACTTATATCATTGGATTCTTTAGTGTATATGCTATGCACTAGGGGTATTTGTCGTATGGCTTTGTATTGGAAGTTTTTGATTGAGCACTGCTTGAAATTATCAACAAAAGAATTCTTTGCAAACACATCCAGACACACCATGTTGCATTTCGCACGTTTAATTTAAAAGTTGATTAGTATATTTAGAACCATCTTTTGCAGAATTTGTTTATCTTTAAAACAAGCACAACTTGCTGTGTTAGTAAACAAAGTACAAAAAAGTATTGTGTGCAGGAGACAGAGGGTTGCCTACAGCTCCCAGCGGGCCTGGCTCATGAATACGACACTGCGGGAAAACATCTTATTTGGCCGGCCTCTTGACATAGACAGGTAAGGTATGTGACATGTCGGTGTCACTGGTAAGACACGTCATTATGATGACAAGTCGGTATCATGTGTAAGACATGTCATTTTGATGACATGTCTGTGTCACAGGTAAGACATCATTAAGGAGACATATTGGTGTCACAGGTAAGATATGTCATTATGGTGACATGTTGGTGTCATAGATAATTCATGTCATTATGGTGACATGTCGGTGTCACATGTAAGACATGTCATTATGGTGACATGTTGGTGTCACAGGTAAGACATGTCATTATGATGACGTGTCAGTGTCATGGGTAAGACATGTCATATCTGTGACATGTCAGTGTCACAGGTAAGACATGTCATTATTGTGACATGTTGGTGTAGCCCATTGTGAGTCACGATCAATGATATTCAAACCTTTAGTGTGTAGAAAATCTAAGTTACATGAACAATCACTTTTTAAGGTAGCTGGGTCGGGTATCATGTCAGTTGATTTCTTGATTTTTTTCTTCGTAGAACATTAGTAGGTGTCAGTATGAACATGTGTACTATTAAAAAAACCAAGGCACTATCGCCATATGTCACCAATCCGTCCTTTAAAAACTAGTATTTTTAATGTGTCTGTGGAAAGTCCCTTTTTAGATACTTGGAAACTGACGATGTTTCCATATTGACATTCACCATGAACGCAGACCATAATAGTCTTGTTATTCTCATGCCACTACGTTGTTGTATTATAATTACCTAAATGCATCACACTGTCAAATCACCAAATACTGGCTGGTAATTTTGTTTATTCTCCGATAATGCCCGACCTCAGCCGCCAGTTGCAATGACACGTGACTGACCTCAGCAGGTGTCAATCAATCTTGTCTACCACAAGTTCAACACATGGCCCTTCGTAACACAATATCATGAGACAACTTGGCGGGAAAACCTTGGGGGGAAATCTCAGTAATAGAAGTGTCTGTCAAATCGTGTTGAAATAAGCCACATGCCAGTAAAAAAGTCACATTTCTAAGCAAAAAACAAGCATCTGGTGACACTTGTATTATCGGTAACAACCAGGAGGTATTACTTAATGTAACTTTTTATAAAAACTACAATACTTACAACGCCATAACTTGGCATATGAACTCGACTTGTGTTTAGTACTTTACCCAAAATTGCACAGGATGGTTTTATGTTTGGTGAAGGGGTTGTGCCAAAAATGCAGTATGGATTTTTGCTGTCTTTCAACATTCTAGCAAAATGTTTATGAAGCTGTATCAAACTTAATATGCATTTGTTTACAAAAAAACCCGTCTGAATGTCAATAACATGTTTGTACTTACAACCATACAAATTTTTCTTTTGGAGAGTTTCTCAAAATGAAATAAAATGCCATTTTAGGGTGATTTATGACAAATTTTGGTATTGTCTTTAAACACATTTAAATATCTCTAAACAACATAAAAAATCAATTCTTTTTGGTCTGGAGTATTGTTTAGTATCTTAGGCAAACTCTGAGAAAAAATGGTTAGATTACCTTCAAAACTTATATTAGAAATGATTAATTCAAAAGAAGCATATAATAGCTGATCCAGCCACCTTAATAAGGGTTCTTTTATTAAAATCTTCAGAGTAATTTACTGTAATTGTTAAGTCAAGTAACTTGTAAACAAACTTTTGTTGTAGTATATAGAGCCAGACCAGTTTTACATAAGTAATTTGATCAGATCCAGTAAAATAAATCAGTTCGATGATTTCACCAAAAGTATACATTTTGTGCAAATGAGCTAGTGTGTCATAATGGATAGTAGGCAGGTCCATTTGTACAAATGAGCTAGCGTGTCATAATGTATAGTAGGCAGGTCCATTTGTACAAATGAGCTAATGTGTCATAATGGATAGTAGGCAGGTCCATTTGTACAAATGAGCTAACGTGTCATAATGGATAGTAGTCAGGTCCATTTGTACAAATGAGCTAACTTGTCATAATGAATAGTAGGCAGGTCCATTTGTACAAATCAGCTAGCATGTCATAATGGATAGTAGGCAGGTCCATTTGTACTAATGAGCTAACGTGTCATAATGGATAGTAGTCAGGTCCATTTGTACAAATGAGCTAACTTGTCATAATGAATAGTAGGCAGGTCCATTTGTACAAATGAGCTAACGTGTCATAATGGATAGTAGTCAGGTCCATTTGTACAAATGAGCTAACTTGTCATAATGAATAGTAGGCAGGTCCATTTGTACAAATGAGCTAACGTGTCATAATGGATAGTAGTCAGGTCCATTTGTACAAATGAGCTAACTTGTCATAATGAATAGTAGGCAGGTCCATTTGTACAAATGAGCTAACGTGTCATAATGGATAGTAGTCAGGTCCATTTGTACAAATGAGCTAACTTGTCATAATGAATAGTAGGCAGGTCCATTTGTACAAATGAGCTAGCGTGTCATAATGGATAGTAGTCAGGTCCATTTGTACAAATGAGCTAACTTGTCATAATGAATAGTAGGCAGGTCCATTTGTACAAATGAGCTAACGTGTCATAATGGATAGTAGTCAGGTCCATTTGTACAAATGAGCTAACTTGTCATAATGAATAGTAGGCAGGTCCATTTGTACAAATGAGCTAGTGTGTCATAATGGATAGTAGGCAGGTCCATTTGTACAAATGAGCTAACGTGTTATAATGGATAGTAGCAAAAATAGATAAGCGAGCGAAAAATGAACAACTCAAAACACGTCTAAAACATGAAATTCTCCGGTCTCTAGCACCCTCACGGCTCGTCCTGTCCCGACGATCTTGGTATCATTTGAAAGGATGCATTTTTGTTATTCTAGCGACATCTAGATTTCCTGGTAACCGTTCACAGAACACCGATAAATGGACCTACAATCATGCCGTTTTCGGTGTTATGTACGGTTCCAAACGATGTTGGTGGCGGGTACTCAGTACATTAATCTTCCGACTGCGGTGCTGTTTTCCTCATTTGCATAGGTTCACACATGCGCACTTCGCCATTTCTTGATTTCATATGATAAGCTCCACCCACTTTTAAACCGCGGCGAAGCTTTGATCGCAGCAAAACCGATATATTTCTACGTCGGCGTGATGTCACAATAAAGTACGCCACCCAACGGGTCTAAATTCGTTGCGTTGGTTGGTTGATATACGTGATTGTGATGTCACGCCTACTTCACGTATGTCATTTTAGCAGCCGTTTGAAAGTGGGTGGAGCTTATACCATGAAATCTGATAGTGGTGCCTCAATCGGTAGATTGGTGAACTGTGTCGACGAAACATCATGGTTCGCAGTGTCTATGACACCGGAATGGGCCCGGTTGTAGGTCCGTTTTCAGTTAATTTTAGGAATGATTATCAGGAAACCATTTATATGTTTGAATAGCAGAACGCTTAAACTTTCAAACGACATCAATATTGTTGGGATCCGACGAACCGTAATGGTACTAGCAATCATTAAAAAGGCGTTTTTCGAACGTATTTGACAGCTGTTCATTTTTCGCTCGCTTATCTATTTTTGATAGTAGGCAGGTCCATTTGTACAAATGAGCAAACTTGTTATAATGGATAGTAAGCAGGTCCATTTGTACAAATGAGCTAGTGTGTCATAGTGGATAGTAGGCAGGTCCATTTGTACAAATGAGCTAGCGTGTCATAATGGATAGTAGGCAGGTCCATTTGTACAAATGAGCTAGCATGTCATAATGGATAGTAGGCAGGTCCGTTTGTACAAATGAGCTAGCGTGTCATAATAGATAGTAGGCAGGTCCATTTGTACAAATGAGCTAGCATGTCATAATGGATAGTAGGCAGCTCCATTTGTACAAATGAGCTAGCATGTCATAGTGGATAGTAGGCAGGTCCATTTGTACAAATGAGCTAGCGTGTCATAATGGATAGTAGGCAGGTCCATTTACACAAATGAGCTAGCATGTCATAATGGATAGTAGGCAGGTCCATTTGTACAAATGAGCTAGCGTGTCATAGTGGATAGTAGGCAGGTCCATTTGTACAAATGAGCTAGCATGTCATAATGGATAGTAGGCAGGTCCATTTGTACAAATGAGCTAGCGTGTCATAGTGGATAGTAGGCAGGTCCATTTGTACAAATGAGCTAGCATGTCATAATGGATAGTAGGCAAGTCCATTTGTACAAATGAGCTAGCGTGTCATAGTGGATAGTAGGCAGGTCCATTTGTACAAATGAGCTAGCATGTCATAATGGATAGTAGGCAGCTCCATTTGTACAAATGAGCTAGCATGTCATAATGGATAGTAGGCAGGTCCATTTGTACAAATGAGCTAGCATGTCATAATGGATAGTAGGCAGCTCCATTTGTACAAATGAACTAGTATGTCATAATGGATAGTAGGCAGGTCCATTTGTACAAATGAGCTAGCGTGTCATAATGGATAGTAGGCTGGTCCATTTGTACAAATGAGCTAGCATGTCATAATGGATAGTAGGCAGGTCCATTTGTACAAATGAGCTAGCATGTCATAATGGATAGTAGGCAGGTCCATTTGTACAAATGAGCTAGTGTGTCATAGTGGATAGTAGGCAGGTCCATTTGTACAAATGAGCTAACTTTTCATAATGGATAGTAGGCAGGTCCATTTGTACAAATGAACTAACGTGTCATAATGGATAGTAGGCAGGTCCATTTGTACAAATGAGCTAGAATGTCATAATGGATAGTAGGCAGGTCCATTTGTTGGCAAAACAATTCTGAAACAAGCTGAGGAAAAAGCAAGTTGAAGAACCTTGATGTCATTCATGTACATGTGTAATGTTCCTTGTTTCAGGTATAACCAGGTGGTGGAAGTATGTGCCTTGAAGCCAGACCTGGACATGTTGCCAGCTGGCGATCAGACAGAGATAGGAGAGAAGGTATGAGGGTCTGTGGGGGAGAAGCATACATCATCTCCTATGAATTCACTGAGCAGAAATGAAATACACAAACATTACTAAAGAAGACAGCGCTCTGACACAAAATCAAAGGCAGTATTACAGATGGCAGTGGCTCGACTCAAAATATCGCGGGCTGAGACATCACGGTATTTAGTTTGGGCACGCAGGTATAATCAAAACAGACAGGCCATATCACTCCACTGAGCACATGTATTTTTTATATTTTACATGAATTTGATGGATTACCAGATTTCTAGATGGATTACTGAATTATATATGTTGGTAATCTGTCTGGGTTACCAGACTTTTTACCTTAACATCTACCTCTGTTTATGATTTATTTAATTTGACAGATTGTTTAGAGTTTTAACTGACTGTATATTTTAGGGCATCAACCTCAGCGGGGGCCAGAAACAACGAATCAGCCTCGCTCGCTGTTTCTACTCCGACGCAGAACTCGTCATCCTGGTACGTTGACCTGTAATGTCACATGACATGTCGTTTGACTGGTCACAATGAGAAATAGGGTTTACATGCACCAGAATGCCCATCTTCTGGATAGTGCTACATACACAGAAAACAGTTTCCTGCAATATTCGTTAACGACTTTTGTTACATTGAAAAATGTAATCTGTTTTACACATCAACACAAGTTATGTAAAACATTGCCAAAGGATTGGCCGTCCTCACCACCTTTAAAAAATGCACGCGTAACCTTTCTTCCCATACCTTGAATCATACGTACCTTGAATGGGTTTGAGGCAGGGAGCATACTGGCTCATATATAGCTCCCCAGTCAGTGGTTATTAATGTAATTTTGATATTTAGTTTTAAAGTTGTTAACTGTTAGTGCTTCGTAGTGAGTTCCATAGATTAATTATTCGTTGAGACAAAACTTGTGACGTGCATCCAGTCGGCTATGGTGTCATAATATTGTCTTATTGGGTCTTCCAGGAGGAGGTGTGTTTACTTCAAATAGTCTTTCCTTGTCAATGTCGGTCAATCCGTTCATAACCTTTGTACACTTCGATCATACCCTCCCTTACCTCCTATCTTGTAGTGACATGAAGCCACACTTTTGAAATCTTTGGCAATATGGTAACTTTGAGATGTTAGTGATCATCTTGGTGGCCCTCCTCTGTACACTTTCAAGTTTCTCTATCTTTCTGGAGATGTGGGCACCATGCCTGTTGACAATTTTCAATGATTGGTCGGACCATGGTAATGTATAAGAGCCCTGCCCAAGTGTGCAGGGAAGTGCCGTAGATTAATCCCTTAAAGTTTGGTGCCCAAGATGTAACCCATACAGGAGGAAATTGTTAATGTACCCCCACATTGTTCAACTATGGTTAGAAGAACTAGAATATATTTACATATATATAGGCATTAAACAGAGCTAGTCAGTTCCTCTACCCAGAATTAGTCACGCCTAGTAATTTGTAACAGTAAGTGCTGTGTTGAACATGGGAAAGTGGGACATCAGTGAACATCAAACGGTAAGCCAGACTCGGCCGTATTGCCAATAATTTTTTTTTGGAAACTATGTTTTGTTTACCATTTGAATGTACTCCGGGGTCGTACAAAATATTATGAACTTACTAAACACAATTTGGCTGGCAGTATACCTATAATACCTATTATATTAATTAGTAAATAAAAAACTAGGAACACACTGCGCCCTTTTAATGGTATATAGTCTGTGTCTCTCAGGATGACCCATTGTCAGCACTGGACGTCCACGTGACGGGTCACGTCATGAAGACAGGAATCAAGAACTTCCTCCTGCGTGAGAACCGAACTGTTATACTGACTACCCACCAACTGCAGCATCTGACGCATGCACACCACGTACGCTCTCCACCTCCCTATTGTCTGCACTGGTTTAGTAGTTTAGCATCTGACGCATGCACACCACGTACGCTCTCCACCTCCGTTTTGTCTGCACTGGTTTAGTAGTTTAGCATCTGACGCATGCACACCACGTACGCTCTCCACCTCCCTTTTGTCTGCACTGGTTTAGTGGTTTAGCATCTGACACATGCACACCACGTACGCTCTCCACCTCCCTTTTGTCTGCACTGGTTTAGTAGTTTAGCATCTGACGCATGCACACCACGTACGCTCTCCACCTCCCTTTTGTCTGCACTGGTTTAGTAGTTTAGCATCTGACGCATGCACACCACGTACGCTCTCCACCTCCCTTTTGTCTGCACTGGTTTAGTAGTTTAGCATCTGACGCATGCACACCACGTACGCTCTCCACCTCCCTTTTGTCTGCACTGGTTTAGTAGTTTAGCATCTGACGCATGCACACCACGTACGCTCTCCACCTCCCTTTTGTCTGCACTGGTTTAGTAGTTTAGCATCTGACGCATGCACACCACGTACGCTCTCCACCTCCCTTTTGTCTGCACTGGTTTAGTAGTTTAGCATCTGACGCATGCACACCACGTACGCTCTCCACCTCCCTTTTGTCTGCACTGGTTTAGTAGTTTAGCATCTGACGCATGCACATCACGTACGCTCTCCACCTCCCTTTTGTCTGCACTGGTTTAGTGGTTTAGCATCTGACACATGCACACCACGTACGCTCTCCACCTCCCTTTTGTCTGCACTGGTTTAGTAGTTTAGCATCTGACGCATGCACACCACGTACGCTCTCCACCTCCCGTTTGTCTGCACTGGTTTAGTAGTTTAGCATCTGACGCATGCACACCACGTACGCTCTCCACCTCCCTTTTGTCTGCACTGGTTTAGTAGTTTAGCATCTGACGCATGCACACCACGTACGCTCTCCACCTCCCTGTTGTCTGCACTGGTTTAGTAGTTTAGCATCTGACGCATGCACACCACGTACGCTCTCCACCTCCCTGTTGTCTGCACTGGTTTAGTAGTTTAGCATCTGACGCATGCACACCACGTACGCTCTCCACCTCCCTGTTGTCTGCACTGGTTTAGTAGTTTAGCATCTGACGCATGCACACCACGTACGCTCTCCACCTCCCTGTTGTCTGCACTGGTTTAGTAGTTTAGCATCTGACGCATGCACACCACGTACGCTCTCAACCTCCCTTTTGTCTGCACTGGTTTAGTAGTTTAGCATCTGACGCATGCACACCACGTACGCTCTCCACCTCCCGTTTGTCTGCACTGGTTTAGTAGTTTAGCATCTGACGCATGCACACCACGTACGCTCTCCACCTCCCTTTTGTCTGCACTGGTTTAGTAGTTTAGCATCTGACACATGCACACCACGTATGCTCTCCACCTCCCTTTTGTCTGCACTGGTTTAGTAGTTTAGCATCTGACACATGCACACCACGTACGCTCTCCACCTCCCTTTTGTCTGCACTGGTTTAGTAGTTTAGCATCTGACACATGCACACCACTTACGCTCTCCACCTCCATTTTGTCTGCACTGGTTTAGTAGTTTAGCATCTGACACATGCACACCACGTACGCTCTCCACCTCCCTTTTGTCTGCACTGGTTTAGTAGTTTAGCATCTGACGCATGCCCACCACGTACGCTCTCCACCTCCCTTTTGTCTGCACTGGTTTAGTAGTTTAGCATCTGACGCATGCACACCACGTACGCTCTCCACCTCCCTTTTGTCTGCACTGGTTTAGTAGTTTAGCATCTGACACATGCACACCACGTACGCTCTCCACCTCCCTTTTGTCTGCACTGGTTTAGTGGTTTAGCATCTGACACATGCACACCACGTACGCTCTCCACCTCCCTTTTGTCTGCACTTGTTTAGTGGTTTAGCATCTGACACATGCACATCATGTACGCTCTCCACCTCCCTTTTGTCTGCACTGGTTTAGTAATTTAGCATCTGACACATGCACACCACGTACGCTCTCCACCTCCCTTTTGTCTGCACTGGTTTAGTAGTTTAGCATCTGACGCATGCACACCACGTACGCTCTCCACCTCCCTTTTGTCTGCACTGGTTTAGTAGTTTAGCATCTGACGCATGCACACCACGTACGCTCTCCACCTCCCTTTTGTCTGCACTGGTTTAGTAGTTTAGCATCTGACGCATGCACATCACGTACGCTCTCCACCTCCCTTTTGTCTGCACTGGTTTAGTGGTTTAGCATCTGACACATGCACACCATGTACGCTCTCCACCTCCCTTTTGTCTGCACTGGTTTAGTAGTTTAGCATCTGACGCATGCACACCACGTACGCTCTCCACCTCCCGTTTGTCTGCACTGGTTTAGTAGTTTAGCATCTGACGCATGCACACCACGTACGCTCTCCACCTCCCTTTTGTCTGCACTGGTTTAGTAGTTTAGCATCTGACGCATGCACACCACGTACGCTCTCCACCTCCCTGTTGTCTGCACTGGTTTAGTAGTTTAGCATCTGACGCATGCACACCACGTACGCTCTCCACCTCCCTGTTGTCTGCACTGGTTTAGTAGTTTAGCATCTGACGCATGCACACCACGTACGCTCTCCACCTCCCTGTTGTCTGCACTGGTTTAGTAGTTTAGCATCTGACGCATGCACACCACGTACGCTCTCCACCTCCCTGTTGTCTGCACTGGTTTAGTAGTTTAGCATCTGACGCATGCACACCACGTACGCTCTCAACCTCCCTTTTGTCTGCACGGGTTTAGTAGTTTAGCATCAGACGCATGCCCACCACGTACGCTCTCCACCTCCCTTTTGTCTGCACTGGTTTAGTAGTTTAGCATCTGACGCATGCACACCACGTACGCTCTCCACCTCCCTTTTGTCTACACTGGTTTAGTAGTTTAGCATCTGACGCATGCACACCACGTACGCTCTCCACCTCCCTTTTGTCTGCACTGGTTTAGTAGTTTAGCATCTGGCACATGCACACCACATACGCTCTCCACCTCCCTTTTGTCTGCACTGGTTTAGTAGTTTAGTATCTGACGCATGCACACCAGGTACGCTCTCCACCTCCCTTTTGTCTGCACTGGTTTAGTAGTTTAGCATCTGACGCATGCACACCACGTATGCTCTCCACCTCCCTTTTGTCTGCACTGGTTTAGTAGTTTAGCATCTGACACATGCACACCACGTACGCTCTCCACCTCCCTTTTGTCTGCACTGGTTTAGTAGTTTAGCATCTGGCACATGCACACCACATACGCTCTCCACCTCCCTTTTGTCTGCACTGGTTTAGTAGTTTAGTATCTGACGCATGCACACCAGGTACGCTCTCCACCTCCCTTTTGTCTGCACTGGTTTAGTAGTTTAGCATCTGACGCATGCACACCACGTATGCTCTCCACCTCCCTTTTGTCTGCACTGGTTTAGTAGTTTAGCATCTGACACATGCACACCACGTACGCTCTCCACCTCCCTTTTGTCTGCACTGGTTTAGTAGTTTAGCATCTGACACATGCACACCACTTACGCTCTCCACCTCCATTTTGTCTGCACTGGTTTAGTAGTTTAGCATCTGACACATGCACACCACGTACGCTCTCCACCTCCCTTTTGTCTGCACTGGTTTAGTAGTTTAGCATCTGACGCATGCCCACCACGTACGCTCTCCACCTCCCTTTTGTCTGCACTGGTTTAGTAGTTTAGCATCTGACACATGCACACCACGTACGCTCTCCACCTCCCTTTTGTCTGCACTGGTTTAGTGGTTTAGCATCTGACACATGCACACCACGTACGCTCTCCACCTCCCTTTTGTCTGCACTTGTTTAGTGGTTTAGCATCTGACACATGCACATCATGTACGCTCTCCACCTCCCTTTTGTCTGCACTGGTTTAGTAATTTAGCATCTGACACATGCACACCACGTACGCTCTCCACCTCCCTTTTGTCTGCACTGGTTTAGTAGTTTAGCATCTGACGCATGCACACCACGTACGCTCTCCACCTCCCTTTTGTCTGCACTGGTTTAGTAGTTTAGCATCTGACGCATGCACACCACGTACGCTCTCCACCTCCCTTTTGTCTGCACTGGTTTAGTAGTTTAGCATCTGACGCATGCACATCACGTACGCTCTCCACCTCCCTTTTGTCTGCACTGGTTTAGTGGTTTAGCATCTGACACATGCACACCATGTACGCTCTCCACCTCCCTTTTGTCTGCACTGGTTTAGTAGTTTAGCATCTGACGCATGCACACCACGTACGCTCTCCACCTCCCGTTTGTCTGCACTGGTTTAGTAGTTTAGCATCTGACGCATGCACACCACGTACGCTCTCCACCTCCCTTTTGTCTGCACTGGTTTAGTAGTTTAGCATCTGACGCATGCACACCACGTACGCTCTCCACCTCCCTGTTGTCTGCACTGGTTTAGTAGTTTAGCATCTGACGCATGCACACCACGTACGCTCTCCACCTCCCTGTTGTCTGCACTGGTTTAGTAGTTTAGCATCTGACGCATGCACACCACGTACGCTCTCCACCTCCCTGTTGTCTGCACTGGTTTAGTAGTTTAGCATCTGACGCATGCACACCACGTACGCTCTCCACCTCCCTGTTGTCTGCACTGGTTTAGTAGTTTAGCATCTGACGCATGCACACCACGTACGCTCTCAACCTCCCTTTTGTCTGCACGGGTTTAGTAGTTTAGCATCAGACGCATGCCCACCACGTACGCTCTCCACCTCCCTTTTGTCTGCACTGGTTTAGTAGTTTAGCATCTGACGCATGCACACCACGTACGCTCTCCACCTCCCTTTTGTCTACACTGGTTTAGTAGTTTAGCATCTGACGCATGCACACCACGTACGCTCTCCACCTCCCTTTTGTCTGCACTGGTTTAGTAGTTTAGCATCTGGCACATGCACACCACATACGCTCTCCACCTCCCTTTTGTCTGCACTGGTTTAGTAGTTTAGTATCTGACGCATGCACACCAGGTACGCTCTCCACCTCCCTTTTGTCTGCACTGGTTTAGTAGTTTAGCATCTGACGCATGCACACCACGTATGCTCTCCACCTCCCTTTTGTCTGCACTGGTTTAGTAGTTTAGCATCTGACACATGCACACCACGTACGCTCTCCACCTCCCTTTTGTCTGCACTGGTTTAGTAGTTTAGCATCTGGCACATGCACACCACATACGCTCTCCACCTCCCTTTTGTCTGCACTGGTTTAGTAGTTTAGTATCTGACGCATGCACACCAGGTACGCTCTCCACCTCCCTTTTGTCTGCACTGGTTTAGTAGTTTAGCATCTGACGCATGCACACCACGTATGCTCTCCACCTCCCTTTTGTCTGCACTGGTTTAGTAGTTTAGCATCTGACACATGCACACCACGTACGCTCTCCACCTCCCTTTTGTCTGCACTGGTTTAGTAGTTTAGCATCTGACACATGCACACCACTTACGCTCTCCACCTCCATTTTGTCTGCACTGGTTTAGTAGTTTAGCATCTGACACATGCACACCACGTACGCTCTCCACCTCCCTTTTGTCTGCACTGGTTTAGTAGTTTAGCATCTGACGCATGCCCACCACGTACGCTCTCCACCTCCCTTTTGTCTGCACTGGTTTAGTAGTTTAGCATCTGACGCATGCACACCACGTACGCTCTCCACCTCCCTTTAGTCTGCACTGGTTTAGTAGTTTAGCATCTAACACATGCACACCACGTACGCTCTCAACCTCCCTTTTGTCTGCACTGGTTTAGTGGTTTAGCATCTGACACATGCACACCACGTATGCTCTCCACCTCCCTTTTGTCTGCACTGGTTTAGTGGTTTAGCATCTGACACATGCACACCATGTACGCTCTCCACCTCCCTTTTGTCTGCACTGGTTTAGTAGTTTAGCATCTGACGCATGCACACCACGTACGCTCTCCACCTCCCGTTGGTCTGCACTGGTTTAGTAGTTTAGCATCTGACGCATGCACACCACGTACGCTCTCCACCTCCCTGTTGTCTGCACTGGTTTAGTAGTTTAGCATCTGACGCATGCACACCACGTACGCTCTCCACCTCCCTTTTGTCTGCACTGGTTTAGTAGTTTAGCATCTGACGCATGCACACCACTTACGCTCTCCACCTCCCTTTTGTCTGCACTGGTTTAGTAGTTTAGCATCTGACGCATGCACACCACGTACGCTCTCCACCTCCCTTTTGTCTGCACTGGTTTAGTAGTTTAGCATCTGACGCATGCACACCACGTACGCTCTCCACCTCCCTTTTGTCTGCACTGGTTTAGTGGTTTAGCATCTGACGCATGCACACCATGTACGCTCTCCACCTCCCTTTTGTCTGCACTGGTTTAGTAGTTTAGCATCTGACGCATGCACACCACGTACGCTCTCCACCTCCCGTTTGTCTGCACTGGTTTAGTAGTTTAGCATCTGACGCATGCACACCACGTACGCTCTCCACCTCCCTTTTGTCTGCACTGGTTTAGTAGTTTAGCATCTGACGCATGCACACCACGTACGCTCTCCACCTCCCTGTTGTCTGCACTGGTTTAGTAGTTTAGCATCTGACGCATGCACACCACGTACGCTCTCCACCTCCCTGTTGTCTGCACTGGTTTAGTAGTTTAGCATCTGACGCATGCACACCACGTACGTTCTCCACCTCCCTGTTGTCTGCACTGGTTTAGTAGTTTAGCATCTGACGCATGCACACCACGTACGCTCTCCACCTCCCTGTTGTCTGCACTGGTTTAGTAGTTTAGCATCTGACGCATGCACACCACGTACGCTCTCCACCTCCCTTTTGTCTGCACTGGTTTAGTAGTTTAGCATCAGACGCATGCCCACCACGTACGCTCTCCACCTCCCTTTTGTCTACACTGGTTTAGTAGTTTAGCATCTGACGCATGCACACCACGTACGCTCTCCACCTCCCTTTTGTCTACACTGGTTTAGTAGTTTAGCATCTGACGCATGCACACCACGTACGCTCTCCACCTCCCTTTTGTCTGCACTGGTTTAGTAGTTTAGCATCTGGCACATGCACACCACATACGCTCTCCACCTCCCTTTTGTCTGCACTGGTTTAGTAGTTTAGTATCTGACGCATGCACACCAGGTACGCTCTCCACCTCCCTTTTGTCTGCACTGGTTTAGTAGTTTAGCATCTGACGCATGCACACCACGTACGCTCTCCACCTCCCTTTTGTCTACACTGGTTTAGTAGTTTAGCATCTGACGCATGCACACCACGTACGCTCTCCACCTCCCTTTTGTCTACACTGGTTTAGTAGTTTAGCATCTGACGCATGCACACCACGTACGCTCTCCACCTCCCTTTTGTCTGCACTGGTTTAGTAGTTTAGCATCTGGCACATGCACACCACATACGCTCTCCACCTCCCTTTTGTCTGCACTGGTTTAGTAGTTTAGTATCTGACGCATGCACACCAGGTACGCTCTCCACCTCCCTTTTGTCTGCACTGGTTTAGTAGTTTAGCATCTGACGCATGCACACCACGTATGCTCTCCACCTCCCTTTTGTCTGCACTGGTTTAGTAGTTTAGCATCTGACACATGCACACCACGTACGCTCTCCACCTCCCTTTTGTCTGCACTGGTTTAGTAGTTTAGCATCTGACACATGCACACCACTTACCCTCTCCACCTCTATTTTGTCTGCACTGGTTTAGTAGTTTAGCATCTGACACATGCACACCACGTACGCTCTCCACCTCCCTTTTGTCTGCACTGGTTTAGTAGTTTAGCATCTGACGCATGCCCACCACGTACGCTCTCCACCTCCCTTTTGTCTGCACTGGTTTAGTAGTTTAGCATCTGACGCATGCACACCACGTACGCTCTCCACCTCCCTTTAGTCTGCACTGGTTTAGTAGTTTAGCATCTGACACATGCACACCACGTACGCTCTCAACCTCCCTTTTGTCTGCACTGGTTTAGTGGTTTAGCATCTGACACATGCACACCACGTATGCTCTCCACCTCCCTTTTGTCTGCACTGGTTTAGTGGTTTAGCATCTGACACATGCACACCATGTACGCTCTCCACCTCCCTTTTGTCTGCACTGGTTTAGTAGTTTAGCATCTGACACATGCACACCACGTATGCTCTCCACCTCCCTTTTGTCTGCACTGGTTTAGTGGTTTAGCATCTGACACATGCACACTACGTATGCTCTCCACCTCCCTTTTGTCTGCACTGGTTTAGTGGTTTAGCATCTGACACATGCACACCACGTACGCTCTCCACCTCCCTTTTGTCTGCACTGGTTTAGTAATTTAGCATCTGACACATGCACACCACGTATGCTCTCCACCTCCCTTTTGTCTGCACTGGTTTAGTAGTTTAGCATCTGACACATGCATACCACGTATGCTCTCCACCTCCCTTTTGTCTGCACTGGTTTAGTGGTTTAGCATCTGACACATGCACACCACGTACGCTCTCCACCTCCCTTTTGTCTGCACTGGTTTAATAGTTTAGCATCTGACACATGCACACCACGTATGCTCTCCACCTCCCTTTTGTCTGCACTGGTTTAGTAGTTTAGCATCTGACACATGCACACCACGTACGCTCTCCACCTCCCTTTTGTCTGCACTGGTTTAATAGTTTAGCATCTGACACATGCACACCACGTATGCTCTCCACCTTCCTTTTGTCTGCACTGGTTTAGTAGTTTAGCATCTGACACATGCACACCACGTACGCTCTCCACCTCCCTTTTGTCTGCACTGGTTTAGTAGTTTAGTCATTCAATATATTCTGTCCATTATCAGGATTACAACTTTGTAATCGGACGAGATTATGACAGAACTAATTTTGTTACCTTATCATGTGATCATTGCGATAATTTGCCTCTGCAAAAGGAGGTAATGCTGAAATTTAAGAACTGAAAATGTATGCAGTTTTCCGGTACCACATTGATATTCTTGACTGAACATCACCAGTGACAACCAACTGCAATGATATGGAATATAGGCCACTACTTTGGATTTGCTAATTGGAGACAAATGTGATGTGGTGTGGTTAATTGTATTTTCAAAACTATTACTGTTAGATTTTCTTTCATGACTTATCATACCAGTGAGAATGTTGTGTGTACAACGGATCACTGTCCTTGAGAATGTTGATGTGTGGACAACATACTATTGTCACTGAGAATGTTGATATGAGTACAACAGATCATTGGCATTGAGAAAGTTTATGTGTGTACAACAGACTATAGTCACTGAGAATGTTAATGTGAGTACAACAGATTATTGCCATTGAGAATGTTGATGTGTGTACAACAGATCATTGTCACTGAGATTGTTGATGTGTCTACAACAGATCATTGGCATTGAGAATGTTGATGTGTGTACAACAGATCATTGTCACTGAGAATGTTGATGTGTGTACAACAGATCATTGCCATTGAGAATGTTGATGTGTGTACAACAGATCATTGTCACGGAGAATGTTGATGTGTGTACAACATATCATTGTCACTGAGAATCTTGATATGTGTACAACAGATCATTGCCATTGAGAATGTTGATGTGTGTACAACAGATCATTGTCACTGAGAATGTTGATGTGTGTACAACAGATCATTGTATTTGAGAATGTTGATGTGTGTACAACATAACATTGTCACTGAGAGCGTTGATGTGTGTACAACAGATCATTATCAATCGGAATGTTGATGTGTGTACAACAGATCATTGTCATTGACAATGTTGATGTGTGTACCACACATCATTGCGATTGAAAATGTTGACGTGTGTCAGATCATTTTCAGTGAGAATGTTGATCTGTGTACAACAGGTCACTGACAGTGAGAATGTTGATGTGTGTACAACAGATCATTGCCATTCAGAATGTTGACCATGAGAGTGTTGATGTGTGTACAACAGATCATTGTCACTGAGAATGTTAATGTGTGTACAACAGATCATTGCCACTGAGAATGTTGATGTGTGTACAGCATATTATTGTCATTGATAATGTTGATGTGCATACAATAGATCATTGTCAATAAGAATGTTTATGTCTGTACAACAGATCATTGTTATTGAGAATGTTGATGTGTGTACAACAGATCATCGCCACTGAAAATGTTGATGTGTGTACAACAGATCATTTGCACTGAGAATGTTGATGTGTGTACAACAGATCATTGGCACTGAGAATGTTGTTGTGTGTATAACAGAACATCGCCACTGAGAATGTTGATGTTTTTACAACAGATCATTGACTCTGAGAATGTTGATGTGTGTACAACAGATCATCACCACTGAGAATGTTGATGTGTGTACAACAGATCATTGTCACTGATAATGTTGATGTGTGTACAACAGATCATTGTCATTGAGATTGTTGATGTGCATACAACAGTTCATGAGTACAACAGATCATTGTCACTGAGAATGTTGATGTGTGTACAACAGATCATTGTCATTGAGATTGTTGATGTGCATACAACAGTTAGTTGTCATTGAGAAAGTTGATGTGAGTACAACAGATCATTGTCACTGAGAATGTTGATGTGTGTACAACAGATCATCGCCACTGAGAATGTTGATGTGAGTACAACAGATCATTGTCACTGAGAATGTTGATGTGTGTACAACAGATCATCGCCACTGAGAATGTTGATGTGTGTATAACAGAACATTGTCATTGAAAATGTTGATGTGTGTACAACAAATCATTGTCATTGAGAATGTTGATGTGTGTACAACAGATCATTGTCACTGAGAATGTTGATGTGTGTACAACAGATCATTGTCATTGAGATTGTTGATGTGCATACAACAGTTCATTGTCATTGAGAATGTTGATGTGAGTACAACAGATCATTGTCACTGAGAATGTTGATGTGTGTACAACAGATCTTTGTCATTGAGATTGTTGATGTGCATACAACAGTTCATTGTCATTGAGAATGTTGATGTGTGTACAACAGATCATTGTCACTGAGAATGTTGATGTGTGTACAAAAGATCATCGCCACTGAGAATGTTGATGTGTGTATAACAGAACATTGTCATTGAAAATGTTGATGTGTGTACAACAAATCATTGTCATTGAGAATGTTGATGTGTGTACAACAGATCATTGTCACTGAGAATGTTGATGTGCATACAACAGTTCATTGTCATTGAGAATGTTGATGTGAGTACAACAGATCATTGTCACTGAGAATGTTGATGTGTGTACAACAGATCTTTGTCATTGAGATTGTAGATGTGTGTACAACAGATAATTGTCACTGAGAATGTTGATGTGTGTACAACAGATCATCGCCACTGAGAATGTTGATGTGTGTACAACAGAACATTGTTATTGAGAATGTTGATGTGTGTACAACAAATCATTGTCATTGAGAATGTTGATGTGTGTACAACAAATCATTGTCATTGAGAATGTTGATGTGTGTACAACAGATCATTGTCATTGAGAATGTTGATGTGCATACAACAGTTCATTGTCATTGAGAATGTTGATGTGAGTACAACAGATCATTGTCACTGAGAATGTTGATGTGTGTACAACAGATCTTTGTCATTGAGATTGTTGATGTGTGTACAACAGATCATCGCCACTGAGAATGTTGATGTGTGTACAACAGAACATTGTTATTGAGAATGTTGATGTGTGTACAACAAATCATTGTCATTGAGAATGTTGATGTGTGTACAACAAATCATTGTCATTGAGAATGTTGATGTGTGTACAACAGATCATTGACTCTGAGAATGTTGATGTGTGTACAACAGATCATCGCCACTGAGAATGTTGATGTTTGTACAACAGATCATCTCCACTGAGAATGTTGATGTGTGTACAATTAATCATTGTCATAGACATTGTTGATGTGCATACAACAGTTCATTATCATTGAGAATGTTGATGTGAGTACAACAGATCATTGTCACTGAGAATGTTGATGTGTGTACAACAGATCATCGCCACTGAGAATGTTGATGTTTGTACAACAGAACATTGTCATTGAGAATGTTGATGTGTGTACAACAAATCATTGTCATTAAGAATGTTGATGTGTGTACAACAGATCATCGCCACTGAGAATGTTGATGTGTGTACAACAGATCATTGCAATGGAGAATTGCTGTATTCGGAAGCAGGGAACGATGAAGGAAATCAAACAGAATGACAACGAACTGTATGAATCATGGAAAACAGCTGTTCAGAACTGCAGGTAAATGATAGTTGTATCTATAGGTGAGAATCTCCTAGAACGGGTATTGAGCAGTACCTTGTTCTCCTGGAAGAATAGGAGGGTGTAACTTCACACAAATGAGGACCTTGTTCCAAGATTTAGAAATTACAAACCTCCTTGGGTTGTTGGTGCAAACCATAAACAAATCTAAACAGATTTTTGTTTAATTTCGTAGATGTCCACAATCATTTGGTTGATTATTCTGGCATTAATGCTGAAGGAAGTTTAGAGAATGAGATCCCGGCTCGGTGAGTCCATGACGGTTTTTTTTACATTTCCCTGCATGGGATCTTTTATTTTCCCTGGCATAGACAACAGATAGAAGGGATCAATGGCTTATAGCGTCTCTCCAGAAACACAGGCAATGAATGGTCAATGAAATTGCCCAAGTTTCGACATGTTGGTCAATCCCAGTACCGAACCACCGACCAGTCAGCACCAGGATTCAAACACCTGTTCCTCTATATCAACAGTCCGCCACTCTGACCGCTCGACCTCTGCGCCTCACCTGCCAGTGATGACATCAGTTCACTACTAGTGCCAAGTATTACATTTGAACAGGATAACTCAGAGCAGTTACTGGCAGGACAGTTACTTGTAACTCCTGAAACGATGGCCAAGAAAATCATGAAAAAAAACGAAAAAAAAAATACACAGACTTGAGGCGCTACCACCAAAACCTGATCAAAGAAACAATAGAGCAAATTAGTGTACCACTTAATGTATTACCAAACTTGATAACTATTTTATTGGAGCAGACAATACATGAATGAAAAATAAGATAAGTCAATGGCTACCATGTCTACTGGCCATCTGAAGCTTACTGCTTTGGGGGACAATCTTAAAATCCATCTTCATCATTCTATTGCTCAATGAACAGAGCAATTTCTAAAATGTATTGTTTTGATTCTTTGAGTAATCTCTTTGTTAACTGCAGAAAAAACTTTGTTATTGGCAACAAATCCTGTGTTGGGCTGTGTTAGACCCAGTGTTGATGTGTAACATGGCTGCTTCCCTCCAACAGAGCTGACCAGGAGAAACCTAAAAGTACACAGGGAGATGTTGTGGCAACATCCACACCAAAATCAAAATATCAGGTAAATACACAAATAACCATTTATAATTCAACATGACTGAAACTGGAAACCCTGATAGGTGACATTTCACGATGGTTCACACCTTAACGCACATTTTGGCGGTATGTTAAAGGGCAACTTTTCAGTTTTACAATAATACCAGTGTCATCCGCGTAAGTCAGTTTGTTGCAAAGTTACGGGTGGATGAACAGACCCACCTGACAAATTCTAAATTTTGAGACAGACGCCATCAGAGTTAGGTATTTATGTTTCAAATCACATACCGTTCAGTCCAAAACATGAATCAAAAAACATTTTCAAGGTAGTAATTCCAGTTTGCATTATAAAAAGTAATAATACATTGTTTATTGTTTCTTGAAAATTTTTAAAGAAATGAAAATTGATCCTTTCACCCATGTGAATGTATTTTGGTTTTTCATAAGTTTTGTGAAATGTACTTTTCAGTCCGAACCATTGTGGCGTGTCACGTAATGCTGCGACTACAGCAGGACCCATCTTTCAAGGCTTTATAAGGATTTCATTTGAACATTTCCCAGGGCTTCCTGTTGTAGTCCTGTTTTAATAAGTACACCACAATCCTATTTTGCCTGGAGATCATTATCCTCTATTATGAAATTATTGTTCATGGCTTCAAGATTAAATTAGACAACAAGAATTAAACTTACTTTAGAGCAATAGTTGAAACATGCAAAGTTTCAACCTGTCTAAAATGGATCTTTTTCATGCACTGATGTCAGAATCTGAGCCGTGTCACATGACATCAGTGCGTCTACAAGATCTGCTCCAAATTAAGTTTAATTAATGCTGTCTATTATCCTCTGTTGCTTTATAGATCATGATCATCTTTTTTGCTATAGTCCTGTTTTGTTCAGTAGATCATAGTCCTGTTTTGCTCAATAGATCATGGTTCTGTTTAGTTCAATAGATCATTGTCATGTTTTGCTCTGTAAATCATAGTCCTGCTTCACCAAATAGATCACAGTCCAGTTTCACCAATCAGCAAAGATCAAGTTCCTGTTTTGCCAGTAAGATTGATCCTATTTTGCCAAGTAGATAACGGACCTGTTTAGCCAATTTTTAATTATGGACATAATTATGTTTTGCCAAAATGATTATGCATATATTTTGTCAAGTATATCTCAGTTCTGTTTCACCAAGTAGATAATGTTCCTGTTTTGCCAAGTAAATCATGGAGCTGTTTTGTCAAGTATATTGCTTTTCTGTTCCACCAAGTAGATCACACCCCAAAATGGTTGTGATGCCCGTAAGGTGGTTGATTGAACAACAGTTCCTCTGCTCCATTTGAATTTTATTAGTATCAACATTATACAGTGATACTATTTTATATTAGTATCAACATTATACAGTGATACTATTTTATATTAGTATCAACATTATACAGTGATACTATTTTATATTAGTATCAACATTATACAGTGATACTATTTTATATTAGTATCAACATTATACAGTGATACTATTTTATATTAGTATCAACATTATACAGTGATACTATTTTATATTAGTATCAACATTATACAGTGATACTATTTTATATTAATATCAACGTTATACTGTGATACTATTTTTATTATACAAATAGGTTAGGGTAGATCAGAGTCTGATTTGTAAAACATTACAGTGTATCTTTGCTATTACCTTAAGAAGTTCACAGAAATTGTGTGTGTGCGCTGTAGACATTCACAAATTGATGTAGTACACATTGTGGAGCACAGTGGCACAGTGGATAGAACATCTGGATAACTCTCAATCGGGAGAACCCGGGTTCGAATCCTGTGCTGCTGTGTCGAACCTTGGGCACGTTTGTTCACTCTATGTTGTTCCAGTTCACTCAGCTGTATGAATGAGTACCTAGCTACAGACAGTGGTGGATATTTGTATATGAAAAGTCTTCGCACATAAATTGCAGCATGGCTGAATGCTTCCCAGAGAAGTTGAGATTGTGTTTGATTGAACAGGTCTGCCAGAGAGTAAAGTGTAAAGTGCTTTGAGTAGTCCTCAGGACTGGATACTGTGCTGTATAAGAACTTACCTTTTACATTGTCATGTTACAGCAACCGTGGCCGCTGATGAAGGGAGCATTCAGTTTCCATTCTCTGACTACTCTGGACGAGTCCTCAGATGAAGACATCGCCACCTGGCAGGACAATTCTTCAGAACCACAGCCAAGGGAAGGTAGGATACTAAGATAGAAATGAGGTCATCTAACACGTTGCATAGTCGTTAAAGCAATTCTTTGAGAATTTTAATCTATAATGTACACAATTATTAACTAATCCTGTTAATATAGACTTGGGCAGGGATTTTTAACTGAAATTGACTAGTTCAAAAACGTCATTATACGGTCTCTATGTGTCAAATTTCTTTCTGATAACTCCAAAATTACGCGTTCAGCAAGCTTGAAACCATGATTAACTGGCCGTGGCGACATGCTGTCTGTTCTTAGGTGCTATGGTGTTACCCTGGCGCTGAGCGTAACATTCATAGCGTCCTCACCAACCACGCACAGTATGTAAACATCAAAGGTCACTGCTGGCTAGGTGTCTCTATCTCCACTGGAGCCCCTCAAGGGTGTGTGCTCTCACCATGAGTCTCTATCTCCACTGGAGCCCCTCAAGGGTGTGTGCTCTCACCAGGTGTCTCTATCTCCACTGGAGCCCCTCAAGGGTGTGTGCTCTCACCAGGTGTCTCTATCTCCACTGGAGCCCCTCAAGGGTGTGTGCTCTCACCATGAGTCTCTATCTCCACTGGAGCCCCTCAAGGGTGTGTGCTCTCACCATGTGTCTCTATCTCCACTGGAGCCCCTCAAGGGTGTGTGCTCTCACCATGAGTCTCTATCTCCACTGGAGCCCCTCAAGGGTGTGTGCTCTCACCATGAGTCTCTATCTCCACTGGAGCCCCTCAAGGGTGTGTGCTCTCACCATGAGTCTCTATCTCCACTGGAGCCCCTCAAGGGTGTGTGCTCTCACCATGTGTCTCTATCTCCACTGGAGCCCCTCAAGGGTGTGTGCTCTCACCATGAGTCTCTATCTCCACTGGAGCCCCTCAAGGGTGTGTGCTCTCACCATGTGTCTCTATCTCCACTGGAGCCCCTCAAGGGTGTGTGCTCTCACCATGTGTCTCTATCTCCACTGGAGCCCCTCAAGGGTGTGTGCTCTCACCATGAGTCTCTATCTCCACTGGAGCCCCTCAAGGGTGTGTGCTCTCACCATGTGTCTCTATCTCCACTGGAGCCCCTCAAGGGTGTGTGCTCTCACCATGTGTCTCTATCTCCACTGGAGCCCCTCAAGGGTGTGTGCTCTCACCATGAGTCTCTATCTCCACTGGAGCCCCTCAAGGGTGTGTGCTCTCACCATGTGTCTCTATCTCCACTGGAGCCCCTCAAGGGTGTGTGCTCTCACCATGTGTCTCTATCTCCACTGGAGCCCCTCAAGGGTGTGTGCTCTCACCATGAGTCTCTATCTCCACTGGAGCCCCTCAAGGGTGTGTGCTCTCACCATGTGTCTCTATCTCCACTGGAGCCCCTCAAGGGTGTGTGCTCTCACCATGAGTCTCTATCTCCACTGGAGCCCCTCAAGGGTGTGTGCTCTCACCATGTGTCTCTATCTCCACTGGAGCCCCTCAAGGGTGTGTGCTCTCACCATGTGTCTCTATCTCCACTGGAGCCCCCCAAGGGTGTGTGCTCTCACCATGAGTCTCTATCTCCACTGGAGCCCCTCAAGGGTGTGTGCTCTCACCATGTGTCTCTATCTCCACTGGAGCCCCTCAAGGGTGTGTGCTCTCACCATGTGTCTCTATCTCCACTGGAGCCCCTCAAGGGTGTGTGCTCTCACCATGAGTCTCTATCTCCACTGGAGCCCCTCAAGGGTGTGTGCTCTCACCATGTGTCTCTATCTCCACTGGAGCCCCTCAAGGGTGTGTGCTCTCACCATGTGTCTCTATCTCCACTGGAGCCCCTCAAGGGTGTGTGCTCTCACCATGAGTCTCTATCTCCACTGGAGCCCCTCAAGGGTGTGTGCTCTCACCATGAGTCTCTATCTCCACTGGAGCCCCTCAAGGGTGTGTGCTCTCACCATGTGTCTCTATCTCCACTGGAGCCCCTCAAGGGTGTGTGCTCTCACCATGTGTCTCTATCTCCACTGGAGCCCCTCAAGGGTGTGAGCTCTCACCATGAGTCTCTATCTCCACTGGAGCCCCTCAAGGGTGTGAGCTGTCACCATGTGTCTCTATCTCCACTGGAGCCCCTCAAGGGTGTGTGCTGTCGCCATTTCTAAATGTCATGTACACAAATTCTTGTAGAAGTACTTGTTCAAGCTGCCACTGTTTCAAATGTGCAGATGACACTGCTCTTGTTGGTCTGATCTCAAATGACGAAAGAGAGTACAGAAGTAATATAGATAATTTTGTATCATGGTTTTATGGACAACTACCTTGAGTTGAATGTTATGAAGACCAAGGAAATTAATAGACTTTCGATCAGATGTACATCATCCCAATCCAGTCAACATCAATGGGCAAAACATTGAAATTGTTCATACATTCAGATATCTTGGTACTACAATTGATGACAAGTTAAGGTGGGATGATAATACAATGACTCTTTTCAAAAAGGCCAGTAAAGATTGTACTTCCTGAGAAAACTCAATGCAAGGCTCGTTGACAGAAATTGTCTCTGTTTCACAATTCATTTGTGAAAAGTGTTATGACTTTCGGGCTTATATGCTGGTGGGAACATCTCTTGGTCAAAAACAGAGGGAGACTAAATAAGCTATAATAATAATAATAATAAACTTTATTTATACACCATCAAATCCGGGACTAATGACCCCCGTTCACGGGTGTTTACAAATTGCCAATCATCTAAGAAGCATAAAATCACTTTTAAGAGAATAAATAAGAAAATAAATTAAATTAGCAAACAATATCCTAGTATATAATGTATGCATATATATATATAAGCCTAAGTATAGTAAAATTACGGGTAAATGCAATGATAAAATAAACGATTAGCAAAAGTGCTGAACAGCTGAACCTACTGGAAAAAATATATATATAATACAAATATATATATAAATAAATAAAAAATAAAAGCCTAATTTACATTAAATAATTTGATTAGATACTAAAATGTGATTCTGAGATAAATAAGACTAAAAATATATTAAAACTATATGCATGAATAAAGCAAAGGTTAAATGATGTCTGGTTAATATACCACTTCTTGCAAGATTGCTGGATGTTGTACACCTGAAATCGGTTTACAGCAATTGTACAAGTCGAGAACCTTACAAACGGCAAAGAAAATGTTATCTGACTAATATTAATAATCCCCCTTTGGTGTTGTCCTCGACATTGCTTGATTTACGCGACTTCGGCATATTGTAAGCCAACTTGCAGACGCAGTCATACGGAACACAATAAAGTGGGTGTCAACAGTTCCACTGACCGGCGTTGTTTGCCAGTGCCAGACGTTGTTACGTAATGCAGCGAAGGCCTCAGCATGTCGTTTCCATATCTGCCTGTCTTGCGCTACCCTCTGCCAGATAGGGTCCTTCCAGTACGCGTCTAGTTCGTCTCTCCATGGTCTCGCCAGTCTTCCTCTAGATCGTTTCCCTTCGTAAGATCTCCAGGTTGTGATATGCAATGTCCATCGGTTATCTCATAGTCTGCTGATGGCCCAGGTCCACTTTTGTCTTCTGATTTGTTCTATCACGCCTATGACTTTTGTCTTTTCTCTTATCCAGATGTTTGTTTTTTCTCTCTCAATATGTGATGTTTAACATACTTTTTCCATCTTTGTTTGTGCAGCTGCTAGCTTGTTCTTTGCCTGGATGGTGAATGCCCATGTTTCCATGCCGTATATCATCACTGGAAGTACACATGAGTTGTAGACTTGTCTCTTCAGGCAGGTTCCAAAGTTACCTTTGAAGATGTCGTGGAAACGTAGCTTTCAATGTTCTCTATCTGTGTGGTGTTGATATATAGTGCTATGTACTTATTAAAAAGTAATTTAATATGGGGTCAGAAATAACCATCTTTTTGTTTGACATTGCTGTGTGTTACAGAGGAGCCACTGAGGGGTGAGGAGAAAGGGGCACTGATAGAGGAGGAGGAAAAGGAGCTAGGAGCAGTCTCGCTCCATGTCTACCTCCGCTACATACGTGAGGCATCGGTCACTCTCATACTGACCACTCTCATCGCATACTTTGTGAGACCGGGACTCAAGATGGCCGCAGACTACTGGCTCGCTCACTGGACGTCTGTCGCTCACCAGGCGGCCATCAACAGTAGCGCCATCTACTGGCCAGCTAACAGCACCGACACTCCAGGGGTAAGTTGACCCTCGCTTTACGGTCACCTCAGTATTGCAGCCACTTCACAATTAAGGTCAAATTAGGATAGACACAAATTATTTCTGTAACAAAAAAGTATAGGAAATTAGTATCGCTAATACAGTCACCTCACTATTCAGGTCACTTTTGCCCAGTCCTTAATAGCGAGGTTCCACTGTGGATCAGCACTGACGTGGTAATTGATGGATCCGGTAAGTCGCAGTTTGCCTTAATTATGCACATGACCTCCGTCAAGCTTTGCCTTGTCATCAGTGTTTATAACATTATTATAAATGTGCAGTATATCACTAGTGCCACATAACATCGGATAGAACAAGCATTCCCGCGTACAGTCAGCGCTTTAAAACTTTGTCAAAATGAAAAATGGAATGTCCAGACTCGTTTTTAGCTTTCATTTTTCATGGCTTGCTAGACATGTTACTAGGCAATATATTACATGGTGGTAGGTCAGACGTGGTTCTTTAATGCAAAATAATAAAAACCACGTATTACTATTACACATGCAAAGTAGTAGTATTTTGATATCAACCAAATAACCTTTCAAAAGAAAATATAAATACGCTTATAAAACAGTTATTTGAATGGTTTTTTTTGAAAATCGCAACAGATTTTTTTCTTCAAATAACATGTCTTAGTCTTTGGATAATGGGATTTTTTTTTTCTCAGATACTATGCTGGCATTGTGTGAAAGTGCATGCAGGAGTGTAGTTTGAAGTTTTAGTATTTTGCGAACCTTGGGGGGGCTGCAGTTGGAGGTTTTCGGAGAGCCTCATCCCCCTTAATATTTATGATGTTCCGACGCCAATGACCAATACATGTGTAAAGTTTTTCATGACCGGAATGAGTAAATAAAAAATGCGAAAGGGTAAACTGGATAATTTCACAGGCCTGACTAAGGACCTGTTGTCAACAATCTCACAGTTCTCTGTCTTATTCCAGGTGAACTATGATGTGGGGTACTATGTGGGGTACTTTGCCCTGCTGTGCTCCCTGGCTGTCATTGCTGGGGCGGTGGCCATCATTGCCCTAGAGGTGACATGTCTGAGAGCAGCTAAACACCTGCATGCTCACATGTTGAGGAGGCTTCTCGGTGCCCCGGCGAGGTGAGTGCTCCATAGGGGCCGTCTCACTAAGATTAGGAGGTCATAAGGAAATTCATCAATAAATGGAATTAAATGTAAGCTTAGGCTGTTTGGGGATGTTCAGTTTTGTTGCTGTTTAAGGAGCTTTTCCCAACTGTGAAAAAAAAACTGCCACCATTTTACCGAGGACACTATTTCCATGATACACCAGCAAAAGACCCATGGCGCACCCTGGTGTTGACAGTTTTCAGTATGTAAGGAGGGAACTCGATTTTAATGAGCAATATCAGGCTTATGAGATCACAATTCCCAAGGAAGTCGCCACTACTTTCAGGTTAGCTATCCTCCAGCATATCCCTACTCATGTATACAAGGCAAACGTATTGTTTACAGGCCCAGTGCTTTACAGTCAAGTACATTGTGGACCATAATGCAAAGTAGTTTTGGAATCGAAAATGAAAGTTGTTCAGGATACTCAGATGTGTGCTCGAAATACTCAGATGTGTTGATAATACTCTGGTGGGCTGAAAGTATTTCTTCTCTAGGTTCTTTGATGTCACTCCGCTGGGAAGAATTCTCAACCGATTCTCGGGAGACACAAATATTATTGATGAGGTAAAGTGTTTCACTCACTTTTCACTTTCACAGTACTTGAGTTCTTGTGTGCAGTCAAACCAACAATTGGTTAGAGAGATTAGATTACAATGATTAACATCCATATAATGATATGTATTATGTATTATATTAATACATAATAATTAGTATAAATTAATACGCTAACATAATCTCTTCCCAGGTGCCGAGGCCAACTCACCTCTTTCTCTGTTAGTTCCCGTCCTTGCACCATTGGTGCCTGATCTACTAGTTGGCGATACATTTTATACAACACAATGATAGTTATTTAAAGTGGAGACAACACCTTTAACATGAGATCATAAAGAAGATACCGAATGATTATGAAAAATATACATAGAAGTATTTGTTCTCTCTCAAGAAACAGAAATAAAGGACCCAGCAGCATTAGAAAAGGCTTAAAAATAAAATCGACACACACCTTAAAAAGGCGGGATACATGTAGATAAAAAGTATTGGACTCTCGATAAGCCAAAAGGCTTCCTTGTCCAACTGCCATCCAGAGTAATTTTCTGGTTGGCAATCTTGTTATATCTTGTTAAATTAGTGAAGGGACAATGTAGACTAGATGTCAAAAATATACCCCTTGGTTTGCTGAGTGTGTAAATGTTAGCATGGCTAGAACTTAGAAGGTGTGTACATGAAACATTGTTCAACTCTTCTAAATTAAAGCCAATAATAATGATAATAATAAAACCTATGGCTGCCTTGTCCATTTGTGATCTGCCACACAAAGTGGGTATTAAGTTGCAAAGTTGGGACATTGAATTTTGTACCTTTTTGGATTACACAGATGGTGAGCTTTAAAATGATACCTCATGTGTTGAAATATCATCAGTGGTTTTTTATTTATTGCAAAAATTGACACATACTTTAAAAAGCGACGTTTTGAGAAACGAGGTCATTCTAATCATATTGTCTGTTGTCGTTTAATATGTTGGTTTGCTGTAGTCAGTCACATTTGCTGTCTGCGTGTTTGCTCTGGTTGACAAACTTATTAAATCTTATTAAATTTCTTCAACGATCCTGTAACCAGCAAACGCACTTGTTGACATGAGGTTGAGAAGTTCCTTCCACCTGGGATGTTGCACCGAGAGTGAACTGACCCTGTGTTCTTGTGAGGCGTGTTTGAGTCTGTTGTCTTCTTGCAGCAACTGCCAGTATGCTTCGACAACCTCCTTTTTCTCATCAACGACGTCCTCTTTGCGATGCTGGTCAACGTCATGTCGAACCCCTACTTCCTGCTTCCCATCATTCCTGTCTTCCTGCTGTACCTCGCTGTACAACGCTTCTACATCTCCTCCAGCAGGTCAGTGCCACACGACATCAGGTCAATGCCACTCGACATCAGTTCAATGCCACTTGACATCAGGTCAGTGCCACTCAATGTTAGGCTAAGATCAGTGCCACTCAACTTCAGGCCAGGATCAGTGCCACTCGACATCAGGCCAAGGTCAGTGCCACTCGATATCAGGCCAAGGTCAGTGTCACACAACATCAGGCTAACATCAGTTCCACTCGACATCAGGCTAAGGTCAGTGCCACTCAGCATCAGGCCGACGCCAGGGCCGCTTGAAATCAGGCTAATGTCAGTGCCACTCGACATTGGGCTATGGTCAGTGCCATTAGACATGAGGCTCGGTGCCACTCTATATCAGGGTCAGTGCTACTCGACATCAGGCTGATGTCAGTGTCACTTGACATTAGGCTACAGCAGAGAGGCTATTATATAGAAGAGGTGTCACTGATGCAGAATATGGAAGTATACAGTGGCATTTTGGCATCGGCAGAATCATTTGTTGTTTAAAGACAATTGATTCTCTTAGTTGTAACATTCAGATCGCATTGAAACTTCGCCACATTATACCTGTAGATGTGGTCTAAATTAGCTTTAAAGAAATCTGGGGTTGAGATTCACATTTATAAGAAAATCACAAGAATTGTCCCCACTATTTTTCAGCAATTAGAACTTCACCATATTTCATCTGAATAATCACCAAGCTGTGATACATCATATAAAATAAAAATATATTGAGGTCATCATAGAAACTTTTCAGCTGTGACAACTCAAAATAATGAGACTTGTTGGTATAATGTGTTACGTGTTGGTGTAACATGTGTAACATGGTGTAACATGGAATAACATGGTCTAACATGTTACAGGGAGATGCAGAGGCTGGAGAACATTAGTAAGTCTCCCCTTCTGGCTCAGTTCTCCGAGACCTTGGGAGGTCTGACAACAATCCGGTCCTACAGGTAAGATAATCTGGTTTTACAGGTGAGATAAGATATCTTAGAGACATAAATATTTTAAAACTTGTAGCCACAAATGGTTGACTGAAATGTGTTTTTCTCAAACTCGGAATGGCATGCTTTCTCAATGGACACCATTGTTTATGAGGTAAAGTGGTGCCATGTAACAAAACCATTAGTTAACTGTGGAAAGATGTTTGTTTCTCACACCATGTTGTGCCACCTTCCAAATGTTGTACAACTCTAATATTTTTAGGCACACCGTACGTTTAACAAGTTGAATACATTACATGTAACCGGTGACTGGCGGAAAGACTAATGTGAAGGGACATGATCGTTAATGAAATGTTTTCATGACTGGTATGTTTTCTACATCAGACAAGAGAAGGCGTTTCAAGAGCGCAACTTTAAGCAGATTGACGAGAACAACACTGCGATGCTGTTTCGGAACACGGCCACCTCTTGGATGGCTTTCAGGCTAGTAAGTAGAACCCTCATACCTGTACCCTCCCACACTAGACAATACTATGATCAGTGAGGTTCTGTGACACCAGTGCGTGCGTGGAACAATTTATCTCACATAGACTGTTTCAAATTTAAGTAAATCTCGCCTTATGATGCATCTGTGTAAAGCTGCATGTGCCAGTAGTTTTTAATGACATGTTGACACTTGAAATAATGACACAGTTCTTATTATGCAATAGTTTTAGTAACTGTACAGGCTTTTGATATCTTTTCAAGATGGCTTCTTTAGGGTACATACACACACACACACACACACACACACACACACACACACACACACACACACACACACACACACACACACACACACACACACACACACACACACACATACACACAGCATCTTTAGTTTTCCTGCTAGTGCCGCTCTTGGCAAGTCATGTTTGACTGACTAATGTACCCAGTGTTTGTTAAGTCTGCTAATGTGCCGCTCTTGGCAAGTCATGTTTGACTGACTAATGTACCCAGTGTTTGTTAAGTCTGCTAATGTGCCGCTCTTGGCAAGTCATGTTTGACTGACTAATGTACCCAGTGTTTGTTAAGTCTGCTAATGTGCCGCTCTTGGCAAGTCATGTTTGACTGACTAATGTACCCAGTGTTTGTTAAGTAGATTCTTAATTAAGTATGACTGATATCTTGGTAAGGTGACGACATCTTAGATGATTAGACACATGTAGTTCTCATCTTGGTGGACTGCTGTCTGTGTTTTTGACCGAAATGAGGGGAACTTTGAGCTTCCTCACGTCAACGATGTTGTCATCCTACTTGGATGTCCTATTGAAGAGGCCATCTTGAACAGAGGGTGAAGCTTATTAGCTTTATTCAAAGACCCATCTGCCCGTCTTTTGAACAGGCTGACTTCGTTTTGGATGGAGTGAAATTTGAGCTAGCAAGGTTTCAGTTGGGACATTCTAGTGTTTGTGAAAATAAATCTTATTGACTCTCACTGTTATTTATGTGACTGTTATGCTTTAAGAATGTGTGTCCCACTTGTGTATGTAGGTATTGTTATCTACTTGTGTATTTATGTGCATGTGCGCATTTGGAATTGATGGTAAAAATTGATCTTGCATAAAGGCCTGGAGTGAAAGTCTCTACAGGTATTTCAACTGTTAAATATGTTCATAGGAAATGTGTTATGAAAATGAACTATCCCAAAGAATATTAAATAATATGTTCCTCATATAACATTTATGGTGTGTGGGTTGGTACTGTTGTAGGACACACTGGGAGCGGTGATTGCGTTCGCTGCGGCTGTGCTGAGTGTCACCTCCGGACTGATGGGGACAGAGCCAGCCTTTGTGGCCCTCGCCATCACATACGCAGTACTTGTAAGTCACACACGCAGTACTTGTAAGTCACATACACAGTACTTGTAAGTCACACACGCAGTACTTGTAAGTCACATACACAGTACTTGTAAGTCACACATGCAGTACATGTAAGTCACATACACAGTACTTGTAAGTCACACACGCAGTCTCATAAGTCACATACATAGTACTTCTAAGTCACGCACACAGTCTCATAAGTCACATATGCAGTACTCATAAGTCACATATACAGTACTTGTAAGTCACACACGCAGTCTCATAAGTCACATACACAGTACTTGTAAGTCACACACACAGTCTCATAAGTCACATATGCAGTACTCATAAGTTACATATACAGTACTTGTAAGTCACATACGCAGTACTCATAAGTCACATACACAGTACTTGTAAGTCACATACGCAGTACTCATAAGTCACATACACAGTACTTGTAAGTCACACACGCAGTCTCATAAGTCACATACACAGTACTTGTAAGTCACACACACAGTCTCATAAGTCACATATGCAGTACTCATAAGTTACATATACAGTACTTGTAAGTCACATACGCAGTACTCATAAGTCACATACACAGTACTTGTAAGTCACACACGCAGTCTCATAAGTCACATACACAGTACCTGTAAGTCACACACACAGTCTCATAAGTCACATATGCAGTACTCGTAAGTTACATATACAGTACTTGTAAGTCACACACGCAGTCTCATAAGTCACATACACAGTACTTGTAAGTCACACACGCAGTCTCATAAGTCACATACGCAGTACTCATAAGTCACATACGCAGTACTTGTAAGTCACATACACAGTACTCATAAGTCACATAAACAGTACTTGTAAGACACACGCAGTACTCATAAGTCACATATGCAGTACTTGTAAGTCACACACGCAGTACTCAAGTCATATATGCAGTACTCTGAGTCACATATGCAGTACTTGTAAGTCACACACACAGTATTCGTAAGTCATATATTCGGAGTACTCGTAAGTCACACTTGCACTACCCGTTAGTCGCATACAGAGTACTCGTAAGTCACATATGCAGTACTCGTAAGTCACATATGCATTACTCGTAAGTCACATATGCTGTACTCATAAGACACACACAGTACTCGTAAGTCACACACGCATTACTCGTAAGTCACATACGCAGTACTCATAAGTGACACACAGTTCTCGTAAGTCACACATATACGCAGTACCCGTTAGTCGCATATGCAGTACATGTAAGTCACACACACACAGTACTCATAAGTAACATACGCACTACTCATAAGTCACACACACACAGTACTCGTAAGTAACATACGCATTACTCGTCACATATGCAGTTGTCATAAGTCGCATGCAGTACTCGTAAGTCACATGCACATTACTTGCAAGTTTTATAGAAAGTTAAATACAAAGACGATCTGGGGTTTGCAAGGTATTCACAGGGCACTGATTTCACTTACCTGTTCACCCCCACCAAGTCCACTAACCCACCCTATCCAGTGCGGGGTTGACAACTAATAATGTATTATTCTAGTACTTATTAATTAATATTTTCTGGCTCATGATAATGCAATTTTTATATAAATTTTTATTGTTCGACAGTACTTTATATTTTATACAAATTCATATATGATTTAGTTTTTCTTGTTCAGTTTTGTGTAATAAAGTGTTAGCTGTACTTTTTTTACCCATTTTATTTGTATTTATTGTTATTTATTTTTAACATTTTAAGTGATTGTTGTAAACACTACTTTACTTTGAATTTTATTATCCAAATAAAGTTATTATAATTATTTCATTATATCCTGTCACCGTTGTGTTGTAGATGGCCAGCAAGCTGCAGTGGACGATGAAGTTTGTCTCTGAGGCAGAGATGCACTTCAACAGTGTGGAGCGTGTCTGTTGGTACGGCAAAGTGACCGCTGAGATTGACCACCATGGCGAGAGTGAGTTTCTGATGAATACCGTAATTACTGTATGTTTTCGGACACCCTAAAATACACATAAATAATTATTTTGTGTACGTTATGTTTTCGGGAAACTTTAATAGTCAGGTACCTTAGCGACATATTTTTTTAATATGGGGACAAACTTTTTCCACACCTTCCTTTGGTTGTTAATTTTAACTTTTTTGATCAGAGTCAGCAGTTATTTTGTGTGGGTCCAATATTTTATCCCCATCAAACCAAACCTGCCATTTTACTACATTTCTCCATTGGATATGGACAAAATCACCAAACTTTTTCTCTGCTTCTCTTTGTTATTAATTTTACCTTTTGATTGGAGTCAGGACATTGTTTGGGTGGGTCCATTATTCTTCACCGGTTATCAACCAAATAATGTGTATAACCGAGAGAAGGTCGGTCAATTCTTCAGCATTGAAATCTTTCCTGCTTGGTTTTGGACTGTGGCATAGGGCATTTGTATAGGGCGAGTGAGCCCTTCTGTAACGGGATATGGATAGAATGCGTGATGTCAACGATCACCAATTAATAAATGTTGTACTAATCTTTGCCAATGCTTCAATTGCACGGGCGGTTTTTACCACAAAGAAACTCCCCGTCATGCTGACTTTCCTCAACTTCGGGAAGGTATTCTTTCTAAAACTCTGATAATTCAGGGCCCATGGACGCACCCAAAATGTGCTAACTTAGATTCAAAATTGAAAACGTATTGTTCAAGAACATAGCAAAAATGTGGTGCTATTTTTATGTATGGACCCACCTAAAATGTGCTGATGCCATTAACAAAAATGAAATATCAGTGTTACGGGAAGCAGCCAAAAATGTGGCACATTAGTCCTGTCTGTAATCTATGTCATGGGAAATTGTGATAAAACGGCACAGGGTTAAGGGTTCAGTAGAGGTTGAGAAATTATGGACCCACCAAAACATTTGCTAATTCTGATAAAACATTGTAATCCTGTTGTTCAAGGAAGCTGCAAAAACAAGTTGGTGCTTTTATTTGGTGTGCCCCATATAATTCCATGAATAATTGTAGTAAAACAGCATATTGCGGTCCAATAAGGGGTAAAAATGATGGACCCACCCAAACAATTTGCTAACTTCAATCAAAAAGTGGAATATTATTTAGTGAAGCAACTCAAAATATTTTACACTTTTATTCGGTCTGTTCCACGGCATGTATATGTTCAAAGGGGGGGGGGGGTGAACACTTATGGACCCACCCAAAAAAATTGCTGACTCCAATCAAAAACTTAAATCTTATTTCTCAAGGAACCACAGACAAAATTTGATGCTTTTATCTGGTTTGTCCCCATCAAGTTGTAAGATACCTAACTAAAAGTCTTTGTTCCTGTGTAATCAGACACCATTTGTTAGTGATGGTTTATTAAGTATCACTTCTCACCAATTATGTTATAAAGCCCTTTTAATATCATAGGTAGTCAAATGAGACAATGTCTGGATTTGTTTGTGTTCTTAAAATATTCAGATAGCTTTTCTGTGAATTAATTTTCTGCATGTTTGTCTTTAGACAGCTGAAAATTTAATTATTTTTAGGTGTGTAAATAATTACAGTCGTTACGGTAACATAATAAAATACTATTAATTAACCAGAAATAGTTTCATTTAAAAAAGACAGGTACATGTTCTTGTATAGGGTTATATCCATCCTTAGGACTCCGACTGCTGACACAACTTTACACTACACCTCCTAGCAGACCTGTTCATTCGAACATGTTCATTTGAACACTATCTTGACTTCATTCAGCCATGTTACATTTACAACAACAAAACTGTGTTCTTATATATATATATGTAAATATATATATATATCTTATATATATATAAGAACATAATATATATATACATATAGTTATATATTTACACACATATATATATATATATATACACAGCTGAGGGAATTGGGGCAATGTGGATGGAACACAATTGCACAAGCTTTGAAACTACAGCAAGAGGATTGACAAAGTATTAAGTGTTCTTGCCACTACACCAATGCCTCATTTCAAATTTCTGCAGCCACTGCCAGTCACCCAAAGTAATGTGTGAACAAAATATTAATTTGTTAATAAACAAATACATCAGAAAGTCTTCAGTCATTGTGATCTGTCTAGTGATACGTTTGTCAACTCATTTTCTATTGTTTGTGTAAATGCTAATGGCATAGATTGTAAAAAACAAAATTCTATCAGATGAATAGGTGTTGGAATGCTGCTGAAGCAATGGCTTCCTTGTCCACTTGTTGCTCCAGTTCACTCAGCTGTATGAATGAGTACATGGCTATAGACAGTGGTGGATATTTGTGTAAGAATAGTCTTCACATATTAATTGCAGCATGGCTAGATGCTTCCCAGAGAAGTTGAGATGGTGTTCGATTGAACAGGTCTGCCAGGGAGTAAAGTGTAAAGCACTTTGAGCAGTCCTGAGTACTGGATACTGCGTCATATAAGAACTTACCTTTAAACACGCACATGCATACATCTTTACCCACCCCTTCTCCCCAATCAAATGCATTTACATGTAGGAAATAATCTAGTTTTCAACCTTTTAATGTTCTGGTTGTGCAGTTTGTTTATGTTGGTAAATTTGATGTGTGTTACAGAAATAGTTCCCCCTGACAATTGGCCAGACAAGGGAGAAGTGAAGTTTGAGTCTGTGTCACTATCGTATGACACGACCCTTGACCCTGTTGTCACCGACTTCAATCTCCATGTTCGCGGTGGAGAAAAGGTACACAGTTAACCTTTTGACATTTTGAAGATTCCTTTGTCATTGTGTTTGATGATAGATTGCATATAAATATACAGTGGCGTCTTGTTATATGACAGGGCTTGACATTAACGCTTGTCCGCTTGTCCGGGACAAGTAATTACCATTGTCGGACAAGTACATTGTCCAGGACACTTGTCCAATGGGACAAGTTGATTGAGTCACAATATTAACAAGGCTTGAAGTTGCTACTACTTCCGTGCATTTGCAGGTACATTTGCGACTATAATCTTACTAGATAAATTGCTTTAGTAGCAGTGTGCAATTTAGGGCTTTGTCTATTAATTATTGTCCTGCCCCCAACCTGTGGGTGACTGACATTTGGGTCCTTGTGTTGATATATTAATGGGCATTAGCCATCAAACAAATTGTGCATGATGCCACTTTAACCCCTTGCTCTGCCCCTGCTTATGGTCTACTGCTTCGGGCAAAATATTGATCAATTGTAGCAAGTCCTATGCAGGCACCCCTGTACTGTCCATCCTTATATCACTTGGGCAACCAGTTACAGAAAGGGGCAACTCTTAACTAACTAGCTAGTTTTTTAGTTTTTTATTTTAAGCTGAAATAATTTATGCCTATGCATTATTCATCATAAAGCCTGTCAGAATAAATAAAGAGGAGAGTGTTCCCTATGTGAATACTGCAAAATAAATGTGTATAATTTCATAGAAGCATTCAATTGCTTAAATAATTCTTATGGTTGTAAATATCAACAACATTACCAGGTAGCAGGCATCGCTAGGTCCAATTACATAACTGTATCTGGAATTTGTTACAACAATATTTTGTATTATTATCAGCGACGATAATTCAGAACGTTGTACGTTGTGTTGATATAAAATTGTGTTCAGTAAAATGCCACGACATGTTTAGCTTTGCATTTTAATTAGTTACATGGAGGCAGTCTGTTCCTAGTTTTTAATTAATTAATTAATATAATGTTCTTAAGACTACACTAACTATGTTGAAGGTATACTGCCCGCCAAGTTGTGTTAAGTAAGCCTGTAACAACATTTTTAATTTGGAAGGTACAACCCCAGAGCCAGTTATTGCAATGACACTGGTGTATTATGTTTAAAGCAATTTTTGTGTGTGACAAGGAAATATGAATTAGTACTTGTCCTACTGGACAAGTGTTTTATGGGAGTTAATTAAGCCCTGTATGAACTGTAGAAATGCAACAGGCAACATTACATCAAACATGGAGCTGTTATTTCATTGTGTATTAGTTTAGTGAACTGTACTGATAATTTCTAGTTGGTATCTAAACAATGATATAGTTATTGCATTTGTAAATAACAAGGTAAAAAAAAACAGAATTTTTGAAAAATGTCTCATAGAACAACCAACTACAGTAAGAAACTAGAGTTTCTATTTTCATCACGTGTAACATACTTTGATATTGTTTTTGTAACAAATGGTTGAAAAAGACTGTATAACGTGTTAAAATAAAAATAGTAATTGATGCAAGCACAAGTACAAGTCATGAATAGTGATGGAAGAAGGCCCAATGAATGACGTTTATTAGAGATTAAGTTAGAGAGAGAGAAATGTGGGCTCTACATCCCAAGGCCAGGCCTGTGACTGAGCCCATACTAGTCTCCTGTCCCTCAGGTTGACAGAGCCCACATTTCGGCATATACAACATTAGCAGTATTGTTATAGATATATACAACATCATTACTACTGTAATCACAGTAGACCTTATGCACTGTACCGTACTAACCAAGCACACCATTCATTCACATTAACTATAATCCCAACTACCTGCTGAAGAGTTACATTGTATCAAGATTTAGCCTAAACCTATAAGTGGGGCCATTACGCCACCGATCACCGAAACAATGCAAATGGTTGAAAAAGACTGTATAGCGCGTTAAAATAAAAAATAGGAATTTGTTTAATTTGGACCATGATTAAAACTAGCTGTATTTTCACAGGCATTTTCAACCAGTATAACTTGCACCAGATCAGCTATTGTGTTTACATAGATAATTGTACTAGTGCATATCCCTGTGTAAACACAATTTGAAACCGGGGCAATTTCCAACTGTCAACACAACTGGCATAACTTGGGAGATGTGGTGCAAGTGTCTTGAACCATTGCAATTTGCAACCAGCGCAATGTCTTTACACAGACAAACCATTGCACATTTAGAAGGAAGTCAAACAATTAGTGTCAGGTCTCCGAAATGATGCAAGTTGCGTTGATGTTTGGAACTTGTACTGGTAAAAGTGTTTACAGAGAGGTTTGAATGGGTGCAACTTGCACCAGTTCAGATTATGCCAGTAAAAGTGCCTGTGTGACGCTATGATGTATTTGTACTCCAATTTGAATTTTCTACGTACAGCCCCTGTATTATGGTTTTCTCTCAGAATCTTCATGAAATTTATAAATTCTGCATTTGTTAGCAAGACTTGTAATCAAATAAATTTTATATATATTTTTGTATTAATATATTTCAACATTATTGAATTACAACTTTAAAAAATGAACCCAAAATAAAATTTAAAAAATTCAATATTTGTAAACTTTTATTATTAAAAATATTTTTGTGTGATGAACTCAGAATATAAATAAAATTGTCAACATTAATAAACTTTAAAAATTAAAAATGTTTAACATTGGTAAACTTTGCATCCTCTGTCACGTGTCTGTAGCTGCCTCCTTACTCCTCACCTCTACTGTGTGTCAGATTGGCCTCTGTGGACGTACGGGCAGCGGGAAGTCTTCCGTCACTCTCAGTCTCTTCCGGATCAACCACCTCTGTGCCGGCCGCATCCTCATAGATGGACTCGATATCAGCCGCATGGGTCTCAACACACTGCGGTCTCGACTCACCGTGATACCCCAGGACCCAGTCCTCTTCTCAGGCACTCTCAGGTAACCACAGGACCCGGTCCTCTTCTCAGGCACTCTCAGGTAACCACAGGACCCGGTCCTCTTCTCAGGCACTCTCAGGTAACCACAGGACCCGGTCCTCTTCTCAGGCACTCTCAGGTAACCACAGGACCCAGTCCTCTTCTCAGGCCCACTCAGGTAACCACAGGACCCGGTCCTCTTCTCAGGCACTCTCAGGTAACCACAGGACCCGGTCCTCTTCTCAGGCACTCTCAGGTAACCACAGGACTAGAATTCAAAACAACTTAAAGAATAGCATGATTACATGCCTAATATTTAAAAAAAATTATGTTCACATTTACCAGGTTATTTAAGCGATCATAGTATCATGCAAATTAATTAATAAAATTGTAATTAACTGATTTGGGGCACATGCATGTCTTTTTCCAGATCGATCCCTGCATAATTAGTTATGTATAATGCTTAGTGGGTGACACTGAACTGTGCTATGTGTTACTGAACATAAATGGGTAGATTAGATAACTTTACACGAGAATACCATACGGTATTAGTCTCGTCTGATTATTAAAATGAAAGGGTTTTTTTTCAGCTCACTATAATACGCCGACATTGTATTTCTGTGCAGGTTCAACCTGGATGCGGAAGGTTTGAAGGATGACAACGCCATCTGGCGAGTGCTTGAGATAGTACAGATGAAAGCAGCTGTCACAGAGCTTCCAAAAAAACTTGGTTGGTTGTTGCTGTCTTACTGAATTTTAGATTGACTGATGCTGTTGTTTTGATGTGCCTCCGATGAAAAATATGTAATTATTACTACTAAATAAAATAATCTATATTGTGTTTAAAAATGAATAAACCTGTGTGTATAGGCTGCGAATAATAATAACAATAATGATAAATTAATTATAATAATAAACATATTAAGTTAAATGTATGTATAGTTAATCAAGATCACAATGGTAAACATACTATAGAATGTTAAAATAATTGAGAAATAGATGAGTTTTGGTTGCCACTTTGAACAGTCCAACACTTGTGCATTGTCGCACTCTGAGGGGCAGTATAATATATAGTGTTTGTTGATTGTAGATTACATAGTGACAGAAGGGGGAGAGAACTTCAGTGTTGGGGAGAGGCAGGTAAGACCACAGCAACAACTCACACACACAGTGCCATGCACACTCACTCACTCACTCACTCACTTGCTCACTCACTCACTCAGGCACGCAAACACACACACTCACAACTCAGGGCTTTGTAACTTCCGTAACTTCATGGAGTTGCTGTCCGATTGCATGTTTTAGAAAACATAAGGTACTGAAAAATAATAATTGTTGTAGATTTTAAGGAGTTCGAAAACATGTTTGGATACGTATAGACATTAGGGCAATTACCAGGACAATAGATATTCAAATTTGTGTGGTTTTAATCACATTACTGATGATTTAACCTCTATTATAACTCCTGAAGTTTCTAATGTTATCCCATCAATGTCTACATCCTACACTGTATTGTCCTGGTATTAACCACTGTTCTACGTGTGGCAGCTGTTGTGCATCGCGCGTGCAATCATGCGCGACTCTCGCCTGCTGATAATGGACGAGGCGACTGCGTCAGTTGACCTCCGAACTGACCAGGTCATCCAGGAGGTGTTGCGGGCCCAGTTCGACCACAGCACAGTGGTCATCATCGCAGTGAGTGCACATTTGTAACCTGCAACAGCGAACCGGGTATTCAGTCACATGGGTTTATTCTGCACACGAACCAATAATAGATGTATAGATCATGTCCCTTTAACTTTATGCACACAAACCAATAACAGCTGTCTAGATCATGTCCCTTCAACTTTGTGCACGTGAACAAATAATAGATGTTTAGATCATGTCCTTTCAACTTTGTACACCCAAACCAATGATCGATGTCTAGATCATGTCCCTTCAACTTTGTGCACACGAACCAATAATAGATGTCTAGATCATGTCTCTTCAACTTTATGCACACAAACCAATAATATATGTCTAGATCATGTCCCTTCAACTTTGTGCACACGAACCAATGATAGATGTCTTGGTCATGTCCCTTCAACTTTGCACACACAAACTAATCATAGATGTCTAGATCATGTCCCTTCAACTTTGTCATTTTCACAGAAATGTATGTACCTTATAATAACATCTTTCAGGGTCCTCTTTTAATTCCTTCACAAACAATCAAAACTAATAAAATACCTGCTTTCACAAACCCATAGATTAAAAACAACAGACAATATGAGTCAAACTGACCTTGTTTCTCAAAGTGTTGACCTTGTTTCTCAAAGCTTTTTAAAAGTTTGCTTAAATTTGAGCAAAAAATAAAACAAATTACTGAAGATGTTTCAAATGATATTGTAGCATAAAATGTTGCAGTTTTTAAATAATGTAGTTCTGACCCTTATTGCACATGTCCGGAAATAGAAGTTCCCTGGAAATATTATTCACTGAAATATAAATATCAAATATGTGTTTTTAGCAGTTTGTAGATAAAAGCATTTGTGCTGGATACAATTTAAAACACCTTAGTTGGCTTGCATAACTATTTCCACATATATCCTTCCAAATGTCTCAGATAAGCAACATTCTAATAATTTTGCATCCCATCCCGTAACAAAAGCTTGAAGATGGCGATTAGATTAATATTTTGGCAACCTTTTACTTAACTGGTCTAAATTATTAGCATAATCTGCTCTGTAGGATCCCCTTGATTGAAGCATAGGCTTTGGACTTAGGGTCACTAGGATGAACCTAGTTTTGGCCATTTAAGTAAAAGGTTACCCATTTTGTTAGAATAGGGCAGAATATTTCCTTACACAGCAAACTTCAATTTACAGACATGGGCAATAAGGATTGGAACTGCATTATTTAACAACTGCAGTATTTTATGCTACAGCATATGTCATTTTAAAGCTCGGGATCTGTGGAATCCCAAAAGTTACAAAACTGAATTTCACAATTTTGTGACAATACCCACCTTCCTGTTGCAGGAACATTTTTTGTTGGACAGTGATCAAGCTTTTACAGTTTCTTACACAGTGCTGACCACTGCTAATAATGTAAAGCTAGAATTCCACATGTATGGAATGGCATACAGAATGAGAAATACAGTTGAACATTGCTGTATGGTCACCTAGGTAATACAGCCACCTCGCTATTCAGGTCACTTTTGGCCAGTCCCAAGGATGACCTTAATAGCAAGATTCCACTGTGCCTCTGTAGTGACATCACTTTTGTTGGGAGTTCTTTATCCAATTCCTGTGCAAATATATTTCGAATCGCTGCATGGAGCAGTTCAATTTTCCACTTCCTCATCCACGTGAAAAAACACATCTGTCTATGTAGTTTGTGTTGTAAATATGTCAACTCAAAGCTTTTTAAATTAACTAATGTTCACAGTTAATTTGAGACGAGACGGTCTGATTCCAACCAGTTCTGTGACACCAGAAACATTTTCAGAAGACTATTGTGACAATGAATGGATCGGTCACATGACTTATTTCCTAGCAACATGGTCCGCCAAGCATACAAAATGGCTGACACACATGTACATCTGTCGGACATTGATCAATATTTTGTTGAAAAGTTTTTCTTTACATGAAGATGTTTAAATGAGAACTGTGTATGGGATAGGTAGATTTAGCAGATGTTATAATAATAATAAAGTTTAATTAAGTCAAAGTTCATATGAAGGGTTTCAGAATAAAACACAATGTTGGTTTTGGAGAAAAAGTCACATTTGTGTATTTATACAGCGTGTGCCGTCACTCCACGTGGCATCATTCTGACTGTGACATCAGTTGATGGATGCACCGATTGTGTTTTCAGCACCGAGTGTCAAGCATCTTGACATGTGACAAGGTGGTGGTCCTGAGTGCGGGAAAGGTGCTCGAGATGGACACACCCTACAACCTGAGGATGAGAGACAGTGTCTTTGCCTCGATGGTCAATCAGGTCAACTGACCAGTCCATGTAGCAGTTGATGCCTTATCAACATTTGGTCTCCTTAGCCACTCAAAATGTAATCATTAGAGACTTGACTTAGTTGTGTAACATTTGTGCGTCTACTGTGTTGGTCTGGCCACATTCAGGCGTTTCACCAGGATGCCTGGTTAGGGCATTGCTGGCCAAGATGAGATAAGGTTAGCAGTATATGGACAAGTCATCATTGACCAGGTGACAACCGTTTCAAGGCCCAAGCACTCCCAGTGGCACAGGCAAGGACGTCTCCTAGCGCCACCACCATTAGGGAACAGTCAGTATTTATTAGGGGACACTCCCTAATTTCGAAATCCAACCTACTCAAATATCCAGTGCAGTGGAATCTGACCAACACACCGATCACGTGAACTGAAATCTTGTTTAATTGTAACAGAATTGTTTTTGAAAAAATTCTGTGCACTGAAAATTTACCCAGGCCCAATCTTTTACATTTAAATACAAACCACCACCCCAAATCCTGTGCAATGAAAACCGGGCCGCCCCTGATTCCACTGGCCCGCCCAATGCTATAAAATGATGAGAGCACATTTTAAGCCTCTTGACTTACTGCAAAGTCAACACAAATACCAAAGTACACTGTAAATGGTATATCACATGTACACAGATAACAAACATTCTCAGGAACAACTACGTATGTTTATTATTGTAGTGTAAGCACATTTTCTGACATAATATATAGAACTTATGTACTTAGAAATGCACCCATGTTTATTTTCAAACTAACAGAAAGGATAAAGAATTTCAGCAAATGCTTTAGACATGTGGGCAGTGGTTTTTGTAGTGACATTTTATTTTGTTTATATATTGTTATTATGCATAAATATATTTTATATGGTAGTCATTTGTAATACGTATCTGTTTTGAAGGTGCAACTTTTCAGAGCCAGCCTGATATCGAGAGATAAATACTCAATAGATTAACCTAACACAACATGTGAACTCCAGCGTTACTAGTGAGGGCGGAAGTAACAAGTGTAAAGGTACATCTGGTTGTTTAATCATAAAATAGTTTTATACGTATAAACTATATGTTTTACCATTATGACCACCCGTGTTTGAAGGGACCACACGTTGTTGATATACCATTATCTGTGTAATTTGGATGTTTCTACTTGACTGTCACATTTATTTTTTGCATGTTTATTTTATATGGAGATAACTTCCAAATTACATAGAAAATTGAGGTTCAATGAAACACATTTGAAAGTTCAGTATGATTCATTCAGATTTTGTTATTAAAACAATCAAACTGTTTACGTTTATGATGAAAGTAGAATCTTCATTTGGTTCTATAAGGTCACGATCTGAACTTAAACTCGTAGAATATGGGTAGTCACACTGATCTGAGTAGCCAAACAACACCAGAAGCATTTTCCTGTGTAAGGAAGGTTGACTGTTGCATTACCTGGAATCAGCCATGGGTAGATAGCCATTACAACTGCAGGTATTATCTGGAAGATTACTGAATCTGTTTGATTTCTTTCAATTAGTTTGTTGTGTAGGAACCAATGTATTTGCAAATAAGGATGCGTACCACTACAATTAGAGCCATTTACAGGCAGTAACAGCTGTTAGTATTGGAATGTTATGTTTACAATTAAACATTTCGCTGGTGCAACTTTCAAATTGCGAACACTGATTCGGGCTTATCCCAAAAATTTATTTGGTGGACAGAATGTCTTAAACTTATTTATGCCAATATTAAGAATGCTATATGAATGTTAATAACTGAGGAATGGACATAACATATTTGACTAAAAAGGGGCACTGTTTTATTGTCATTGTTTTCAAGTGTCGAGAACCCAGTAGAATAGCATGTATCCAAGGGTTGTACCTCGACTTGTGCAGTGAGACAAAACTAGGGTCTCACAAAATCTGATATTGCAGGATACTGCAATGTGAAACGCAGGATTAAGATCTTAGTGGGGTTTGTCCACACAATTTATTTGCATTTTTAAGTGGTGAGAACAGCTATAACTTCACTTATATTCTGTACTGCCTGTTAGTGTATCTGTTGATATATTGTTGTGTTGTCACAAGTGCATTGTGTCATATGTTGTGAATGTATGTTCTGATCTACGTGATGATATTTTGAATAAGTATTACAAAAAATGTTTGTAAGAGAATAAGTTGTATTTTTGTGATGCCACATATAAGAAAATCGTGGCTCTTTTCATATTTTTGATTGCTATTGTATTGTATTATTATTATTAATTTTTCATTAATAAATAAACTATTCTCTGGAGAAATGATTTACATTGTGTTTGCATATATTTTAATGTGTTGCTTAACATTCAAACATTTACCATATGTGTCACAATGTATACAACTATGTATGGCGCCTATTGTTTGAGGTGTTTGGTTATTCAAAGTCACATTTACTCTTTTAGAATTAATCTTCCTTATTAAGGCTTATATCCTACTGTGTTCTTTTAACTACTTTGTTGTTTATCTGTTAGTTGGCATGTTCTGTTCAAAAAATGTAGTACAGTGTATAATTGTTATGACTAATCAGTTAAATGTTTTAAAAATCCAGTGTTATACACTTTTAATATATGTAATGATTGATATAGGGAGATGCGGGGAAGTAGCTCCCGGGTAGTCTAGTCAGGCTGTCGATCGGTGTTCGAGTACACTTAGGCTTACTGCGGTTTCTTAATTCGGGTAGTCTCGTTCAACCTACTGTGTCTGTTTCTTTCGGAAGAGACACTACATGACGTGTCCATTCTAATATAGCAAGTAAACATGTTTACAGGTAAATGGAAAACCCATTACAGGCACTTGGTTAGCTGCAGCCTAAACCACAGGGTGCTCGTTTTTGTACCGACACGCTCAAAACACTAAAAGACACACATCCTACTGATTGCAACTAATATGGGAATTACTGCTATGAGTGCGACATTGACAGATAAATTAGATAACATTCGTTTTTATTTGTTATATTACCCAAGTGGAACTACTTTTACCTCAGCGGGATTGGGCGTTCGCACCCGTTATATCACCCTGCCAACGGGCCCTTACATGGTGTTGATTTGTGCTGTAAATGAACGAAACAAGTTGTGTTGTATCGTGAAGATCATTCTGTAGTAAGTAGTAGGAGTGTCAACTAATATGATACGGTAATCAAACAATCACTTCCCATGAGGCTTCACACTACTAAATCCGGCGCCGAGTTATTCCTTAATGTGTGCCTTGCAAAACTGTTTTATACGAGGACGTTCTTAATAATCAATATTTAATACTTTTTTATTTCGTTACTTTTCATTTATTGATAACATAATTGAAATATGTGTCAAATATTAACTGCATTGGAACTGATGCACTTGTGTCGTTGTTATTTTTTGAAAGTGTTTAAGTGAGCCAAATGTACCTTGTTGAAAATTACAAAATCGAGATTGCTGCGTCGAGAGCGACCAACAATGGTCTTAGCGGCAATCTCCCTGACCCCGTCTTAGATTATCTACAGTAACCTGATAGTCCATGGTTAACATATTGTTAAATCAATCATTATACCTTACTTTAATTGTTCTACGTTGAATTTATACATTTTAGTTAATAATATATGCACATATTACCTGCCATTTTAAACATATAATGATTATATCGTGTTTGAGCTGTATATATTTCTGTTTTGAAAATTGTATGTCTCTCCCCGCCTGTGTGTTTCTATTTTTCTGTTTGTTTTCCTATCTGTGCTTCTATCTGGCTACTCTTCTCTCCGTAGTTCCGTTTCTCCATCTCACCGTCTGTACATCTCTCCATCTGCCCATTTCTCAGTTGCTTCGTCTCACCCTCGTCCAGTCTTCCAGAATGTTTTGTTTTGTCAAGTCCCAGATGCAGTTGATTACAACACGGCACTGTCGTGGGCCAGTCACATATGTATGAAACGGATGCGACATGCAGCAAAACAATGAATATAGTGCCTAGTGGAGATTAATAGACGTACTTCCATAAGTACAAAAGAATGAATATAGTGCCTAGTGGAGATTAATAGACGTACTTCCATAAGTATAAAACAATTAATATAGTGCCTAGTGGAGATTAATAGTACTGTAGCATTTCTGCTATTTCTAGATGGTTAAATCTACTTGCCCGAGGTTTAATTTGGGAAATGAGGAAGGTCAAGCCAGTAGATAGACATATTGTTGACCAACCGCCTTGGTTACGTAATTACGGCAACTCGGTTGCAGATGCGCTCAGTGGGGCGTGGTATTCTGTTGCTAGCATTGCCAGCAGGTGGTTTCACTGTAATCTTAAAGGGTGTTCCACAATGTTTAGTTTGAATGGTATATTGCTTTAGCCAATAGAAATGATGGAAAACTGTCACAGGCACGCTTTGTATGAATTCGACATCTTTCATTACGGGGCGAATACAAGGAGGAACGTCATTGGTTAATAAAACGACAATCATGATAGAACGTAATAGGCATAGCGTCATGATACTACATAGCACAATTGCAGTGTGTCACATCTCCCTTTCGTCGAAGTAATTGATATGGTTATATAGAGTCACGAATACTAACTGCTAAAAAACACTAACAACGCAATTAACGCAAAAACAGGTGACCAGCCTCATTGGAGTAGACTGTCCTCAGCTGGTCTGGCATATTCAGCCGACGTAATCACTCAACCACCCTGGGCGGTTTGCGTTGCGGTTGCTACGTCGCAAAGGAGCCACGGCTTCGGGGACAGCCTGATGATGAGGCCTTCCTTGTGCCTCCAGCTCGTCGATCGCGGTCGGCGGTGTCGGGAGCGGCGGCTTCTCCTTCGTCTTCAGGAGGTCGCGCCGGTTTCGTCGGTATGCCTGCGCGTTTTCGTTTGTCACCGTATATGAGCGAGGAGTATTCTCGACTCGGCTCACGACGGCTCGCTCCCATGTTGCACCGGAGCGAATGCGTACGGCATCGCCTTTACGCAGTGGAGGTAGCGTACGCACGCCACGGTCATAGTGGTTGGCGTACGTCGCCTGGCGTTGTAGTAGTTGAGAAGTTGCGCAGACTACCCGTGGACGCAACGCCGACTTCGAATCAGGTAACTTCGTCCTCAACGTACGGCTCATCAACATCTCAGCTGGCGATAACGTCATGCCAGACACCGGCGTGTTTCGATACTCTAAGAGCGCAATGTATGGGTCACGGTGATCGAAATTCGCCTTCTGCATCATGCGCTTCAGTGTTTGAACGAAACGCTCGCTCTCACCGTTTGACTGTGGGTACCACGGACTGGATGTTGTTCCTTCAACTCCCCACTCGGACAGGAACGCCTTGAAGGTGGCACTGTTAAATGGCATGTTGTCACTGATGATTTCGCGAGGTATGCCGTGCCTCGCGAACACCGACTTGCAGTGCACAACCAAACTGCTGGCCGTCTTACTGTCGAGCTTGCATAGTTCAGGGTACTTGGAATAATAATCCACAATCACTAAGTAGTCATGGTTGTTGTATGTCATGACGTCCATACCAACTTTCTCCCATGGTAGACTGGGGATGGGATGAGGCTTCAGCGGCTCACGCTGTTGCCTTGGTCTGTACCTCAGACACGCTTGGCACTTCGACACGACTTCCTCTATGTCGGTGCTCATGCCCGGCCAATACAAGCACATGCGCGCTCTGGCCTTGCACTTCTCAGCACCGAGATGACTTTCGTGGATGACTTTCAACATTTGTTGTCTCAGAGATGCTGGCACCACTATCTTGTCGGCTAAGAACATGATGCCTTCAGCCTCGTGCAGCTCGTCTCGCTGGTGCCAGTACTGTTGGATGACGATCGGCGCATCTCGTCTATACTCAGGCCAACCATGCCTGATCTGTTGTCTCAGGATCGACATCGTCTCATCGGCTGCGGTCGCTGTCTGTATCTGCTCTCTTCGTACAGCACTCATCGGGATGTTTTCCACCAGTGTATGCACCATGACTTCCATTTCGGCATGTAGATCGTTCGTTTCTTCCTGTTTAGGATTGTACGCTCGCGACAGCGTGTCAGCGAGGTACATGAGACGACCCGGCACGTACTTCACATTGATTTCGTATCGTTGCAGGCGTATCATCATACGCTGGATGCGAGGTGATGCCCGTGCGATCGGCTTCTTCAGAATTGCTTCCAGAGGTCGATGATCTGTCTCGACCTCCACCACCTTTCCGTAGATGTATTGGTGATATTTTTCTCACGCGTAGATTATACTCAAAAGTTCTTTCTCAATCTGAGCATAGTTGCACTCAGCGGATGTCATTGCCCGTGATGAGTATGCCACTGGCTGCCGCTCTTGGATCAATGCAGCGCCAAGGCCTCGTTGCGATGCGTCACTCTGTATTTTGACGGGCTTCGTGACATCATAATATCGCAGCACTGGTTCACTGGCCAATATTGTTTTGAGTCTCTCGATGGCTGCGTCATGTTCCGGATGCCACGCCCACTCGACTTCCGTTGCCAATAACGATCGGAGTGGCGCTGTAATGTCAGACTCGTTCCGGATGAATTGCGACAGGAATTTCACCATTCCAAGGAACCGTCTCAGTGAAGTCTTGCCTTCAGGTCGAGGCATCTCAAATATGGCTTTCACTTTGTCGATGTCGGGTTTGAAACCATCTGGCGTCTGGGTGTGACCCATGTACTTCACCTGGTTTACCTTGTATAGTATCTTCGATTTGTTGAATGTCACGTGACTTGCCTGCGCACGTTCCATTACCAGTCGGATGATCGCGTCGTGCTCTTCGTTGTCGACAGCTGCGATAATCATGTCATCGCCGATAATATGCACATTGTGGATGTCACCAAACGTCTCCATGTTCCACTTCTGCATGACTTCGCTGGCTGAGCATATGCCAAACGGCATTCTTAGGAAGCGCATTCTACCCCACGGTGTGTTGAACGCTGTGAGATATGATGATTCGTCACTCAAACGCACTTGCCAAAACCCATCCTTGAGGTCAAGCACAGTGAATATCTTCTTCCCAGCCAGTTTGGCCTGGACGTCAGCGACTGTTGGCATTTCATAATGCTCTCTCTTGATGGCTGTATTGAGAGGCTTCGGATCTAAGCACACACGCATCGACCCGTTTTTTTTCTCCCGTTATAACGAGGTTGCTGACCCAATCCGTAGGACGATCGACGTCATCGACAATTTCTCTCTGCTTCAAGTCATCAAGTGTCTGTTTCAGTTTATCGTGACGTGTGTATGGGATTCTGCGTTGCGGCTGGATGCACGGCCTGACTTCACTCGATGTCTCGATGTGATATTCTTTGGCAAACATGCCTGTGCCGTTGAACACTGCTGGGTATTCGCTTAGCAGATCTTCTTTGGTGAGCTTGCCCTTCTCATTCGTTTTCACTTCATCGATGTTGTGGCGGGACACCAGCTTCAAGCGTTCGCATGCGTCGTGTCCAAGTATTGCTGACTTGATATCGTCGACGATGTAGAATGAAACCGCATGTCGTTCATCACCGCTCGTGTGGGTTAGCACGTCTGTACCCATAGGCAGTACCTTGGAGTTTCCAAATGCCGTTAGAACACAGCTTGTCGGTTTCATTGGCACGCTGCTCGCAAACTTTGAGTACACTTGATGTGGCAGCACGTTTATCTGAGCACCGGTGTCAAGCTTGAAACGAATGGGTGTATCATTAAATGATACGTCTGCCTGCCACTTGTCTGGAATGTCACCAATGAACAACGAACCAATGAACAGTTCGTTTTCGACGTCACGAACATCGCAGTCTATTGCTCGCACTACTTTTGACTTGCAAACCGCTGCGAAATGATTGCGTCGCTGGCATTGACTGCAGACTTTTCCAAACGCGGGACATTTCTTTGCTTCGTGCGTTCGCCCACAGTACTTGCAATCGCGTATCAGTTTAGTGCTCTCTTTAGCTTTATATTTGTCAGCTTGTCGGCGTTTGATGACGTGAACTTCAGTACTTGTTTCAGGGTTGCCACTCGTTGACATCGTTTGTAACTGTGCCTTGCTAACTTCGGAAGCTCTGCATATGGACAGTGCCTTACCAAGAGTTAGGTCAGTTTCCCTGAGTAATCGTTCTTTTATGCGTTCGTCACGCACGCCGAACACCATTTTGTCTCTAAGCAACAGCTCCTGTTGATCTCCAAAATTGCAAGTCGACGCACGAGTGCGCAAATCAGTGACCCACTGATCAATGCTCTCGCCCTCTTTCTGGTCTCTGCTCCAGAATTTGTATCGCTCGTAGACGCTATTCTCGCGTGGAATGCAATAGTCGTCGAATTTTCGTAACACAACTTCAATGTCAGTTTTGTCTTCATCTGTACCATACGTGAACGTTTCATGAATTTCAACCGCGTCGAACCCCATGCTGTGCAGTAGAATTGCGACTTGCGTAACGGCTGCTTTATCGCTCAGTTCCGCAGCTTGTCGGTACACATTGAAATTTGCTTTCCATTTTCGCCAAGTTACCGCTAGATTGGCCGCGTCAAAACGCATAGTATCGGGCCTTCGTAGCGATTCCATAGTTATAGACTAGTGCGGCATTTGTGCGCAAAAGTACAACTTACTTGAGTAGGCGTAGTTGTTTATATTTCTGACACCATGTCACAGGCACGCTTTGTATGAATTCGACATCTTTCATTACGGGGCGAATACAAGGAGGAACGTCATTGGTTAATAAAACGACAATCATGATAGAACGTAATAGGCATAGCGTCATGATACTACATAGCACAATTGCAGTGTGTCACAAAAACTGTCATATGATGTGTAATTAGGTCCGCTTATATAAACGTTTGTTGGACGCATTTCGCCATCTGGGCGCTGGCGAAGGACAAGGACAGATCCAGGGTTGAACGAGACAGGTTGCCCTGCTGCCAAGAGAATGGCTAGTCAAGTCGTAAAGCGTGGTGGGAATCGTTAACGTGGGTTACGTTCCCAAGCTTTTGTGTGTGTGTAATATTCAGTGTCCAGAGTGACTGTTTGATCGAGCTTCGAAGAAGCCATGCCGCCACGTCAGCGGTATATTGAGACAACGTTCCGGTCGGCCCCAACGTATTTGCGTCGATGAGCGATAATCGCGACGCGCTCACCCAGCACGGGCCATCCTCGAACATCGGTCTCACAGCGACAACGTCAGAAAGATTGACCGAATGCGACTCGCAGCGGCCGGCGGTAAACGTATACTGCCAGGCGTCGTCATTCGCGCGAACCCGTTCATCCGACTTCTCGATCGTTTGCGACAGGGCAAGACCTCTCGATCGAATTCGTAGCGGCCGGCGGTAAGCGTCTACTGCCCGACTTCGTCTTTCAGTTGAACGTATTCAACTGACTTCGCAATCGTTTGCGACCGTGCGATCATTGAACGGACGCGACTCGAGAATTCGCGGCGTACGACGGCAATCGTCAAGTGCCCGGCATCATCACTCGTGCGGCCGAGATACCCCGTTCTAATTGTGTTCGGAGCTCGGCGTGTTGACTTCAACAAACGTTCGTATATATTCGAGATGGGACTAGCCCAGTGTAAATGTCTATTTTCTGATTGAATGCATCTATTATTTGCTGTATTATGATTGGTAGTTATCTGTGTTTTGAAGTGAGGTATTTTTACCCTTGAAGTATTCACATATATATGTATATAATTTTTATTATATGTGTGTGTTGTAACAGATTACTGTAATGAGAGTCCGCGAGGACTAGCTTATACTGTGTATTTATATTAAGGGAGTTATTCTTAGATAACACTTGGCGCCTAGTGTAGGGTCGTGTAGCGGTATAATCCACCTTAGAAAGGGAGTGGAATTTGATAATCGAAAGATTCAGTGTTATTGTTTATTATGTTCTATTAAGTTTTGGTTACGGGATTTCTTTATTGTGTTTATTTTGTTAATCGAGATATTTACCAAAAGTAGGATATCTTGTAATAAAGTTTATTAAATTTTCCTCGTTCTTTGTTGCTTGTTCACGAAAACCGTTCTTTCTCATATGCGTTGACCTTGATATATAAGAACCCTACTAGACTGAGCCATCTAGTGTACGGAGACCTCGCTAATCCGTGACATAATTGGGGGCTCGTACGCGGGATTCCGGCGAGCGGGAAATTAAAATAACACCTTCGGTCATCGCTATGAATTGCGGGTAACACGTGACGGCAACATAGTACATGCCTGAGAACTTAGCTGCACTCTGGTTCCGTGGAGTGTCAGCGTTGTTCCGTGGCTAGAGACGAAACCTACATCTATTCCAGTAGCTGTAGTGTAGGGTAATTCACATGCCCCTTGTCGTTTCTGCCCGGACTTAATTCTGAGTCCCATATTTCTCGTTACATTTATAGTGTGTCATTCACGTTTTGAGGCAGTAGACTTGTCTACTACAGCAGGAAAGGACCATGAATTAATCGTCGAATTAAGGGCAAGTATGAGCTTTGTTATTTTTCAGCTGTATGAGGAAGTTGATTTACTTGTTGCAATTGCCGAGTTGGCATTGGGCAAATTGAAGTCCTACAGAATCCCCGTGTGTTGATACTTGACACGGCATGGTTGAAATCGTATAGTGATTTCATTATTCCAGTCTTATGAGAAGATTGGGTGGAGTGTTGTAGCGTAGCTAACACTTTTGTGGTTTACAGGTAGTTGACCTTGTGTAATACTTAAACGTGATATCCGTTTAGTAATTATTTCGTGTGTTGCACTAGTTTGCAAACATGGATCTTGCTCAATTGATTGAGTTAGGCGTTAGGGTTAACAGGTCCCGAACTTCAGGCATTTGTTCGCGATGAACAAGGAACCGCCCGGGCTGAGCGATAAGCCGCTCGCGAGGCGGAGAGGCTCCAAGCCGAGCTCCGAGAAAAGGAGTCGGCAAGGCAGGCCGATATGGAGATACGCGCGCGTGAAATGGAGCATGAAGAAAAGATGGCCAGGCTCCACAACGAGGCTACTACCTTAGGAACCGAGATTCGGTGAGTAATGCTTCAGCCATTACTAAGGGAATCCGTAGTCCTCCGTTACCCTGTTTTAACGAAGACAGGGATTCGATTGATGCATATCTCCAGCGATTTGAAAGATTTGCTGAAAACCAGGGTTGGGAGCGTGAGAATTACGCTATATTTCTGAGCGCGTTGTTAACCGGCCATGCACTGGAAGTTTATTCCCGTTCCCCAATTTCCGTGGCCAACGATTATGACCAGTTAAAGCAAGCATTGCTAGGATGGTACCGACTGACTGTAGGCGATTTTCGTAAGAAGTTTTACACCTGTTCTCTAAATTCGACCGAAACAGTGTCGCAGTATTTTGCTCGTATGGAGCATTATTTGACTCAGTGGATTTCTTTGTCAAACATTAATGAGTCTTTCGAGGGTCTTAAGGAACTCATTCTGAGAGAGCAATTCTTGTTTATGTGCCCTAGGGAACTGTCCGTGTTTCTGAGAGAACACAAACCGATGGGGAAAGAGAATTTGTTAGAGTTGGTGAGAACATTTACAGATGCCCATTCATCATATGGTAAACGGGAAAATCGTAGAGACCGAGTCCGACCCACTCCCGTCCCTTCACCCGTCCCGAAAAGTAGATCAGGGGAGGGGAGATACCCTATTTCTAGCCCTACCCCGCGGCCCGTTCCTCCGCCGCGTACATGTTTCCTTTGTAATCGGCCAGGTCACATCGCGAGACAGTGTACAGTGGGAGTGCAGAATAGGAATCCTCCACCGCAAAGGATGAAACCAGTGGTTGGGAATTGTGCAGTTGTGCTAAACCAGAATTCCCCTAGTCACCAATGTCCTGTGGGTGGGACTGATGTCACGTTGCAATGTGGATGTAAGATCCCCGTAATTGCTAGTGCTTGTGTACAACATGAAAACAGTTGTAACTTACCGGTTGTAGAGGGGTATGTGGGGAGATCTCCAGTGAAAGTACTACGCGACAGCGGGTGTAACGGAGTCGTTGTACGACGTAGCCTAGTTCCGGAAGATTAGTTAACTGGGAAAACCAAAGTCCTTATGCTGATGGACCGATCCGTCATTGAAGTCCCGACTGCCCGGTGCTATGCGAGAACTCCCTTTTTCACAGGAGAAATTGAAGCCCTATGTCTAAACAACCCCGTTTATGATTTAGTCATTGGCAATGTTGATGAACTAAATTTGCCCTGTTCCGATAACAGTGAAGGTTCTCTTTCGAGTAACCAAGTCAGATGGTGTCCCCGTTACAGTTGAGGCCCCTTTGAATGACACCCCAGTCACTGGTTGTGCTGTAGAAACCCGTGCTCAACGGGAGCGCCTTTCCAAGCCCACAAAACCTTTGATAGTGCCTCAAGTTATTGGTGCGAGTATATCCGCCGATGATTTCTTGAGAGAGCAAAAGGGGGATGAGACCTTAAAGAAATGCTTTGATTCGGCTGAAGAGACTAAAGGGAAACCTCAGGGAGAACAAACAAGTAAATTCGTGATCAAAAGGGGGCTCCTTTATCGTCTGTATCAGAAAGAGAAAGAGGGCGAGACTGTGAAACAACTAGTAGTTCCCCGAGTTTTGCGCAATCGAGTCATGACGTTAGGACATGAAACTATCCTATCTGGACATCAGGGAATTAGGAAGTCGCTAGATAGAATCCTCCTTAACTTCTACTGGCCAGGGATAGTGGGTGATGTCCATAGATTCTGCCAGTCATGTGACATCTGTCAGAGGACCGTTAGTCGAGGCAATGTCCCTAAGGCTCCTGTACAAATGATCCCCATCGTAAACACGCCCTTTGAAAAGGTAGCGATAGATTTGGTAGGTCCCATAACCCCAGTGACAGAGAGAGGTGATCGGTGGATCTTAACCCTGGTAGATTTCGCTACTAGATACCCAGAAGCGGTAGCAGTGTCGAATATCGACACGGAAACGATAGCAGAGGCTCTTCTGAAGATTTTCTCAAGGGTGGGTCTGCCTAAAGTAGTACTCAGCGATAATGGCAGTCAGTTCGTGTCAAAAACTATGACCGAGGTAGCTAGGTTACTCTCTATCCAACAAGCCCACTCTTCTCCTTACCATCCCATGGCCAATGGATTGGTAGAGAAATGGAACGGTACCTTAAAACGGATGCTAAGGCGGATGTGCTCTGAACGTCCACGAGACTGGAATCGGTATCTGGAACCTCTTATGTTTGCATACCGCGAAGCACCCCAGGAGAGCATGAAATTATCCCCTTTTGAGTTACTCTATGGAAGGACAGTCAGGGGGCCTATGATGATTCTTAGAGAGTTATGGGAAAATGAGAAACCAGACGAGGAGCTAGTAGAAACGTACCAGTACGTAGTGGATCTCCGTAATCGGACAGAATCAACTATTTTCGTGTTACTTACGTGACGGAGATGAAAGGGGAACAAGCATTCCCCTTTATGATTAATCTAGTTATGTGTGTAGCTTGATATCAGTCTAGCCTTCGTGATGATTTGTAACCTGCAGGACATCTAATTTGGGTAAGACCTCATTAAGGATCCGTCCGCAGAAAGAATGCACTTCAAAATACCGTTTTGGTGAGACCTGCGTGAATTTCTTTTGATCACTTTGACATATGACAAGTCTGTCTCGTGAACACTGAATGTACTACTGCATTAGACATGATGAAAAATAAAATGGGAATCAGTTCTTACACCCATAACTTAGGTACTATTTTCGTGTAACTTATGTGACGGAGATGAAAGGAGAACAGGCATTCCCTTTTACAATTAATCTAGTTATGTGTGTAGTTTTATATCAGACTAGCCTTCGTGAAGATTTGTGACATGCAGGACATATATTTGGGGTAAGACCACATTAACGATCCGTCGGCCGAAAGAGTGCACTTCAATATACCGTCTTGGTGTGATCTGCGTGATTTTTTTTCGATCACTTTGACATATGACATGTTTGTATCGTGAATACTGAATGTATTACTGCATTAGACAAGATAAACATAAAATTGGAATGAGTTCTCACACCCATTACTTAGGTACTATTTTCATATAACTTACGTGACGGAGGTGAAAGCGTACCATACATTCCCCTTTGTTGCTAATCTAGTAATGTGTGTAGCTTAATATCAGTCTAGCCTTCGTGAAGATTTGTGACTTGCAGGACATCTATTTGGTGCAAGACCATATTAAGGATCCGTCCGCCGAAAGAGTGCACTTCAAAACACCGTTTTGGTGTGATTTTCGTGAATTTTTTCGATCACTTTGACATATGACAGGTTTGTCTCGTGAATACTGAATGTACTACTGTATTAGACAAGATAAAATATCAAATGGCAGTGAGCTTTCACACCCTTAACTTACGTACTATATTCTTGTAACTTACGCGACGGAGATGAAAGCGTACCATACATTCCTCTTTGTTACTAATCTAGTTATGTGTGTAGCTTGATATCAGACTAGCCTTCGTGAAACTTTGTGACATGCAGGACATCTGTTTGGGGTAAGACCACATTATCGATCCGTCCGCCGAAAGAGTGCACTTCAAAATACCGTTTTGGTGTGATCTGCGTGAATTTTATCGATCACTTTCACGTGTGACATGTTTGTCTCGTGAATACTGAATTTACTGCTGCATTAGACATAATAAAACATCAAATGGGAATGAGTTTTCACACCCATTACTTAGGTATTATTTTCGTGTAACTTACGTGACGGAGATGAAAGCGTACCATACATTCCCCTTTGCTGTTAATCTAGTTATGTATGTAGCTTCATATCAGTCTAGACTTCGTGAAGATTTGTGACATGCAGGACATCTATTTGGGGTAAGACCACATTAAGGATCCGTCCGCCGAAAGAGTGCACTTCAAAACACCGTTTTGGTGTGATTTTCATGAATTTTTTCGATCACTTTGACATATGACAGGTTTGTCTCGTGAATACTGAATGTACTACTGTATTAGACAAGATAAAATATCAAATGGCAGTGAGCTTTCACACCCTTAACTTACGTACTATATTATTGTAACTTACGCGACGGAGATGAAAGCGTACCATACATTCCCCTTTGTTACTAATCTAGTTATGTGTGTAGCTTGATATCAGTCTAGTCTTCGTGAAGATTTGTGACATACAGGACATCTATTTGGGGTAAGGCCACATTAACGATCCGTCCGCCGAAAGAGTGCACTTCAATATACCGTCTTGGTGTGATCTGCGTGAATTTTTTTCTATCACTTTGACATATGACATGTTTGTATCGTGAATACTGAATGTATTACTGCATTAGACAAGATAAAACATAAAATGGGAATGAGTTCTCACACCCATTACTTAGGTACTATTTTCATATAACTTACGTAACGGAGGTGAAAGCGTACCATACATTCCCCTTTGTTGCTAATCTAGTTATGTGTGTAGCTTGATATCAGTCTAGTCTTCGTGAAGATTTGTGACATACAGGACATCTATTTGGTGCAAGACGACATTAAGGATCCGTCCGCCGAAAGAGTGCACTTCAAAACACCGTTTTGGTGTGATTTGCGTGAATTTTTTCGATCACTTTGACATATGACAGGTTTGTCTCGTGAATACTGAATGTACTACTGTATTAGACAAGATAAAATATCAAATGGCAGTGAGCTTTCACACCCTTAACTTACGTACTATATTCTTGTAACTTACGCGACGGAGATGAAAGCGTACCATACATTCCCCTTTGTTGCTAATCTAGTTATGTGTGTAGCTTGATATCAGACTAGCCTTTGTGAAACTTTGTGACATGCAGGACATCTGTTTGGGGTAAGACCACATTATCGATCCGTCCGCCGAAAGAGTGCACTTCAAAATACCGTTTTGGTGTGATCTGCGTGAATGTTATCAATCACTTTCACGTATGACATGTTTGTCTCGTGAATACTGAATTTACTGTTGCATTAGACATAATAAAACATGACATGGGAATGAGTTTTCACACCCTTAACTTACGTACCATATTCTTGTAAATTACGCGACGGAGATGAAAGCGTACCATACATTCCCCTTTGTTGCTAATCTAGTTATGTGTGCAGCTTGATATCAGTCTAGTCTTCGTGAAGATTTATGACATGTAGGACCTCTACTTCGGGTAAAACCACATTAAGGATCCGTCCGCCGAAAGAGTGCACTTCAAAATTCCGTTTTGGAGTGATCTGCGTGTTTTTTTTCGATCACTTTGACATATGACAGGTTTGTCTCGTGACTATTGAATGTACTACTGCATTAGACAAGTTAAACATCAAATGGGAATGAGTTCTCACACCCATTACTTAGGTATTATTTTCGTGTAACTTACGTGACGGAGATGAAAGCGTACCATACATTCCCCTTTGTTGCTAATCTAGTAATGTGTGTAGGTTAATATCAGTCTAGCCTTCGTGAAGATTTATGACATGCAGGACCTCTACTTCGGGTAAAACCACATTAAGGATCCGTCCGCCGAAAGAGTGCACTTCAAAATTTCGTTTTGTAGTTATCTGCGTGTTTTTTTTCGATCACTTTGACATATGACAGGTTTGTCTCGTGACTATTGAATGTACTACTGCATTAGACAAGATAAAATATCAAATGGCAGTGAGCTTTCACACCCTTAACTTATGTACTATATTCTTGTAACTGACGTGACGGAGAGGAAAGCGTACCATACATTCCCCTTTGCTGTTAATCTAGTTATGTATGTAGCTTCACATCAGTCTAGACATCGTGAAGGTTTGTGACATACAGGACATCTATTTGAGGTAAGACCACATTAAAGATCTGTCCGCGGAAAGAGTGCACTTCAAAATACCGTTTTGGTGTGATCTGCGTGAACTTTTTCGATCACATTGACATATGACAGGTTTATCTCGTGAATACTGAATGTACTTCTGCATTAGACAAGATAAAACAACAAATGGGAATGAGCTTTCACACCCTTAACTTACGTACTATTTTCTCATAACTTACGTGACGGAGATGAAAGCGTACCATACATTCCCGTTTGTTGCTAATCTAGTTATGTGTGTAGCTTAATATCAGTCTAGCCTTCGTGAAGATTTGTGACATGCAGGACATCTATTTGGGGGAAGACCACATTAAGGATCCGTCCGCCGAAAGAGTGCACTTCAAAATGCCGTCTTGGTGTGATCTGCGTGAATTTTTTTCGATCACTTTGACATATGACATGTTTGTATCGTGAATACTGAATGTATTACTGCATTAGACAAGATAAAACATAAAATGGGAATGAGTTCTCACACCCATTACTTAGGTACTATTTTCGTGTAACTTACGTGACGGAGATGAAAGCGTACCATACATTCCCCTTTGTTGCTAATCTAGTTATGTCTGTAGTTTAATATCAGTCTAGCCTTCTTGAAGATTTGTGACATGCAGGACATCTGTTTGGCGTAAGACCACCTTATCGATCCGTCCGCCGAAAGAGTGCACTTCATTATACCGTTTTGGTGTGATCTGCGTGAATTTTATCGATCACTTTGACATATGACATGTTTGTATCGTGAATACTGAATGTATTACTGCATTAGACAAGATAAAACATAAAATGGGAATGAGTTCTCACACCCTTAACTTATGTACTATATTCTTGTAACTTACGTGACGGAGAAGAAAGCGAACCATGCATTCCCCTTTGCTGTTAATCTAGTTATGTGTGTAGCTTGATATCAGTCTAACCTTCGTGAAGATTTATGACATGCAGGACCTCTTCTTCGGGTAAGACCACATTAAGGATCCGTCCGCCGAAAGAGTGCACTTCAAAATAAAGTTTTAGAGTGATCTGCGTGTTTTTTTAATTTCTTTGACATATGACAGGTTTGTGTAGTGAATGCTGAATGTATTAGTGCATTAGAGAAGATAAAACATAAAATGGGAATGAGTTCTCACACCCATAACTTAGGTACTATTTTCGTGTAACTTACGTGACGGAGATGAAAGCGTACCATACATTCCCCATGGTTGCTAATCTAGTTATGTGTGTAGATTTATATCAGAGTAGCCTTCGTGAAGATTTTTGACATGCAGGACATCTATTTGGGGTAAGACCACATTAACGATCCGTCCGCCGAAAGAGTGCACTTCAATATACCGTCCTGGTGTGATCTGCGTGAATTGTTATCCATCACTTTGACATATGACATGTTTGTATCGTGAATACTGAATGTATTACTGCATTAGACAAGATAAAACATAAAATGGGAATGAGTTCTCACACCCATTACTTAGGTACTATTTTCGTGTAACTTACGTGACGGAGATGAAAGCGTACCATACATTCCCCTTTGTTGCTAATCTAGTTATGTGTGTAGCTTAATATCAATCTAGTCTTCTTGAAGATTTGTGACATACAGGACATCTATTTGAGGTAAGACCACATTAAAGATCTGTCCACGGAAAGAGTGCACTTCAAAATACCGTTTTGGTGTGATCTGCGTGAATATTTTCGATCACATTTACATATGACAGGTTTATATCGTGAATACTGAATGTACTTCTGCATTAGACAAGATAAAACAACAAATGGGAATGAGCTTTCACACCCTTAACTTACGTACTATATTCTCATAACTTACGTGACGGAGATGAAAGCGTACCATACATTCCCCTTTGTTGCTAATCTAGTTATGTGTGTAGCTTAATATCAGTCTAGCCTTCGTGAAGATTTGTGACATGCAGGACATCTATTTGGGGGAAGACCACATTAAGGATCCGTCCGCCGAAAGAGTGCACTTCAAAATGCCGTCTTGGTGTGATCTGCGTGACTTTTTTTCGATCACTTTGACATGACATGTTTGTATCGTGAATACTGAATGTATTACTGCATTAGACAAGATAAAACATAAAATGGGAATGAGTTCTCACACCCATTACTTAGGTACTATTTTCGTGTAACTTACGTGATGGAGATGAAAGCGTACCATACATTCCCCTTTGTTGCTAATCTAGTTATGTGTGTAGCTTAATATCAGTCTAGCCTTCTTGAAGATTTGTGACATGCAGGACATCTGTTTGGCGTAAGACCACATTATTGATCCGTCCGCCGAAAGAGTGCACTTCAAAATACCGTTTTGGTGTGATCTGCGTGAATTTTATCGATCACTTTGACATATGACATGTTTGTATCGTGAATACTGAATGTATTACTGCATTAGACAAGATAAAACATAAAATGGGAATGAGTTCTCACACCCTTAACTTATGTACTATATTCTTGTAACTTACGTGACGGAGAAGAAAGCGAACCATGCATTCCCCTTTGCTGTTAATCTAGTTATGTGTGTAGCTTGATATCAGTCTAGCCTTCGTGAAGAGTTATGATATGCAGGACCTCTTCTTCGGGTAAGACGACATTAAGGATCAGTCCACCGAAAGAGTGCACTTCAAAATACCGTTTTGGAGTGATCTGCGTGTTTTTTTCTTTGACATATGGCAGGTTTGTCTAGTGAATGCTGAATGTATTAATGCATTAGAGAAGATAAAACATAAAATGGGAATGAGTTCTCACACCCATAACTTAGGTACTATTTTCGTGTAACTTACGTGACGGAGATGAAAGCGTACCACACATTCCCCATTGTTGCTAATCTAGTTATGTGTGTAGATTTATAGCAGAGTAGCCTTCGTGAAGATTTTTGACATGCAGGACATCTATTTGGGGTAAGACCACATTAACGATCCGTCCGCCGAAAGAGTTCACTTCAATATACCGTCCTGGTGTGATCTGCGTGAATTGTTTTCCATCACTTTGACATATGACATTTTTGTATCGTGAATACTGAATGTATTACTGCATTAGACAAGATAAAACATAAAATGGGAATGAGTTCTCACACCCATTACTTAGGTACTATTTTCGTGTAACTTACGTGACGGAGATGAAAGCGTACCATACATTCCCCTTTGTTGCTAATCTAGTTATGTGTGTAGCTTAATATCAATCTAGTCTTCTTGAAGATTTGTGACATACAGGACATCTATTTGAGGTAAGACCACATTAAAGATCTGTCCGCCGAAAGAGTGCACTTCAAAATATCGTCTTGGTGTGATCTGCGTGAATATTTTCGATCACATTTACATATGACAGGTTTATGTCGTGAATACTGAATGTACTTCTGCATTAGACAAGATAAAACATCAAATGGGAATGAGCTTTCACACCCTTAACTTACGTACTATATTCTCATAACTTACGTGACGGAGATGAAAGCGTACCATACATTCCCCTTTGTTGCTAATCTAGTTATGTGTTTAGCTTAATATCAGTCTAGCCTTCGTGAAGATTTGTGACATGCAGGACATCTATTTGGGGGAAGACCATATTAAGGATCCGTCCGCCGAAAGAGTGCACTTAAAAATGCCGTCTTGGTGTGATCTGCGTGAAAAATTTTCGATCACTTTGACATATGACATGTTTGTATCGTGAATACTGAATGTATTACTGCATTAGACAAGATAAAACATAAAATGGGAATGATTTCTCACACCCATTACTTAGGTACTATTTTCGTGTAACTTACGTGACGGAGATGAAAGCGTACCATACATTCCCCTTTGCTGCTAATCTAGTTATGTGTGTAGCTTAATATCAGTCTAGCCTTCTTGAAGATTTGTGACATGCAGGACATCTGTTTGGGGTAAGACCACATTATCGATCCGTCCGCCGAAAGAGTGCACTTCAAATACCGTTTTGGTGTGATCTGCGTGAATTTTATCGATCACTTTGACTAATGACATGTTTGTATCGTGAATACTGAATGTATTACTGCATTAGACAAGATAAAACATAAAATGGGAATGAGTTCTCACACCCTTAACTTATGTACTATATTCTTGTAACTTACGTGACGGAGAAGAAAGCGAACCATGCATTCCCCTTTGCTGTTAATCTAGTTATGTGTGTAGCTTGATATCAGTCTAGCCTTCGTGAAAATTTATGACATGCAGGACCTCTTCTTCGGGTAAGACCACATTAAGGATCCGTCCGCCGAAAGAGTGCACTTCAAAATACCGTTTTGGTGTGATCTGCGTGAATTGTATCGATCACTTTGATATATGACATGTTTGTATCGTGAATACTGAATGTATTACTGCATTAGACAAAATAAAACATAAAATGGGAATGAGTTCTCGCGCCCATTACTTAGGTACTATTTTCGTGTAACTTACGTGACGGAAATGAAAGCGTACCATACATTCCCCTTTGTTGCTAATCTAGTTATGTGTGTAGCTTAATATCAGTCTAGCCTTCATGAAGATTTGTGAAATGCAGGACATCTATTTGGGGTAAGACCACATTAACGATCCGTCCGCCGAAAGAGTGCCCTTCAAAATACCGTTTTGGTGTGAACTGCGTGAATTTTATCGATCACTTTGACATATGACAGGTTTGTCTCGTGAATACTGAATGTACTACTGCATTAGACAAGATAAAACATCAAATGGGAATGAGCTTTCACACCCTTAACTTACGTTCTATATTCTCGTAACTTACGTGACGGAGATGAAAGTGTACAGTACATTCCCCTTTGCTGTTAATCTAGTTATGTGTGTAGCTTGATATCTGTCTAGCCTTCGTGAAGCTTTGTGACATGGAGGACATCTACTTGCGGTAAGACCACATTAAGGATCCGTATGCCGAAAGAGTGCACTTCAAAATACCGTTTTGGTGTGATCTGCGTGAATTTTTTTTATTTCTTTGACATATGACAGGTTTGTCTAGTGAATGCTGAATGTATTAGTGCATTAGAGAAGATTAAACATAAAATGGGAATGAGTTCTCACACCCATAACTTAGGTACTATTTTCGTGTAACTTACGTGACGGAGATGAAAGCGTACCATTCATTCCCCATTGTTGCTAATCTAGTTATGTGTGTAGATTTATATCAGAGTAGCCTTCGTGAAGATTTGTGACATGCAGGACATCTATTTGGGGTAAGACCACATTAACGATCCGTCCGCCGAAAGAGTGCACTTCAATATACCGTCCTGGTGTGATCTGCGTGAATTGTTTTGCATCAGTTTGACATATGACATGTTTGTATCGTGAATACTGAATGTATTACTGCATTAGACAAGATAAAACATAAAATGGGAATGAGTTCTCACACCCATTACTTAGGTACTATTTTCGTGTAACTTACGTGACGGAGATGAAAGCGTACCATACATTCCCCTTTGTTGCTAATCTAGTTATGTGTGTAGCTTAATATCAGTCTAGTCTTCTTGAAGATTTGTGACATACAGGACATCTATTTCAGGTAAGATCACATTAAAGATCTGTCCGCGGAAAGAGTGTACTTCAAAATACCGTTTTGGTGTGATCTGCGTGAATTTTATCGATCACATGACATGACAGGTTTATCTCGTGAATACTGAATGTACTTCTGCATTAGACAAGATAAAACATCAAATGGGAATGAACTTTCACACCCTTAACTTACGTACTATATTCTCATAACTTACGTGACGGAGATGAAAGCGTACCATACATTCCCCTTTGTTGCTAATCTAGCTATGTGTGTAGCTTAATATTAGTCTAGCCTTCGTGAAGATTTGTGACATGCAGGACATCTATTTGGGGGAAGACCACATTAAGGATCCGTCCGTCGAAAGAGTGCACTTCAAAATGCCGTCTTGGTGTGATCTGCGTGAATTTGTTTCGATTACTTTGACATATGACATGTTTGTATCGTGAATACTGAATGTATTACTGCATTAGACAAGATAAAATGGGAATGAGTTCTCACACCCATTACTTAGGTACTATTTTCGTGTAACTTACGTGACGGAGATGAAAGCGTACCATACTGTAGTGTCGTACATACAAGCACTTACGGTAATTACTGGAATCCATCTGGCGGCACTTTGATGCGACATAATAAATAGCGTGGTTGCGTGATTCAATTCGGTGTTTGTCTATGTAAGAGAACACTATATTTGGCGACGAGGATGGGATGGCTTCACTGATCAATTGTTTACCGGCGATAGCATCGTTCTGCGTAAACTGCGAACCTACAAATGTTGGCCAACGTTGGCAAATCTGGAAAAAACAACTCGAGTACTATATTATCGCCTGCGGCGTAACTGACATTGCCCAAAAGCGTGCACTGTTTCTGCATTTGATTGGCCCTGAGTGTCAAGAAATATTTAGCACATTCACATATACGGGTGACGATTTCGAAGGGGCACTAGAAAAGTTTGATGCGTACTTCATGCCAAAAAAGAACATTCCCTTTGAGAGACATCTGTTTAGGCAAGCTAATCAGAATGTGGGTGAAACCGTGACCCAGTTTGTGACCAGGCTACGTAAATTAGCAGACACGTGTGAATTTAGGGACACTAAGGAATATAACATCCGCGATCAGGTTGTTGAAAAGTGTCGATCACATCAGTTGAGGAAACGCCTGTTGCGTGAAGACGATCTTCAGCTGTCAGATGTGCTGTCTATTGCTAGAGCGATGGAGGCAGCCGATTCGCAGGCAGAACAGATGCAACCCAGCACTGCTACTACTGTAAACCATGATGTGTGCTCAATAAAGTCGAAACAACATGCACATTACGGTAGAAGGAACGCAAAACGCAGTCTACCCAACAAAGATGATAAACAAAGGCAATGTTATCGGTGTGGTCGACTTGATCACTTTGCGAAGAACTGTGATGTTACTCGTGGAAAAACTTGTAATAAATGCGGGATGCAGGGACACTTTGCTGTGATGTGTAAAACCAAATCAACACAACACAGTAAACCAAACCAGAACGTGCGCTGTGTAGAAACAAATGAATCTGATGAGTTTACGTTCTCAGTCCACACGTCCACAGACAATCGCAAAGCTACAATCGATGTCGATGTTGGGGGTATATCAATCAACATGCTCATTGACTCGGGATCCAGTGTGAACATTATTTCGTAAGAACTGTGGGAGACACTGAAAGAATGCAAAATAAAATGCACCTGTAACAAATCCGGCAAGGAGGTATTTGCGTATGGAAACACTCATCTGAATGTTATAGGGACGTTCACAGCTGAAACAAAAACGAACAATACGAATGGAGTCGAAGAATACGTCGTTGTCAGTGGAAGTGGTAGACCACTCCTGGGGTGTAAAACATCAATAGAGAGGGGGATCTTGAACTTCGATCACTGTAACGCAGTCTGTAGACAGGGACCGATAGTCGCGGATGACGTCATTCAGATGTATCCGGAATGCTATGGCAGATTTGGAAAGTTGAAGGACTATCAACTGAGTCTGCATATTGATGACAACATTCGCCCAGTCGCACAGCCATTGAGACGAATTCCTTACTCAATGAGAGCTAAAGTTGAGTCGAAATTAGATCAACTCGAGGAAATGGACATCATTGAGAAGGTCACCGGCCCGACGAAATGGGTCAGCCCGGTGGTTGTTGTGCCTAAATCATGTGGCGAAATCAGGCTTTGCGTTGACATGCGCATGGCAAACGAAGCGGTCATCAGAGAACGACATCCAATTCCGACGGTAGATGAAGTCTTGCACGATGTCAATAACGCAGTCATGTACAGCAAACTCGACTTGCGATGGGGTTATCATCAAATCGAACTCGACCCCAAATCGCGTGAAATAACGACCTTCGTGACACACAAAGGCATCTACCGTTACAAGAGACTAATGTTCGGCATTAGTTCAGCACCCGAGATGTACCAACATGCGATTCAGCAAGTGTTGAAGAACTGTGAGGGGGTGCACAACATATCCGATGACATACTCGTATATGGGACAACTATCGATGAGCATAACAAACGTCTTCTGAACGTCATGGAAGCCCTGAAAGAGAATGGACTGACTCTCAACAAAACAAAGTGTCAGATTGGAGTCAGCGAGATCACATTCATGGGGCACCTGTTATCAAACGGAGGTATCGCGCCAACGGCGGATCGCGTCAAAGCGGTGAAGAACACAAAGACTCCGCAAACAGCCGCAGAAGTTAGCAGCTTCCTAGGACTCGTGAACTTTTGTAGTCGCTTCATTCCACAACTGGCCACAGTGGCAGAACCGATGCGGAAGTTGACACGTAAGAGTGCAGAATTCATCTGGAATGAAGAGCAACAACAAGCGTTCAACAAACTGAAAGCACTGATGTCAGATGCTGAAGTCTTGGCCCACTTTGACCAGAACGCGACAACCAAACTTATTGTCGACGCGAGTCCAGTCGGTCTTGGGGCAATATTGGCCCAGAAATGTCACGACGACACATTCAGAGTAGTGTGTTATGCCAGTCGATCGTTAACTGATGTCGAAAGGAGATACTCACAGACCGAGAAAGAGGCGCTTGGAATCGTATGGGCGTGTGAGAAGTACCACATGTACCTGTACGGCGTGGAGTTTGAACTGGAAACTGATCATCGTCCGTTGGAAGTAATCTACTCGCGGAAATCAAAGCCGCCGAGTGCGAGGATAGAGAGATGGGTATTGCGTCTGCAGCCATACAACTTTACTGTGAAATATCGACCAGGCGCGACAAATGCAGCCGATTCGCTATCGAGATTGTCGTGTGTCGAAATCGAAGAGGCGAGAAGAAACCTTGCAGAAGAGTACGTGTGATTCGTTGCAAGACATGCTGTACCGAATGTGCTCCTTCCAAGAGATGTAGAAACTGCATCAATGACAGACAAGGAACTGGCTACTGTGCGAAAGTGCATTCAGACTGGAAATTGGAACAACCAGCCGATTGACAAGCAGTATATTACTGTACAAAGTGAGCTGTCGTGCGTGGGAAATATCGTACTGCGTGGTACGAGGTTGGTGATGCCCAGCAGCTTGAGGAAGCAGACGTTGATGCTAGCCCACGAAGGACATCAAGGGATAGTGAAAACCAAACAGAGGCTCAGATCAAAAGTATGGTGGCCGGGAATGGACAAAAGCGCCGAAGCAATATGCAAAACATGCCATGAGTGCCAACTTGTCGGTGCGGCTGCGCGTCCAGAACCGTTGATAACAACACCGCTACCGAACAGGCCTTGGGAATATTTGGCTGTAGATCTCATGGGTCCGTTCCCAACAGGAGAAAGTGTGCTAGTAGTCGTTGATTACTACAATAGATTTTTCGAAATTGCAATAATGAAATCGACAACAACAAGTGTGATCATTGACCGGCTCGATGACATGTTCGCGAGACATGGAGTTCCGCTAAAAATTAAAAGTGACAACGGGCCGCAGTTTGTGTCGGATGCATACAGATGCTATCTGCAGGAGAATGGAATCGAACAGCTTCACTCGACTCCACTATGGCCCCAGGCCAATGGTGAGGTGGAACGACAAAATCGAACGATCCTGAAGGCTATCAGAACTGCGCATGCCACAGGAGGAAATTGGAGACGGGAACTGAACAAATTCCTTCTGGCGTACCGGGTAACTCCACACACGACTACGGGGGTGGCACCCGCAGAGCTCATGTTCGGCCGAGCATTGCGCACCAAACTACCTGAAATTAGTGATCCTGAACGAACTCTGGTTAACAAACACGTGCGAAGACACGACAGCGTGCTTAAGATGAAGGGGAAACGCTATGCTGATCGGCAACGCAGAGCATCGCCAAGGGACATAGAGATCGGAGGAAAAGTCTTGTTGAAACAGACGCGACAAAACAAGCTGACAACAAACTTTGAAAGCGAGCCGTATGACGTGATTGGAAGAAACGGCAGCGAAGTCGTAATCGAACGTGATGGCGCTGTCTACAAGCGGAATGCATCGCATCTGAAGAATTATCTGCAGGACACCGGTGATCAGCACGTTGTGACGGACGCAGCTGAACCGATTGCTGTGGAGCTTGATCCGCAGTGCGACGATCAAGGGCACAGTCGAGCGTCGGCACAGCCGTCACCGCGCAAATCGACTCGTGACCGCAAGGCTCCTGCCTGGCAGGACGATTTCGTGGTCAACTAATTGTAATGCTGTATGATCTCAGAGAGTGTAGGCGGATCGCTGCTCTCTAGATCTTAATGTGTAATCATGTTAATTTCAATACCATAGTGTAGACGGACTGCTGCGCTTTGTATTCTTACCTGTTGTTGATGTGCACATTGTTCCGTGCTTTGTAGTTTTGTAGTGAGTGAAAAGGAAAAGGGATGTAGTGTCGTACATACAAGCACTTACGGTAATTACTGGAATCCATCTGGCGGCACTTTGATGCGACATAATAAATAGCGTGGTTGCGTGATTCAATTCGGTGTTTGTCTATGTAAGAGAACACTATACATACATTCCCCTTTGTTGCTAATCTAGTTATGTGTGTAGCTTAATATCAATCTAGTCTTCTTGAAGATTTGTGACATACAGGACATCTATTTGAGGTAAGACCACATTAAAGATCTGTCCGCGGAAAGAGTGCACTTCAAAATACCGTTTTGGTGTGATCTACGTGAATATTTTCGATCACATTTACATATGACAGGTTTATGTCGTGAATACTGAATGTACTTCTGCATTACACAAGATAAAACATCAAACGGGAATGAGCTTTCACACCCTTAACTTACGTACTATATTCTCAAAACTTACGTGACGGAGATGAAAGCGTACCATACATTCCCCTTTGTTGCTAATCTAGTTATGTGTTTAGCTTAATATCAGTCTAGCCTTCGTGAAGATTTGTGACATGCAGGACATCTATTTGGGGGAAGACCATATTAAGGATCCGTCCGCCGAAAGAGTGCACTTCAAAATGCCGTCTTGGTGTGATCTGCGTGAAAAATGTTCGATCACTTTGACATATGACATGTTTGTATCGTGAATACTGAATGTATTACTGCATTAGACAAGATAACACATAAAATGGGAATGAGTTCTCACACCCATTACTTAGGTACTATTTTCGTGTAACTTACGTGACGGAGATGAAAGCGTACCATACATTCCCCTTTGTTGTTAATCTAGTTATGTGTGTAGCTTAATATCAGTCTAGCCTTCTTGAAGATTTGTGACATGCAGGACATCTGTTTGGGGTAAGACCACATTATCGATCCGTCCGCCGAAAGAGTGCACTTCAAAATACCGTTTTGGTGTGATCTGCGTGAATTTTATCGATCACTTTGACTAATGACATGTTTGTATCGTGAATACTGAATGTATTACTGCATTAGACAAGATAAAACATAAAATGGGAATGAGTTCTCACACCCTTAACTTATGTACTATATTCTTGTAACTTACGTGACGGAGAAGAAAGCGAACCATGCATTCCCCTTTGCTGTTAATCTAGTTATGTGTGTAGCTTGATATCAGTCTAGCCTTCGTGAAGATTTATGACATGCAGGACCTCTTCTTCGGGTAAGACCACATTAAGGATCCGTCCGCCGAAAGAGTGCACTTCAAAATACCGTTTTGGTGTGATCTGCGTGAATTTTATCGATCACTTTGATATACGACATGTTTGTATCGTGAATACTGAATGTATTACTGCATTAGACAAAATAAAACATAAAATGGGAATGAGTTCTCGCACCCATTACTTAGGTACTATTTTCGTGTAACTTACGTGACGGAAATGAAAGCGTACCATACATTCCCCTTTGTTGCTAATCTAGTTATGTGTGTAGCTTAATATCAGTCTAGCCTTAATGAAGATTTGTGACATGCAGGACATCTATTTGGGGTAAGACCACATTAACGATCCGTCCGCCGAAAGAGTGCACTTCAAAATACCGTTTTGGTGTGATCTGCGTGAATTTTATCGATCACTTTGACATATGACAGGTTTGTCTCGTGAATACTGAATGTACTACTGCATTAGACAAGATAAAACATCAAATGGGAATGAGCTTTCACACCCTTAACTTACGTACTATATTCTCGTAACTTACGTGACGGAGATGAAAGTGTACAGTACATTCCCATTTGCTGTTAATCTAGTTATGTGTGTAGCTTGATATCTGTCTAGCCTTCGTGAAGATTTGTGACATGGAGGACATCTACTTGGGGTAAGACCACATTAAGGATCCGTACGCCGAAAGAGTGCACTTCAAAATACCGTTTTGGTGTGATCTGCGTGAATTTTTTTATTTCTTTGACATATGACAGGTTTGTCTAGAGAATGCTGAATGTATTAGTGCATTAGAGAAGATTAAACATAAAACGGGAATGAGTTCTCACACCCATAACTTAGGTAATATTTTCGTGTAACTTACGTGACGGAGATGAAAGCGTACCATACATTCCCCATTGTTGCTAATCTAGTTATGTGTGTAGATTTATTTCAGAGTAGCCTTCGTGAAGATTTGTGATATGCAGGACATCTATTTGGGGTAAGACCACATTAACGATCCGTCCGCCGAAAGAGTGCACTTCAATATACCGTCCTGGTGTGATCTGCATGAATTGTTTTGCATCACTTTGACATATGACATGTTTGTATCGTGAATACTGAATGTATTACTGCATTAAACAAGATAAAACATAAAATGGGAATGAGTTCTCACACCCATTACTTAGGTACTATTTTTGTGTAACTTACGTGACGGAGATGAAAGCGTACCATACATTCCCCTTTGTTGCTAATCTAGCTATGTGTGTAGCTTAATATCAGTCTAGCCTTCGTGAAGATTTGTGACATGCAGGACATCTATTTGGGGGAAGACAACATTAAGGATCCGTCCGCCGAAAGAGTGCACTTCAAAATGCCGTCTTGGTGTGATCTGCGTGAATTTTTTTCGATCACTTTGACATATGACATGTTTGTATAGTGAATACTGAATGTATTACTGCATTAGACAAGATAAAACATAAAATGGGAATGAGTTCTCACACCCATTACTTAGGTACTATTTTGGTGTAACTTACGTGACGGAGATGAAAGCGTACCATACATTCCCCTTTGTTGCTAATCTAGTTATGTATATAGCTTAATATCAGTCTAGCCTTCTTGAAGCTTTGTGACATGCAGGACATCTATTTGGGGGAAGACCACATTAAGGATCCGTCCGCCGAAAGAGTGCACTTCAAAATGCCGTCTTGGTGTGATCTGAGTGAATTTTATCGATCACATTGACATGACAGGTTTATCTCGTGAATACTGAATGTACTTCTGCATTAGACAAGATAAAACATTAAATGGGAATGAACTTTCACACCCTTAACTTACGTACTATATTCTCATAAGTTACGTGATGGAGATGAAAGCGTACCATACATTCCCCTTTGTTGCTAATCTAGCTATGTGTGTAGCTTAATATCAGTCTAGCCTTCGTGAAGATTTGTGACATGCAGGACATCTATTTGGGGGAAGACCACATTAAGGATCCGTCCGCCGAAAGAGTGCACTTCAAAATGCCGTCTTGGTGTGATCTGAGTGAATTTTTTTCGATCACTTTGACATATGACATGTTTGTATCGTGAATACTGAATGTATTACTGCATTAGACAAGATAAAACATAAAATGGGAATGAGTTCTCACACCCATTACTTAGGTACTATTTTAGTGTAACTTACGTGACGGAGATGAAAGCGTACCATACATTCCCCTTTGTTGCTAATCTAGTTATGTATGTAGCTTAATATCAGTCTAGCCTTCTTGAAGCTTTGTGACATGCAGGACATCTGTTTGGGGTAAGACTACATTATCGATCCGTCCGCCGAAAGAGTGCACTTCAAAACACCGTTTTGGTGTGATCTGCGTGAATTTTATCGATCAATTTGACATATGACATGTTTGTATTGTGAATACTGAATGTATTACTGCATTAGACAAGATAAAACATAAAATGGGAATGAGTTCTCACACCCTTAACTTATGTACTATATTCTTGTAACTTACGTGACGGAGAAGAAAGCGAACCATGCATTCCCCTTTGCTGTTAATCTAGTTATGTGTGTAGCTTGATATCAGTCTAGCCTTCGTGAAGATTTATGACATGCAGGACCTCTTCTTCGGGTAAGACCACATTAAGGATCCGTCCGCCGAAAGAGTGCACTTCAAAATACCGTTTTGGAGTGATCTGCGTGAATTTTATCGATCACTTTGACATATGACATGTTTGTATCATGAATACTGAACGTATTACTGCATTAGACAAGATAAAACATAAAATGGGAATGAGTTCTCGAACCCATTCCTTAGGTACTATTTTCGTGTAACTTACGTGACGGAAATGAAAGCGTACCATACATTCCCCTTTGTTGCTAATCTAGTTATGTGTGTAGCTTAATATCAGTCTAGCCTTCATGAAGATTTGTGACATGCAGGACATCTATTTGGGGTAAGACCACATTAACGATCCGTCCGCCGAAATAGTGCACTTCAAAATACCGTTTTGGTGTGATCTGCGTGAATTTTATCGATCTCTTTGACATATGACAGGTTTGTCTCGTGAATACTGAATGTACTACTGCATTAGAGAAGACAAAACATCAAATGGGAATGAGCTTTCACACCCTTAAGTTACGTACTATATTCTCGTAACTTACGTGACGGAGATGAAAGTGTACAGTACATTCCCATTTGCTGTTAATCTAGTTATGTGTGTAGCTTGATATCTGTCTAGCCTTCGTGAAGATTTGTGACATGGAGGACATCTACTTGAGGTAAGACCACATTAAGGATCCGTACGCCGAAAGAGTGCACTTCAAAATACCGTTTTGGTGTGATCTGCGTGAATTTTTTTTATTTCTTTGACATATGACAGGTTTGTCTAGTGAATGCTGAATGTATTAGTGCATTAGAGAAGATTAAACATAAAATGGGAATGAGTTCTCACACCCATAACTTAGGTACTATTTTCGTGTAACTTACGTGACGGAGATGAAAGCGTACCATACATTCCCCATTGTTGCTAATCTAGTTATGTGTGTAGATTTATATCAGAGTAGCCTTCGTGAAGATTTGTGATATGCAGGACATCTATTTGGGGTAAGACCACATTAACGATCCGTCCGCCGAAAGAGTGCACTTCAATATACCGTCCTGGTGTGATCTGCGTGAATTGTTTTGCATCACTTTGACATATGACATGTTTGTATCGTGAATACTGAATGTATTACTGCATTAAACAAGATAAAACATAAAATGGGAATGAGTTCTCACACCCATTACTTAGGTACTATTTTTTTGTAACTTACGTGACGAAGATGAAAGCGTACCATACATTCCCCTTTGTTGCTAATCTAGTTATGTGTGTAGCTTAATATCAGTCTAGTCTTCTTGAAGATAAGATTTGTGACATACAGGACATCTATTTCAGGTAAGATCACATTAAAGATCTGTCCGCGGAAAGAGTGTACTTCAAAACACCGTTTTGGTGTGATCTGCGTGAATTTTATCGATCACATTGACATGACAGGTTTATCTCGTGAATACTGAATGTACTTCTGCATTAGACAAGATAAAACATCAAATGGGAATGAACTTTCACACCCTTAACTTACGTACTATATTCTCATAAGTTACGTGATGGAGATGAAAGCGTACCATACATTCCCCTTTGTTGCTAATCTAGCTATGTGTGTAGCTTAATATCAGTCTAGCCTTCGTGAAGATTTGTGAAATGCAGGACATCTATTTGGGGGAAGACCACATTAAGGATCCGTCCGCCGAAAGAGTGCACTTCAAAATGCCGTCTTGGTGTGATCTGAGTGAATTTTTTTCGATCACTTTGACATATGACATGTTTGTATCGTGAATACTGAATGTATTACTGCATTAGACAAGATAAAACATAAAATGGGAATGAGTTCTCACACCCATTACTTAGGTACTATTTTAGTGTAACTTACGTGACGGAGATGAAAGCGTACCATACATTCCCCTTTGTTGCTAATCTAGTTATGTATGTAGCTTAATATCAGTCTAGCCTTCTTGAAGCTTTTTGACATGCAGGACATCTGTTTGGGGTAAGACTACATTATCGATCCGTCCGCCGAAAGAGTGCACTTCAAAACACCGTTTTGGTGTGATCTGCGTGAATTTTATCGATCAATTTGACATATGACATGTTTGTATCGTGAATACTGAATGTATTACTGCATTAGACAAGATAAAACATAAAATGGGAATGAGTTCTCACACCCTTAACTTATGTACTATATTCTTGTAACTTACGTGACGGAGAAGAAAGCGAACCATGCATTCCCCTTTGCTTTTAATCTAGTTATGTGTGTAGCTTGATATCAGTCTAGCCTTCGTGAAGATTTATGACATGCAGGACCTCTTCTTCGGGTAAGACCACATTAAGGATCCGTCCGCCGAAAGAGTGCACTTCAAAATACCGTTTTGGAGTGATCTGCGTGAATTTTATCGATCACTTTGACACATGACATGTTTGTATCGTGAACACTGAATGTATTACTGCATTAGACAAGATAAAACATAAAATGGGAATGAGTTCTCGAACCCATTCCTTAGGTACTATTTTCGTGTAACTTACGTGACAGACATGAAAGCGTACCATACATTCCCCTTTGTTGCTAATCTAGTTATGTGTGTAGCTTAATATCAGTCTAGCCTTCTTGAAGATTTGTGACATGCAGGACATCTATTTGGGGTAAGACCACATTAACGATCCGTCCGCCGAAAGAGTGCACTTCAAAATACCGTTTTGGTGTGATCTGCGTGAATTTTATCGATCACTTTGACATATGACAGGTTTGTCTCGTGAATACTGAATGTACTACTGCATTAGACAAGATAAAACATCAAATGGGAATGAGCTTTCACACCCTTAACTTACGTACTATATTCTCGTAACTTACGTGACGGAGATGAAAGTGTACAGTACATTCCCATTTGCTGTTAATCTAGTTATGTGTGTAGCTTGATATCTGTCTAGCCTTCGTGAAGATTTGTGACATGGAGGACATCTACTTGGGGTAAGACCACATTAAGGATCCGTACGCCGAAAGAGTGCACTTCAAAATACCGTTTTGGTGTGATCTGCGTGAATTTTTTTTATTTCTTTGACATATGACAGGTTTGTCTAGTGAATGCTGAATGTATTAGTGCATTAGAGAAGATTAAACATAAAATGGGAATGAGTTCTCACACCCATAACTTAGGTACTATTTTCGTGTAACTTACGTGACGGAGATGAAAGCGTACCATACATTCCCCATTGTTGCTAATCTAGTTATGTGTGTAGATTTATATCAGAGTAGCCTTCGTGAAGATTTGTGATATGCAGGACATCTATTTGGGGTAAGACCACATTAACGATCCGTCCGCCGAAAGAGTGCACTTCAATATACCGTCCTGGTGTGATCTGCGTGAATTGTTTTGCATCACTTTGACATATGACATGTTTGTATCGTGAATACTGAATGTATTACTGCATTAAACAAGATAAAACATAAAATGGGAATGAGTTCTCACACCCATTACTTAGGTACTATTTTTGTGTAACTTACGTGACGGAGATGAAAGCGTACCATACATTCCCCTTTGTTGCTAATCTAGTTATGTGTGTAGCTTAATATCAGTCTAGTCTTCTTGAAGATAAGATTTGTGACATACAGGACATCTATTTCAGGTAAGATCACATTAAAGATCTGTCCGCGGAAAGAGTGTACTTCAAAATACCGTTTTGGTGTGATCTGCGTGAATTTTATCGATCACATTGACATGACAGGTTTATCTCGTGAATACTGAATGTACTTCTGCATTAGACAAGATAAAACATCAAATGGGAATGAACTTTCACACCCTTAACTTACGTACTATATTCTCATAAGTTACGTGATGGAGATGAAAGCGTACCATACATTCCCCTTTGTTGCTAATCTAGCTATGTGTGTAGCTTAATATCAGTCTAGCCTTCGTGAAGATTTGTGACATGCAGGACATCTATTTGGGGGAAGACCACATTAAGGATCCGTCCGCCGAAAGTGTGCACTTCAAAATGCCGTCTTGGTGTGATCTGAGTGAATTTTTTTCGATCACTTTGACATATGACATGTTTGTATCGTGAATACTGAATGTATTACTGCATTAGACAAGATAAAACATAAAATGGGAATGAGTTCTCACACCCATTACTTAGGTACTATTTTAGTGTAACTTACGTGACGGAGATGAAAGCGTACCATACATTCCCCTTTGTTGCTAATCTAGTTATGTATGTAGCTTAATATCAGTCTAGCCTTCTTGAAGCTTTGTGACATGCAGGACATCTGTTTGGGGTAAGACTACATTATCGATCCGTCCGCCGAAAGAGTGCACTTCAAAACACCGTTTTGGTGTGATCTGCGTGAATTTTATCGATCAATTTGACATATGACATGTTTGTATCGTGAATACTGAATGTATTACTGCATTAGACAAGATAAAACATAAAATGGGAATGAGTTCTCACACCCTTAACTTATGTACTATATTCTTGTAACTTACGTGACGGAGATGAAAGCGAACCATGCATTCCCCTTTGCTGTTAATCTAGTTATGTGTGTAGCTTGATATCAGTCTAGCCTTCGTGAAGATTTATGACATGCAGGACCTCTTCTTCGGGTAAGACCACATTAAGGATCCGTCCGCCGAAAGAGTGCACTTCAAAATACCGTTTTGGAGTGATCTGCGTGAATTTTATCGATCACTTTGACACATGACATGTTTGTATCGTGAACACTGAATGTATTACTGCATTAGACAAGATAAAACATAAAATGGGAATGAGTTCTCGAACCCATTCCTTAGGTACTATTTTCGTGTAACTTACGTGACAGACATGAAAGCGTACCATACATTCCCCTTTGTTGCTAATCTAGTTATGTGTGTAGCTTAATATCAGTCTAGCCTTCTTGAAGATTTGTGACATGCAGGACATCTATTTGGGGTAAGACCACATTAACGATCCGTCCGCCGAAAGAGTGCACTTCAAAATACCGTTTTGGTGTGATCTGCGTGAATTTTATCGATCACTTTGACATATGACAGGTTTGTCTCGTGAATACTGAATGTACTACTGCATTAGACAAGATAAAACATCAAATGGGAATGAGCTTTCACACCCTTAACTTACGTACTATATTCTCGTAACTTACGTGACGGAGATGAAAGTGTACAGTACATTCCCATTTGCTGTTAATCTAGTTATGTGTGTAACTTGATATCTGTCTAGCCTTCGTGAAGATTTGTGACATGGAGGACATCTACTTGGGGTAAGACCACATTAAGGATCCGTACGCCGAAAGAGTGCACTTCAAAATACCGTTTTGGTGTGATCTGCGTGAATTTTTTTAATTTCTTTGACATATGACAGGTTTGTCTAGTGAATGCTGAATGTATTAGTGCATTAGAGAAAATTAAACATAAAATGGGAATGAGTTCTCACACCCATAACTTAGGTACTATTTTCGTGTAACTTACGTGACGGAGATGAAAGCGTACCATACATTCCCCATTGTTGCTAATCTAGTTATGTGTGTAGATTTATATCAGAGTAGCCTTCGTGAAGATTTGTGATATGCAGGACATCTATTTGGGGTAAGACCACATTAACGATCCGTCCGCCGAAAGAGTGCACTTCAATATACCGTCCTGGTGTGATCTGCGTGAATTGTTTTGCATCACTTTGACATATGACATGTTTGTATCGTGAATACTGAATGTATTACTGCATTAAACAAGATAAAACATAAAATGGGAATGAGTTCTCACACCCATTACTTAGGTACTATTTTTGTGTAACTTACGTGACGGAGATGAAAGCGTACCATACATTCCCCTTTGTTGCTAATCTAGTTATGTGTGTAGCTTAATATCAGTCTAGTCTTCTTGAAGATTTGTGACATACAGGACATCTATTTCAGGTAAGATCACATTAAAGATCTGTCCGCGGAAAGAGTGCACTTCAAAATGCCGTCTTGGTGTGATCTGCATGAATTTTTTTCGATCACTTTGACATATGACATGTTTGTATCGTGAATACTGAATGTATTACTGCATTAGACAAGATAAAACATAAAATGGTAATGAGTTCTCACACCCATTACTTAGGTACTATTTTCGTGTAACTTACTTGACGGAGATGAAAGCGTACCATACATTCCCCTTTGTTGCTAATCTAGTTATGTGTGTAGCTTAATATCAGTCTAGCCTTCTTGAAGTTTTGTGACATGCAGGACATCTGTTTGGGGTAAGACTACATTATCGATCCGTCCGCCGAAAGAGTGCACTTCAAAACACCGTTTTGGTGTGATCTGCGTGAATTTTGTTCGATCACGTTGACATATGACATGTTTGTATCGTGAATACTGAATGTATTACTGCATTAGACAAGATAAAACATAAAATGGGAATGAGTTCTCACACCCATTACTTAGGTACTATTTTAGTGTAACTTACGTGACGGAGATGAAAGCGTACCATACATTCCCCTTTGTTGCTAATCTAGTTATGTATGTAGCTTAATATCAGTCTAGCCTTCTTGAAGCTTTGTGACATGCAGGACATCTGTTTGGGGTAAGACTACATTATCGATCCGTCCGCCGAAAGAGTGCACTTCAAAACACCGTTTTGGTGTGATCTGCGTGAATTTTATCGATCAATTTGACATATGACATGTTTGTATCGTGAATACTGAATGTATTACTGCATTAGACAAGATCAAACATAAAATGGGAATGAGTTCTCACACCCTTAACTTACGTACTATATTCTTGTAACTTACGTGACGGAGAAGAAAGCGAACCATGCATTCCCCTTTGCTGTTAATCTAGTTATGTGTGTAGCTTGGTATCAGTCTAGCCTTCGTGAAGATTTATGACATGCAGGACCTCTTCTTCGGGTAAGACCACATTAAGGATCCGTCCGCCGAAAGAGTGCACTTCAAAATACCATTTTGGAGTGATCTGCGTGAATTTTATCGATCACTTTGACACATGACATGTTTGTATCGTGAACACTGAATGTATTACTGCATTAGACAAGATAAAACATAAAATGGGAATGAGTTCTCGAACCCATTCCTTAGGTACTATTTTCGTGTAACTTACGTGACAGACATGAAAGCGTACCATACATTCCCCTTTGTTGCTAATCTAGTTATGTGTGTAGCTTAATATCAGTCTAGCCTTCTTGAAGATTTGTGACATGCAGGACATCTATTTGGGGTAAGACCACATTAACGATCCGTCCGCCGAAAGAGTGCACTTCAAAATACCGTTTTGGTGTGATCTGCGTGAATTTTATCGATCACTTTGACATATGACAGGTTTGTCTCGTGAATACTGAATGTACTACTGCATTAGACAAGATAAAACATCAAATGGGAATGAGCTTTCACACCCTTAACTTACGTACTATATTCTCGTAACTTACGTGACGGAGATGAAAGTGTACAGTACATTCCCATTTGCTGTTAATCTAGTTATGTGTGTAGCTTGATATCTGTCTAGCCTTCGTGAAGATTTGTGACATGGAGGACATCTACTTGGGGTAAGACCACATTAAGGATCCGTACGCCGAAAGAGTGCACTTCAAAATACCGTTTTGGTGTGATCTGCGTGAATTTTTTTTATTTCTTTGACATATGACAGGTTTGTCTAGTGAATGCTGAATGTATTAGTGCATTAGAGAAGATTAAACATAAAATGGGAATGAGTTCTCACACCCATAACTTAGGTACTATTTTCGTGTAACTTACGTGACGGAGATGAAAGCGTACCATACATTCCCCATTGTTGCTAATCTAGTTATGTGTGTAGATTTATATCAGAGTAGCCTTCGTGAAGATTTGTGATATGCAGGACATCTATTTGGGGTAAGACCACATTAACGATCCGTCCGCCGAACGAGTGCACTTCAATATACCGTCCTGGTGTGATCTGCGTGAATTGTTTTGCATCACTTTGACATATGACATGTTTGTATCGTGAATACTGAATGTATTACTGCATTAAACAAGATAAAACATAAAATGGGAATGAGTTCTCACACCCATTACTTAGGTACTATTTTTGTGTAACTTACGTGACGGAGATGAAAGCGTACCATACATTCCCCTTTGTTGCTAATCTAGTTATGTGTGTAGCTTAATATCAGTCTAGTCTTCTTGAAGATAAGATTTGTGACATACAGGACATCTATTTCAGGTAAGATCACATTAAAGATCTGTCCGCGGAAAGAGTGTACTTCAAAATACCGTTTTGGTGTGATCTGCGTGAATTTTATCGATCACATTGACATGACAGGTTTATCTCGTGAATACTGAATGTACTTCTGCATTAGACAAGATAAAACATCAAATGGGAATGAACTTTCACACCCTTAACTTACGTACTATATTCTCATAAGTTACGTGATGGAGATGAAAGCGTACCATACATTCCCCTTTGTTGCTAATCTAGCTATGTGTGTAGCTTAATATCAGTCTAGCCTTCGTGAAGATTTGTGACATGCAGGACATCTATTTGGGGGAAGACCACATTAAGGATCCGTCCGCCGAAAGTGTGCACTTCAAAATGCCGTCTTGGTGTGATCTGAGTGAATTTTTTTCGATCACTTTGACATATGACATGTTTGTATCGTGAATACTGAATGTATTACTGCATTAGACAAGATAAAACATAAAATGGGAATGAGTTCTCACACCCATTACTTAGGTACTATTTTAGTGTAACTTACGTGACGGAGATGAAAGCGTACCATACATTCCCCTTTGTTGCTAATCTAGTTATGTATGTAGCTTAATATCAGTCTAGCCTTCTTGAAGCTTTGTGACATGCAGGACATCTGTTTGGGGTAAGACTACATTATCGATCCGTCCGCCGAAAGAGTGCACTTCAAAACACCGTTTTGGTGTGATCTGCGTGAATTTTATCGATCAATTTGACATATGACATGTTTGTATCGTGAATACTGAATGTATTACTGCATTAGACAAGATAAAACATAAAATGGGAATGAGTTCTCACACCCTTAACTTATGTACTATATTCTTGTAACTTACGTGACGGAGATGAAAGCGAACCATGCATTCCCCTTTGCTGTTAATCTAGTTATGTGTGTAGCTTGATATCAGTCTAGCCTTCGTGAAGATTTATGACATGCAGGACCTCTTCTTCGGGTAAGACCACATTAAGGATCCGTCCGCCGAAAGAGTGCACTTCAAAATACCGTTTTGGAGTGATCTGCGTGAATTTTATCGATCACTTTGACACATGACATGTTTGTATCGTGAACACTGAATGTATTACTGCATTAGACAAGATAAAACATAAAATGGGAATGAGTTCTCGAACCCATTCCTTAGGTACTATTTTCGTGTAACTTACGTGACAGACATGAAAGCGTACCATACATTCCCCTTTGTTGCTAATCTAGTTATGTGTGTAGCTTAATATCAGTCTAGCCTTCTTGAAGATTTGTGACATGCAGGACATCTATTTGGGGTAAGACCACATTAACGATCCGTCCGCCGAAAGAGTGCACTTCAAAATACCGTTTTGGTGTGATCTGCGTGAATTGTATCGATCACTTTGACATATGACAGGTTTGTCTCGTGAATACTGAATGTACTACTGCATTAGACAAGATAAAACATCAAATGGGAATGAGCTTTCACACCCTTAACTTACGTACTATATTCTCGTAACTTACGTGACGGAGATGAAAGTGTACAGTACATTCCCATTTGCTGTTAATCTAGTTATGTGTGTAACTTGATATCTGTCTAGCCTTCGTGAAGATTTGTGACATGGAGGACATCTACTTGGGGTAAGACCACATTAAGGATCCGTACGCCGAAAGAGTGCACTTCAAAATACCGTTTTGGTGTGATCTGCGTGAATTTTTTTAATTTCTTTGACATATGACAGGTTTGTCTAGTGAATGCTGAATGTATTAGTGCATTAGAGAAGATTAAACATAAAATGGGAATGAGTTCTCACACCCATAACTTAGGTACTATTTTCGTGTAACTTACGTGACGGAGATGAAAGCGTACCATACATTCCCCATTGTTGCTAATCTAGTTATGTGTGTAGATTTATATCAGAGTAGCCTTCGTGAAGATTTGTGATATGCAGGACATCTATTTGGGGTAAGACCACATTAACGATCCGTCCGCCGAAAGAGTGCACTTCAATATACCGTCCTGGTGTGATCTGCGTGAATTGTTTTGCATCACTTTGACATATGACATGTTTGTATCGTGAATACTGAATGTATTACTGCATTAAACAAGATAAAACATAAAATGGGAATGAGTTCTCACACCCATTACTTAGGTACTATTTTTGTGTAACTTACGTGACGGAGATGAAAGCGTACCATACATTCCCCTTTGTTGCTAATCTAGTTATGTGTGTAGCTTAATATCAGTCTAGTCTTCTTGAAGATTTGTGACATACAGGACATCTATTTCAGGTAAGATCACATTAAAGATCTGTCCGCGGAAAGAGTGCACTTCAAAATGCCGTCTTGGTGTGATCTGCATGAATTTTTTTCGATCACTTTGACATATGACATGTTTGTATCGTGAATACTGAATGTATTACTGCATTAGACAAGATAAAACATAAAATGGTAATGAGTTCTCACACCCATTACTTAGGTACTATTTTCGTGTAACTTACTTGACGGAGATGAAAGCGTACCATACATTCCCCTTTGTTGCTAATCTAGTTATGTGTGTAGCTTAATATCAGTCTAGCCTTCTTGAAGTTTTGTGACATGCAGGACATCTGTTTGGGGTAAGACTACATTATCGATCCGTCCGCCGAAAGAGTGCACTTCAAAACACCGTTTTGGTGTGATCTGCGTGAATTTTGTTCGATCACGTTGACATATGACATGTTTGTATCGTGAATACTGAATGTATTACTGCATTAGACAAGATAAAACATAAAATGGGAATGAGTTCTCACACCCATTACTTAGGTACTATTTTAGTGTAACTTACGTGACGGAGATGAAAGCGTACCATACATTCCCCTTTGTTGCTAATCTAGTTATGTATGTAGCTTAATATCAGTCTAGCCTTCTTGAAGCTTTGTGACATGCAGGACATCTGTTTGGGGTAAGACTACATTATCGATCCGTCCGCCGAAAGAGTGCACTTCAAAACACCGTTTTGGTGTGATCTGCGTGAATTTTATCGATCAATTTGACATATGACATGTTTGTATCGTGAATACTGAATGTATTACTGCATTAGACAAGATCAAACATAAAATGGGAATGAGTTCTCACACCCTTAACTTACGTACTATATTCTTGTAACTTACGTGACGGAGAAGAAAGCGAACCATGCATTCCCCTTTGCTGTTAATCTAGTTATGTGTGTAGCTTGGTATCAGTCTAGCCTTCGTGAAGATTTATGACATGCAGGACCTCTTCTTCGGGTAAGACCACATTAAGGATCCGTCCGCCGAAAGAGTGCACTTCAAAATACCATTTTGGAGTGATCTGCGTGAATTTTATCGATCACTTTGACACATGACATGTTTGTATCGTGAACACTGAATGTATTACTGCATTAGACAAGATAAAACATAAAATGGGAATGAGTTCTCGAACCCATTCCTTAGGTACTATTTTCGTGTAACTTACGTGACAGACATGAAAGCGTACCATACATTCCCCTTTGTTGCTAATCTAGTTATGTGTGTAGCTTAATATCAGTCTAGCCTTCTTGAAGATTTGTGACATGCAGGACATCTATTTGGGGTAAGACCACATTAACGATCCGTCCGCCGAAAGAGTGCACTTCAAAATACCGTTTTGGTGTGATCTGCGTGAATTTTATCGATCACTTTGACATATGACAGGTTTGTCTCGTGAATACTGAATGTACTACTGCATTAGACAAGATAAAACATCAAATGGGAATGAGCTTTCACACCCTTAACTTACGTACTATATTCTCGTAACTTACGTGACGGAGATGAAAGTGTACAGTACATTCCCATTTGCTGTTAATCTAGTTATGTGTGTAACTTGATATCTGTCTAGCCTTCGTGAAGATTTGTGACATGGAGGACATCTACTTGGGGTAAGACCACATTAAGGATCCGTACGCCGAAAGAGTGCACTTCAAAATACCGTTTTGGTGTGATCTGCGTGAATTTTTTTAATTTCTTTGACATATGACAGGTTTGTCTAGTGAATGCTGAATGTATTAGTGCATTAGAGAAGATTAAACATAAAATGGGAATGAGTTCTCACACCCATAACTTAGGTACTATTTTCGTGTAACTTACGTGACGGAGATGAAAGCGTACCATACATTCCCCATTGTTGCTAATCTAGTTATGTGTGTAGATTTATATCAGAGTAGCCTTCGTGAAGATTTGTGATATGCAGGACATCTATTTGGGGTAAGACCACATTAACGATCCGTCCGCCGAAAGAGTGCACTTCAATATACCGTCCTGGTGTGATCTGCGTGAATTGTTTTGCATCACTTTGACATATGACATGTTTGTATCGTGAATACTGAATGTATTACTGCATTAAACAAGATAAAACATAAAATGGGAATGAGTTCTCACACCCATTACTTAGGTACTATTTTTGTGTAACTTACGTGACGGAGATGAAAGCGTACCATACATTCCCCTTTGTTGCTAATCTAGTTATGTGTGTAGATTTATATCAGAGTAGCCTTCGTGAAGATTTGTGACATGCAGGACATATATTTGGGGTAAGACCACATTAACGATCCGTCGGCCGAAAGAGTGCACTTCAATATACCGTCTTGGTGTGATCTGCGTGATTTTTTTTCGATCACTTTGACATATGACATGTTTGTATCGTGAATACTGAATGTATTACTGCATTAGACAAGATAAACATAAAATTGGAATGAGTTCTCACACCCATTACTTAGGTACTATTTTCATATAACTTACGTGACGGAGGTGAAAGCGTACCATACATTCCCCTTTGTTGCTAATCTAGTAATGTGTGTAGCTTAATATCAGTCTAGCCTTCGTGAAGATTTGTGACTTGCAGGACATCTATTTGGTGCAAGACCATATTAAGGATCCGTCCGCCGAAAGAGTGCACTTCAAAACACCGTTTTGGTGTGATTTTCGTGAATTTTTTCGATCACTTTGACATATGACAGGTTTGTCTCGTGAATACTGAATGTACTACTGTATTAGACAAGATAAAATATCAAATGGCAGTGAGCTTTCACACCCTTAACTTACGTACTATATTCTTGTAACTTACGCGACGGAGATGAAAGCGTACCATACATTCCTCTTTGTTACTAATCTAGTTATGTGTGTAGCTTGATATCAGACTAGCCTTCGTGAAACTTTGTGACATGCAGGACATCTGTTTGGGGTAAGACCACATTATCGATCCGTCCGCCGAAAGAGTGCACTTCAAAATACCGTTTTGGTGTGATCTGCGTGAATTTTATCGATCACTTTCACGTGTGACATGTTTGTCTCGTGAATACTGAATTTACTGCTGCATTAGACATAATAAAACATCAAATGGGAATGAGTTTTCACACCCATTACTTAGGTATTATTTTCGTGTAACTTACGTGACGGAGATGAAAGCGTACCATACATTCCCCTTTGCTGTTAATCTAGTTATGTATGTAGCTTCATATCAGTCTAGACTTCGTGAAGATTTGTGACATGCAGGACATCTATTTGGGGTAAGACCACATTAAGGATCCGTCCGCCGAAAGAGTGCACTTCAAAACACCGTTTTGGTGTGATTTTCATGAATTTTTTCGATCACTTTGACATATGACAGGTTTGTCTCGTGAATACTGAATGTACTACTGTATTAGACAAGATAAAATATCAAATGGCAGTGAGCTTTCACACCCTTAACTTACGTACTATATTATTGTAACTTACGCGACGGAGATGAAAGCGTACCATACATTCCCCTTTGTTACTAATCTAGTTATGTGTGTAGCTTGATATCAGTCTAGTCTTCGTGAAGATTTGTGACATACAGGACATCTATTTGGGGTAAGGCCACATTAACGATCCGTCCGCCGAAAGAGTGCACTTCAATATACCGTCTTGGTGTGATCTGCGTGAATTTTTTTCTATCACTTTGACATATGACATGTTTGTATCGTGAATACTGAATGTATTACTGCATTAGACAAGATAAAACATAAAATGGGAATGAGTTCTCACACCCATTACTTAGGTACTATTTTCATATAACTTACGTAACGGAGGTGAAAGCGTACCATACATTCCCCTTTGTTGCTAATCTAGTTATGTGTGTAGCTTGATATCAGTCTAGTCTTCGTGAAGATTTGTGACATACAGGACATCTATTTGGTGCAAGACGACATTAAGGATCCGTCCGCCGAAAGAGTGCACTTCAAAACACCGTTTTGGTGTGATTTGCGTGAATTTTTTCGATCACTTTGACATATGACAGGTTTGTCTCGTGAATACTGAATGTACTACTGTATTAGACAAGATAAAATATCAAATGGCAGTGAGCTTTCACACCCTTAACTTACGTACTATATTCTTGTAACTTACGCGACGGAGATGAAAGCGTACCATACATTCCCCTTTGTTGCTAATCTAGTTATGTGTGTAGCTTGATATCAGACTAGCCTTTGTGAAACTTTGTGACATGCAGGACATCTGTTTGGGGTAAGACCACATTATCGATCCGTCCGCCGAAAGAGTGCACTTCAAAATACCGTTTTGGTGTGATCTGCGTGAATGTTATCAATCACTTTCACGTATGACATGTTTGTCTCGTGAATACTGAATTTACTGTTGCATTAGACATAATAAAACATGACATGGGAATGAGTTTTCACACCCTTAACTTACGTACCATATTCTTGTAAATTACGCGACGGAGATGAAAGCGTACCATACATTCCCCTTTGTTGCTAATCTAGTTATGTGTGCAGCTTGATATCAGTCTAGTCTTCGTGAAGATTTATGACATGTAGGACCTCTACTTCGGGTAAAACCACATTAAGGATCCGTCCGCCGAAAGAGTGCACTTCAAAATTCCGTTTTGGAGTGATCTGCGTGTTTTTTTTCGATCACTTTGACATATGACAGGTTTGTCTCGTGACTATTGAATGTACTACTGCATTAGACAAGTTAAACATCAAATGGGAATGAGTTCTCACACCCATTACTTAGGTATTATTTTCGTGTAACTTACGTGACGGAGATGAAAGCGTACCATACATTCCCCTTTGTTGCTAATCTAGTAATGTGTGTAGCTTAATATCAGTCTAGCCTTCGTGAAGATTTATGACATGCAGGACCTCTACTTCGGGTAAAACCACATTAAGGATCCGTCCGCCGAAAGAGTGCACTTCAAAATTTCGTTTTGTAGTTATCTGCGTGTTTTTTTTCGATCACTTTGACATATGACAGGTTTGTCTCGTGACTATTGAATGTACTACTGCATTAGACAAGATAAAATATCAAATGGCAGTGAGCTTTCACACCCTTAACTTATGTACTATATTCTTGTAACTGACGTGACGGAGAGGAAAGCGTACCATACATTCCCCTTTGCTGTTAATCTAGTTATGTATGTAGCTTCACATCAGTCTAGACATCGTGAAGGTTTGTGACATACAGGACATCTATTTGAGGTAAGACCACATTAAAGATCTGTCCGCGGAAAGAGTGCACTTCAAAATACCGTTTTGGTGTGATCTGCGTGAACTTTTTCGATCACATTGACATATGACAGGTTTATCTCGTGAATACTGAATGTACTTCTGCATTAGACAAGATAAAACAACAAATGGGAATGAGCTTTCACACCCTTAACTTACGTACTATTTTCTCATAACTTACGTGACGGAGATGAAAGCGTACCATACATTCCCGTTTGTTGCTAATCTAGTTATGTGTGTAGCTTAATATCAGTCTAGCCTTCGTGAAGATTTGTGACATGCAGGACATCTATTTGGGGGAAGACCACATTAAGGATCCGTCCGCCGAAAGAGTGCACTTCAAAATGCCGTCTTGGTGTGATCTGCGTGAATTTTTTTCGATCACTTTGACATATGACATGTTTGTATCGTGAATACTGAATGTATTACTGCATTAGACAAGATAAAACATAAAATGGGAATGAGTTCTCACACCCATTACTTAGGTACTATTTTCGTGTAACTTACGTGACGGAGATGAAAGCGTACCATACATTCCCCTTTATTGCTAATCTAGTTATGTCTGTAGCTTAATATCAGTCTAGCCTTCTTGAAGATTTGTGACATGCAGGACATCTGTTTGGCGTAAGACCACCTTATCGATCCGTCCGCCGAAAGAGTGCACTTCATTATACCGTTTTGGTGTGATCTGCGTGAATTTTATCGATCACTTTGACATATGACATGTTTGTATCGTGAATACTGAATGTATTACTGCATTAGACAAGATAAAACATAAAATGGGAATGAGTTCTCACACCCTTAACTTATGTACTATATTCTTGTAACTTACGTGACGGAGAAGAAAGCGAACCATGCATTCCCCTTTGCTGTTAATCTAGTTATGTGTGTAGCTTGATATCAGTCTAACCTTCGTGAAGATTTATGACATGCAGGACCTCTTCTTCGGGTAAGACCACATTAAGGATCCGTCCGCCGAAAGAGTGCACTTCAAAATAAAGTTTTAGAGTGATCTGCGTGTTTTTTTAATTTCTTTGACATATGACAGGTTTGTGTAGTGAATGCTGAATGTATTAGTGCATTAGAGAAGATAAAACATAAAATGGGAATGAGTTCTCACACCCATAACTTAGGTACTATTTTCGTGTAACTTACGTGACGGAGATGAAAGCGTACCATACATTCCCCATGGTTGCTAATCTAGTTATGTGTGTAGATTTATATCAGAGTAGCCTTCGTGAAGATTTTTGACATGCAGGACATCTATTTGGGGTAAGACCACATTAACGATCCGTCCGCCGAAAGAGTGCACTTCAATATACCGTCCTGGTGTGATCTGCGTGAATTGTTATCCATCACTTTGACATATGACATGTTTGTATCGTGAATACTGAATGTATTACTGCATTAGACAAGATAAAACATAAAATGGGAATGAGTTCTCACACCCATTACTTAGGTACTATTTTCGTGTAACTTACGTGACGGAGATGAAAGCGTACCATACATTCCCCTTTGTTGCTAATCTAGTTATGTGTGTAGCTTAATATCAATCTAGTCTTCTTGAAGATTTGTGACATACAGGACATCTATTTGAGGTAAGACCACATTAAAGATCTGTCCACGGAAAGAGTGCACTTCAAAATACCGTTTTGGTGTGATCTGCGTGAATATTTTCGATCACATTTACATATGACAGGTTTATATCGTGAATACTGAATGTACTTCTGCATTAGACAAGATAAAACAACAAATGGGAATGAGCTTTCACACCCTTAACTTACGTACTATATTCTCATAACTTACGTGACGGAGATGAAAGCGTACCATACATTCCCCTTTGTTGCTAATCTAGTTATGTGTGTAGCTTAATATCAGTCTAGCCTTCGTGAAGATTTGTGACATGCAGGACATCTATTTGGGGGAAGACCACATTAAGGATCCGTCCGCCGAAAGAGTGCACTTCAAAATGCCGTCTTGGTGTGATCTGCGTGACTTTTTTTCGATCACTTTGACATGACATGTTTGTATCGTGAATACTGAATGTATTACTGCATTAGACAAGATAAAACATAAAATGGGAATGAGTTCTCACACCCATTACTTAGGTACTATTTTCGTGTAACTTACGTGATGGAGATGAAAGCGTACCATACATTCCCCTTTGTTGCTAATCTAGTTATGTGTGTAGCTTAATATCAGTCTAGCCTTCTTGAAGATTTGTGACATGCAGGACATCTGTTTGGCGTAAGACCACATTATTGATCCGTCCGCCGAAAGAGTGCACTTCAAAATACCGTTTTGGTGTGATCTGCGTGAATTTTATCGATCACTTTGACATATGACATGTTTGTATCGTGAATACTGAATGTATTACTGCATTAGACAAGATAAAACATAAAATGGGAATGAGTTCTCACACCCTTAACTTATGTACTATATTCTTGTAACTTACGTGACGGAGAAGAAAGCGAACCATGCATTCCCCTTTGCTGTTAATCTAGTTATGTGTGTAGCTTGATATCAGTCTAGCCTTCGTGAAGAGTTATGATATGCAGGACCTCTTCTTCGGGTAAGACGACATTAAGGATCAGTCCACCGAAAGAGTGCACTTCAAAATACCGTTTTGGAGTGATCTGCGTGTTTTTTTCTTTGACATATGGCAGGTTTGTCTAGTGAATGCTGAATGTATTAATGCATTAGAGAAGATAAAACATAAAATGGGAATGAGTTCTCACACCCATAACTTAGGTACTATTTTCGTGTAACTTACGTGACGGAGATGAAAGCGTACCACACATTCCCCATTGTTGCTAATCTAGTTATGTGTGTAGATTTATAGCAGAGTAGCCTTCGTGAAGATTTTTGACATGCAGGACATCTATTTGGGGTAAGACCACATTAACGATCCGTCCGCCGAAAGAGTTCACTTCAATATACCGTCCTGGTGTGATCTGCGTGAATTGTTTTCCATCACTTTGACATATGACATTTTTGTATCGTGAATACTGAATGTATTACTGCATTAGACAAGATAAAACATAAAATGGGAATGAGTTCTCACACCCATTACTTAGGTACTATTTTCGTGTAACTTACGTGACGGAGATGAAAGCGTACCATACATTCCCCTTTGTTGCTAATCTAGTTATGTGTGTAGCTTAATATCAATCTAGTCTTCTTGAAGATTTGTGACATACAGGACATCTATTTGAGGTAAGACCACATTAAAGATCTGTCCGCCGAAAGAGTGCACTTCAAAATATCGTCTTGGTGTGATCTGCGTGAATATTTTCGATCACATTTACATATGACAGGTTTATGTCGTGAATACTGAATGTACTTCTGCATTAGACAAGATAAAACATCAAATGGGAATGAGCTTTCACACCCTTAACTTACGTACTATATTCTCATAACTTACGTGACGGAGATGAAAGCGTACCATACATTCCCCTTTGTTGCTAATCTAGTTATGTGTTTAGCTTAATATCAGTCTAGCCTTCGTGAAGATTTGTGACATGCAGGACATCTATTTGGGGGAAGACCATATTAAGGATCCGTCCGCCGAAAGAGTGCACTTAAAAATGCCGTCTTGGTGTGATCTGCGTGAAAAATTTTCGATCACTTTGACATATGACATGTTTGTATCGTGAATACTGAATGTATTACTGCATTAGACAAGATAAAACATAAAATGGGAATGAGTTCTCACACCCATTACTTAGGTACTATTTTCGTGTAACTTACGTGACGGAGATGAAAGCGTACCATACATTCCCCTTTGCTGCTAATCTAGTTATGTGTGTAGCTTAATATCAGTCTAGCCTTCTTGAAGATTTGTGACATGCAGGACATCTGTTTGGGGTAAGACCACATTATCGATCCGTCCGCCGAAAGAGTGCACTTCAAATACCGTTTTGGTGTGATCTGCGTGAATTTTATCGATCACTTTGACTAATGACATGTTTGTATCGTGAATACTGAATGTATTACTGCATTAGACAAGATAAAACATAAAATGGGAATGAGTTCTCACACCCTTAACTTATGTACTATATTCTTGTAACTTACGTGACGGAGAAGAAAGCGAACCATGCATTCCCCTTTGCTGTTAATCTAGTTATGTGTGTAGCTTGATATCAGTCTAGCCTTCGTGAAAATTTATGACATGCAGGACCTCTTCTTCGGGTAAGACCACATTAAGGATCCGTCCGCCGAAAGAGTGCACTTCAAAATACCGTTTTGGTGTGATCTGCGTGAATTGTATCGATCACTTTGATATATGACATGTTTGTATCGTGAATACTGAATGTATTACTGCATTAGACAAAATAAAACATAAAATGGGAATGAGTTCTCGCGCCCATTACTTAGGTACTATTTTCGTGTAACTTACGTGACGGAAATGAAAGCGTACCATACATTCCCCTTTGTTGCTAATCTAGTTATGTGTGTAGCTTAATATCAGTCTAGCCTTCATGAAGATTTGTGAAATGCAGGACATCTATTTGGGGTAAGACCACATTAACGATCCGTCCGCCGAAAGAGTGCCCTTCAAAATACCGTTTTGGTGTGAACTGCGTGAATTTTATCGATCACTTTGACATATGACAGGTTTGTCTCGTGAATACTGAATGTACTACTGCATTAGACAAGATAAAACATCAAATGGGAATGAGCTTTCACACCCTTAACTTACGTTCTATATTCTCGTAACTTACGTGACGGAGATGAAAGTGTACAGTACATTCCCCTTTGCTGTTAATCTAGTTATGTGTGTAGCTTGATATCTGTCTAGCCTTCGTGAAGCTTTGTGACATGGAGGACATCTACTTGCGGTAAGACCACATTAAGGATCCGTATGCCGAAAGAGTGCACTTCAAAATACCGTTTTGGTGTGATCTGCGTGAATTTTTTTTATTTCTTTGACATATGACAGGTTTGTCTAGTGAATGCTGAATGTATTACTGCATTAGACAAGATTAAACATAAAATGGGAATGAGTTCTCACACCCATAACTTAGGTACTATTTTCGTGTAACTTACGTGACGGAGATGAAAGCGTACCATTCATTCCCCATTGTTGCTAATCTAGTTATGTGTGTAGATTTATATCAGAGTAGCCTTCGTGAAGATTTGTGACATGCAGGACATCTATTTGGGGTAAGACCACATTAACGATCCGTCCGCCGAAAGAGTGCACTTCAATATACCGTCCTGGTGTGATCTGCGTGAATTGTTTTGCATCAGTTTGACATATGACATGTTTGTATCGTGAATACTGAATGTATTACTGCATTAGACAAGATAAAACATAAAATGGGAATGAGTTCTCACACCCATTACTTAGGTACTATTTTCGTGTAACTTACGTGACGGAGATGAAAGCGTACCATACATTCCCCTTTGTTGCTAATCTAGTTATGTGTGTAGCTTAATATCAGTCTAGTCTTCTTGAAGATTTGTGACATACAGGACATCTATTTCAGGTAAGATCACATTAAAGATCTGTCCGCGGAAAGAGTGTACTTCAAAATACCGTTTTGGTGTGATCTGCGTGAATTTTATCGATCACATGACATGACAGGTTTATCTCGTGAATACTGAATGTACTTCTGCATTAGACAAGATAAAACATCAAATGGGAATGAACTTTCACACCCTTAACTTACGTACTATATTCTCATAACTTACGTGACGGAGATGAAAGCGTACCATACATTCCCCTTTGTTGCTAATCTAGCTATGTGTGTAGCTTAATATTAGTCTAGCCTTCGTGAAGATTTGTGACATGCAGGACATCTATTTGGGGGAAGACCACATTAAGGATCCGTCCGTCGAAAGAGTGCACTTCAAAATGCCGTCTTGGTGTGATCTGCGTGAATTTGTTTCGATTACTTTGACATATGACATGTTTGTATCGTGAATACTGAATGTATTACTGCATTAGACAAGATAAAATGGGAATGAGTTCTCACACCCATTACTTAGGTACTATTTTCGTGTAACTTACGTGACGGAGATGAAAGCGTACCATACTGTAGTGTCGTACATACAAGCACTTACGGTAATTACTGGAATCCATCTGGCGGCACTTTGATGCGACATAATAAATAGCGTGGTTGCGTGATTCAATTCGGTGTTTGTCTATGTAAGAGAACACTATATTTGGCGACGAGGATGGGATGGCTTCACTGATCAATTGTTTACCGGCGATAGCATCGTTCTGCGTAAACTGCGAACCTACAAATGTTGGCCAACGTTGGCAAATCTGGAAAAAACAACTCGAGTACTATATTATCGCCTGCGGCGTAACTGACATTGCCCAAAAGCGTGCACTGTTTCTGCATTTGATTGGCCCTGAGTGTCAAGAAATATTTAGCACATTCACATATACGGGTGACGATTTCGAAGGGGCACTAGAAAAGTTTGATGCGTACTTCATGCCAAAAAAGAACATTCCCTTTGAGAGACATCTGTTTAGGCAAGCTAATCAGAATGTGGGTGAAACCGTGACCCAGTTTGTGACCAGGCTACGTAAATTAGCAGACACGTGTGAATTTAGGGACACTAAGGAATATAACATCCGCGATCAGGTTGTTGAAAAGTGTCGATCACATCAGTTGAGGAAACGCCTGTTGCGTGAAGACGATCTTCAGCTGTCAGATGTGCTGTCTATTGCTAGAGCGATGGAGGCAGCCGATTCGCAGGCAGAACAGATGCAACCCAGCACTGCTACTACTGTAAACCATGATGTGTGCTCAATAAAGTCGAAACAACATGCACATTACGGTAGAAGGAACGCAAAACGCAGTCTACCCAACAAAGATGATAAACAAAGGCAATGTTATCGGTGTGGTCGACTTGATCACTTTGCGAAGAACTGTGATGTTACTCGTGGAAAAACTTGTAATAAATGCGGGATGCAGGGACACTTTGCTGTGATGTGTAAAACCAAATCAACACAACACAGTAAACCAAACCAGAACGTGCGCTGTGTAGAAACAAATGAATCTGATGAGTTTACGTTCTCAGTCCACACGTCCACAGACAATCGCAAAGCTACAATCGATGTCGATGTTGGGGGTATATCAATCAACATGCTCATTGACTCGGGATCCAGTGTGAACATTATTTCGTAAGAACTGTGGGAGACACTGAAAGAATGCAAAATAAAATGCACCTGTAACAAATCCGGCAAGGAGGTATTTGCGTATGGAAACACTCATCTGAATGTTATAGGGACGTTCACAGCTGAAACAAAAACGAACAATACGAATGGAGTCGAAGAATACGTCGTTGTCAGTGGAAGTGGTAGACCACTCCTGGGGTGTAAAACATCAATAGAGAGGGGGATCTTGAACTTCGATCACTGTAACGCAGTCTGTAGACAGGGACCGATAGTCGCGGATGACGTCATTCAGATGTATCCGGAATGCTATGGCAGATTTGGAAAGTTGAAGGACTATCAACTGAGTCTGCATATTGATGACAACATTCGCCCAGTCGCACAGCCATTGAGACGAATTCCTTACTCAATGAGAGCTAAAGTTGAGTCGAAATTAGATCAACTCGAGGAAATGGACATCATTGAGAAGGTCACCGGCCCGACGAAATGGGTCAGCCCGGTGGTTGTTGTGCCTAAATCATGTGGCGAAATCAGGCTTTGCGTTGACATGCGCATGGCAAACGAAGCGGTCATCAGAGAACGACATCCAATTCCGACGGTAGATGAAGTCTTGCACGATGTCAATAACGCAGTCATGTACAGCAAACTCGACTTGCGATGGGGTTATCATCAAATCGAACTCGACCCCAAATCGCGTGAAATAACGACCTTCGTGACACACAAAGGCATCTACCGTTACAAGAGACTAATGTTCGGCATTAGTTCAGCACCCGAGATGTACCAACATGCGATTCAGCAAGTGTTGAAGAACTGTGAGGGGGTGCACAACATATCCGATGACATACTCGTATATGGGACAACTATCGATGAGCATAACAAACGTCTTCTGAACGTCATGGAAGCCCTGAAAGAGAATGGACTGACTCTCAACAAAACAAAGTGTCAGATTGGAGTCAGCGAGATCACATTCATGGGGCACCTGTTATCAAACGGAGGTATCGCGCCAACGGCGGATCGCGTCAAAGCGGTGAAGAACACAAAGACTCCGCAAACAGCCGCAGAAGTTAGCAGCTTCCTAGGACTCGTGAACTTTTGTAGTCGCTTCATTCCACAACTGGCCACAGTGGCAGAACCGATGCGGAAGTTGACACGTAAGAGTGCAGAATTCATCTGGAATGAAGAGCAACAACAAGCGTTCAACAAACTGAAAGCACTGATGTCAGATGCTGAAGTCTTGGCCCACTTTGACCAGAACGCGACAACCAAACTTATTGTCGACGCGAGTCCAGTCGGTCTTGGGGCAATATTGGCCCAGAAATGTCACGACGACACATTCAGAGTAGTGTGTTATGCCAGTCGATCGTTAACTGATGTCGAAAGGAGATACTCACAGACCGAGAAAGAGGCGCTTGGAATCGTATGGGCGTGTGAGAAGTACCACATGTACCTGTACGGCGTGGAGTTTGAACTGGAAACTGATCATCGTCCGTTGGAAGTAATCTACTCGCGGAAATCAAAGCCGCCGAGTGCGAGGATAGAGAGATGGGTATTGCGTCTGCAGCCATACAACTTTACTGTGAAATATCGACCAGGCGCGACAAATGCAGCCGATTCGCTATCGAGATTGTCGTGTGTCGAAATCGAAGAGGCGAGAAGAAACCTTGCAGAAGAGTACGTGTGATTCGTTGCAAGACATGCTGTACCGAATGTGCTCCTTCCAAGAGATGTAGAAACTGCATCAATGACAGACAAGGAACTGGCTACTGTGCGAAAGTGCATTCAGACTGGAAATTGGAACAACCAGCCGATTGACAAGCAGTATATTACTGTACAAAGTGAGCTGTCGTGCGTGGGAAATATCGTACTGCGTGGTACGAGGTTGGTGATGCCCAGCAGCTTGAGGAAGCAGACGTTGATGCTAGCCCACGAAGGACATCAAGGGATAGTGAAAACCAAACAGAGGCTCAGATCAAAAGTATGGTGGCCGGGAATGGACAAAAGCGCCGAAGCAATATGCAAAACATGCCATGAGTGCCAACTTGTCGGTGCGGCTGCGCGTCCAGAACCGTTGATAACAACACCGCTACCGAACAGGCCTTGGGAATATTTGGCTGTAGATCTCATGGGTCCGTTCCCAACAGGAGAAAGTGTGCTAGTAGTCGTTGATTACTACAATAGATTTTTCGAAATTGCAATAATGAAATCGACAACAACAAGTGTGATCATTGACCGGCTCGATGACATGTTCGCGAGACATGGAGTTCCGCTAAAAATTAAAAGTGACAACGGGCCGCAGTTTGTGTCGGATGCATACAGATGCTATCTGCAGGAGAATGGAATCGAACAGCTTCACTCGACTCCACTATGGCCCCAGGCCAATGGTGAGGTGGAACGACAAAATCGAACGATCCTGAAGGCTATCAGAACTGCGCATGCCACAGGAGGAAATTGGAGACGGGAACTGAACAAATTCCTTCTGGCGTACCGGGTAACTCCACACACGACTACGGGGGTGGCACCCGCAGAGCTCATGTTCGGCCGAGCATTGCGCACCAAACTACCTGAAATTAGTGATCCTGAACGAACTCTGGTTAACAAACACGTGCGAAGACACGACAGCGTGCTTAAGATGAAGGGGAAACGCTATGCTGATCGGCAACGCAGAGCATCGCCAAGGGACATAGAGATCGGAGGAAAAGTCTTGTTGAAACAGACGCGACAAAACAAGCTGACAACAAACTTTGAAAGCGAGCCGTATGACGTGATTGGAAGAAACGGCAGCGAAGTCGTAATCGAACGTGATGGCGCTGTCTACAAGCGGAATGCATCGCATCTGAAGAATTATCTGCAGGACACCGGTGATCAGCACGTTGTGACGGACGCAGCTGAACCGATTGCTGTGGAGCTTGATCCGCAGTGCGACGATCAAGGGCACAGTCGAGCGTCGGCACAGCCGTCACCGCGCAAATCGACTCGTGACCGCAAGGCTCCTGCCTGGCAGGACGATTTCGTGGTCAACTAATTGTAATGCTGTATGATCTCAGAGAGTGTAGGCGGATCGCTGCTCTCTAGATCTTAATGTGTAATCATGTTAATTTCAATACCATAGTGTAGACGGACTGCTGCGCTTTGTATTCTTACCTGTTGTTGATGTGCACATTGTTCCGTGCTTTGTAGTTTTGTAGTGAGTGAAAAGGAAAAGGGATGTAGTGTCGTACATACAAGCACTTACGGTAATTACTGGAATCCATCTGGCGGCACTTTGATGCGACATAATAAATAGCGTGGTTGCGTGATTCAATTCGGTGTTTGTCTATGTAAGAGAACACTATACATACATTCCCCTTTGTTGCTAATCTAGTTATGTGTGTAGCTTAATATCAATCTAGTCTTCTTGAAGATTTGTGACATACAGGACATCTATTTGAGGTAAGACCACATTAAAGATCTGTCCGCGGAAAGAGTGCACTTCAAAATACCGTTTTGGTGTGATCTACGTGAATATTTTCGATCACATTTACATATGACAGGTTTATGTCGTGAATACTGAATGTACTTCTGCATTACACAAGATAAAACATCAAACGGGAATGAGCTTTCACACCCTTAACTTACGTACTATATTCTCATAACTTACGTGACGGAGATGAAAGCGTACCATACATTCCCCTTTGTTGCTAATCTAGTTATGTGTTTAGCTTAATATCAGTCTAGCCTTCGTGAAGATTTGTGACATGCAGGACATCTATTTGGGGGAAGACCATATTAAGGATCCGTCCGCCGAAAGAGTGCACTTCAAAATGCCGTCTTGGTGTGATCTGCGTGAAAAATGTTCGATCACTTTGACATATGACATGTTTGTATCGTGAATACTGAATGTATTACTGCATTAGACAAGATAACACATAAAATGGGAATGAGTTCTCACACCCATTACTTAGGTACTATTTTCGTGTAACTTACGTGACGGAGATGAAAGCGTACCATACATTCCCCTTTGTTGTTAATCTAGTTATGTGTGTAGCTTAATATCAGTCTAGCCTTCTTGAAGATTTGTGACATGCAGGACATCTGTTTGGGGTAAGACCACATTATCGATCCGTCCGCCGAAAGAGTGCACTTCAAAATACCGTTTTGGTGTGATCTGCGTGAATTTTATCGATCACTTTGACTAATGACATGTTTGTATCGTGAATACTGAATGTATTACTGCATTAGACAAGATAAAACATAAAATGGGAATGAGTTCTCACACCCTTAACTTATGTACTATATTCTTGTAACTTACGTGACGGAGAAGAAAGCGAACCATGCATTCCCCTTTGCTGTTAATCTAGTTATGTGTGTAGCTTGATATCAGTCTAGCCTTCGTGAAGATTTATGACATGCAGGACCTCTTCTTCGGGTAAGACCACATTAAGGATCCGTCCGCCGAAAGAGTGCACTTCAAAATACCGTTTTGGTGTGATCTGCGTGAATTTTATCGATCACTTTGATATACGACATGTTTGTATCGTGAATACTGAATGTATTACTGCATTAGACAAAATAAAACATAAAATGGGAATGAGTTCTCGCACCCATTACTTAGGTACTATTTTCGTGTAACTTACGTGACGGAAATGAAAGCGTACCATACATTCCCCTTTGTTGCTAATCTAGTTATGTGTGTAGCTTAATATCAGTCTAGCCTTAATGAAGATTTGTGACATGCAGGACATCTATTTGGGGTAAGACCACATTAACGATCCGTCCGCCGAAAGAGTGCACTTCAAAATACCGTTTTGGTGTGATCTGCGTGAATTTTATCGATCACTTTGACATATGACAGGTTTGTCTCGTGAATACTGAATGTACTACTGCATTAGACAAGATAAAACATCAAATGGGAATGAACTTTCACACCCTTAACTTACGTACTATATTCTCGTAACTTACGTGACGGAGATGAAAGTGTACAGTACATTCCCCTTTGCTGTTAATCTAGTTATGTGTGTAGCTTGATATCTGTCTAGCCTTCGTGAAGATTTGTGACATGGAGGACATCTACTTGGGGTAAGACCACATTAAGGATCCGTACGCCGAAAGAGTGCACTTCAAAATACCGTTTTGGTGTGATCTGCGTGAATTTTTTTATTTCTTTGACATATGACAGGTTTGTCTAGAGAATGCTGAATGTATTAGTGCATTAGAGAAGATTAAACATAAAACGGGAATGAGTTCTCACACCCATAACTTAGGTACTATTTTCGTGTAACTTACGTGACGGAGATGAAAGCGTACCATACATTCCCCATTGTTGCTAATCTAGTTATGTGTGTAGATTTATTTCAGAGTAGCCTTCGTGAAGATTTGTGATATGCAGGACATCTATTTGGGGTAAGACCACATTAACGATCCGTCCGCCGAAAGAGTGCACTTCAATATACCGTCCTGGTGTGATCTGCATGAATTGTTTTGCATCACTTTGACATATGACATGTTTGTATCGTGAATACTGAATGTATTACTGCATTAAACAAGATAAAACATAAAATGAGAATGAGTTCTCACACCCATTACTTAGGTACTATTTTTGTGTAACTTACGTGACGGAGATGAAAGCGTACCATACATTCCCCTTTGTTGCTAATCTAGCTATGTGTGTAGCTTAATATCAGTCTAGCCTTCGTGAAGATTTGTGACATGCAGGACATCTATTTGGGGGAAGACCACATTAAGGATCCGTCCGCCGAAAGAGTGCACTTCAAAATGCCGTCTTGGTGTGATCTGCGTGAATTTTTTTCGATCACTTTGACATATGACATGTTTGTATAGTGAATACTGAATGTATTACTGCATTAGACAAGATAAAACATAAAATGGGAATGAGTTCTCACACCCATTACTTAGGTACTATTTTAGTGTAACTTACGTGACGGAGATGAAAGCGTACCATACATTCCCCTTTGTTGCTAATCTAGTTATGTATATAGCTTAATATCAGTCTAGCCTTCTTGAAGCTTTGTGACATGCAGGACATCTATTTGGGGGAAGACCACATTAAGGATCCGTCCGCCGAAAGAGTGCACTTCAAAATGCCGTCTTGGTGTGATCTGAGTGAATTTTATCGATCACATTGACATGACAGGTTTATCTCGTGAATACTGAATGTACTTCTGCATTAGACAAGATAAAACATTAAATGGGAATGAACTTTCACACCCTTAACTTACGTACTATATTCTCATAAGTTACGTGATGGAGATGAAAGCGTACCATACATTCCCCTTTGTTGCTAATCTAGCTATGTGTGTAGCTTAATATCAGTCTAGCCTTCGTGAAGATTTGTGACATGCAGGACATCTATTTGGGGGAAGACCACATTAAGGATCCGTCCGCCGAAAGAGTGCACTTCAAAATGCCGTCTTGGTGTGATCTGAGTGAATTTTTTTCGATCACTTTGACATATGACATGTTTGTATCGTGAATACTGAATGTATTACTGCATTAGACAAGATAAAACATAAAATGGGAATGAGTTCTCACACCCATTACTTAGGTACTATTTTAGTGTAACTTACGTGACGGAGATGAAAGCGTACCATACATTCCCCTTTGTTGCTAATCTAGTTATGTATGTAGCTTAATATCAGTCTAGCCTTCTTGAAGCTTTGTGACATGCAGGACATCTGTTTGGGGTAAGACTACATTATCGATCCGTCCGCCGAAAGAGTGCACTTCAAAACACCGTTTTGGTGTGATCTGCGTGAATTTTATCGATCAATTTGACATATGACATGTTTGTATTGTGAATACTGAATGTATTACTGCATTAGACAAGATAAAACATAAAATGGGAATGAGTTCTCACACCCTTAACTTATGTACTATATTCTTGTAACTTACGTGACGGAGAAGAAAGCGAACCATGCATTCCCCTTTGCTGTTAATCTAGTTATGTGTGTAGCTTGATATCAGTCTAGCCTTCGTGAAGATTTATGACATGCAGGACCTCTTCTTCGGGTAAGACCACATTAAGGATCCGTCCGCCGAAAGAGTGCACTTCAAAATACCGTTTTGGAGTGATCTGCGTGAATTTTATCGATCACTTTGACATATGACATGTTTGTATCATGAATACTGAACGTATTACTGCATTAGACAAGATAAAACATAAAATGGGAATGAGTTCTCGAACCCATTCCTTAGGTACTATTTTCGTGTAACTTACGTGACGGAAATGAAAGCGTACCATACATTCCCCTTTGTTGCTAATCTAGTTATGTGTGTAGCTTAATATCAGTCTAGCCTTCATGAAGATTTGTGACATGCAGGACATCTATTTGGGGTAAGACCACATTAACGATCCGTCCGCCGAAATAGTGCACTTCAAAATACCGTTTTGGTGTGATCTGCGTGAATTTTATCGATCTCTTTGACATATGACAGGTTTGTCTCGTGAATACTGAATGTACTACTGCATTAGAGAAGACAAAACATCAAATGGGAATGAGCTTTCACACCCTTAAGTTACGTACTATATTCTCGTAACTTACGTGACGGAGATGAAAGTGTACAGTACATTCCCATTTGCTGTTAATCTAGTTATGTGTGTAGCTTGATATCTGTCTAGCCTTCGTGAAGATTTGTGACATGGAGGACATCTACTTGAGGTAAGACCACATTAAGGATCCGTACGCCGAAAGAGTGCACTTCAAAATACCGTTTTGGTGTGATCTGCGTGAATTTTTTTTATTTCTTTGACATATGACAGGTTTGTCTAGTGAATGCTGAATGTATTAGTGCATTAGAGAAGATTAAACATAAAATGGGAATGAGTTCTCACACCCATAACTTAGGTACTATTTTCGTGTAACTTACGTGACGGAGATGAAAGCGTACCATACATTCCCCATTGTTGCTAATCTAGTTATGTGTGTAGATTTATATCAGAGTAGCCTTCGTGAAGATTTGTGATATGCAGGACATCTATTTGGGGTAAGACCACATTAACGATCCGTCCGCCGAAAGAGTGCACTTCAATATACCGTCCTGGTGTGATCTGCGTGAATTGTTTTGCATCACTTTGACATATGACATGTTTGTATCGTGAATACTGAATGTATTACTGCATTAAACAAGATAAAACATAAAATGGGAATGAGTTCTCACACCCATTACTTAGGTACTATTTTTTTGTAACTTACGTGACGGAGATGAAAGCGTACCATACATTCCCCTTTGTTGCTAATCTAGTTATGTGTGTAGCTTAATATCAGTCTAGTCTTCTTGAAGATAAGATTTGTGACATACAGGACATCTATTTCAGGTAAGATCACATTAAAGATCTGTCCGCGGAAAGAGTGTACTTCAAAACACCGTTTTGGTGTGATCTGCGTGAATTTTATCGATCACATTGACATGACAGGTTTATCTCGTGAATACTGAATGTACTTCTGCATTAGACAAGATAAAACATCAAATGGGAATGAACTTTCACACCCTTAACTTACGTACTATATTCTCATAAGTTACGTGATGGAGATGAAAGCGTACCATACATTCCCCTTTGTTGCTAATCTAGCTATGTGTGTAGCTTAATATCAGTCTAGCCTTCGTGAAGATTTGTGAAATGCAGGACATCTATTTGGGGGAAGACCACATTAAGGATCCGTCCGCCGAAAGAGTGCACTTCAAAATGCCGTCTTGGTGTGATCTGAGTGAATTTTTTTCGATCACTTTGACATATGACATGTTTGTATCGTGAATACTGAATGTATTACTGCATTAGACAAGATAAAACATAAAATGGGAATGAGTTCTCACACCCATTACTTAGGTACTATTTTAGTGTAACTTACGTGACGGAGATGAAAGCGTACCATACATTCCCCTTTGTTGCTAATCTAGTTATGTATGTAGCTTAATATCAGTCTAGCCTTCTTGAAGCTTTTTGACATGCAGGACATCTGTTTGGGGTAAGACTACATTATCGATCCGTCCGCCGAAAGAGTGCACTTCAAAACACCGTTTTGGTGTGATCTGCGTGAATTTTATCGATCAATTTGACATATGACATGTTTGTATCGTGAATACTGAATGTATTACTGCATTAGACAAGATAAAACATAAAATGGGAATGAGTTCTCACACCCTTAACTTATGTACTATATTCTTGTAACTTACGTGACGGAGAAGAAAGCGAACCATGCATTCCCCTTTGCTTTTAATCTAGTTATGTGTGTAGCTTGATATCAGTCTAGCCTTCGTGAAGATTTATGACATGCAGGACCTCTTCTTCGGGTAAGACCACATTAAGGATCCGTCCGCCGAAAGAGTGCACTTCAGAATACCGTTTTGGAGTGATCTGCGTGAATTTTATCGATCACTTTGACACATGACATGTTTGTATCGTGAACACTGAATGTATTACTGCATTAGACAAGATAAAACATAAAATGGGAATGAGTTCTCGAACCCATTCCTTAGGTACTATTTTCGTGTAACTTACGTGACAGACATGAAAGCGTACCATACATTCCCCTTTGTTGCTAATCTAGTTATGTGTGTAGCTTAATATCAGTCTAGCCTTCTTGAAGATTTGTGACATGCAGGACATCTATTTGGGGTAAGACCACATTAACGATCCGTCCGCCGAAAGAGTGCACTTCAAAATACCGTTTTGGTGTGATCTGCGTGAATTTTATCGATCACTTTGACATATGACAGGTTTGTCTCGTGAATACTGAATGTACTACTGCATTAGACAAGATAAAACATCAAATGGGAATGAGCTTTCACACCCTTAACTTACGTACTATATTCTCGTAACTTACGTGACGGAGATGAAAGTGTACAGTACATTCCCATTTGCTGTTAATCTAGTTATGTGTGTAGCTTGATATCTGTCTAGCCTTCGTGAAGATTTGTGACATGGAGGACATCTACTTGGGGTAAGACCACATTAAGGATCCGTACGCCGAAAGAGTGCACTTCAAAATACCGTTTTGGTGTGATCTGCGTGAATTTTTTTTATTTCTTTGACATATGACAGGTTTGTCTAGTGAATGCTGAATGTATTAGTGCATTAGAGAAGATTAAACATAAAATGGGAATGAGTTCTCACACCCATAACTTAGGTACTATTTTCGTGTAACTTACGTGACGGAGATGAAAGCGTACCATACATTCCCCATTGTTGCTAATCTAGTTATGTGTGTAGATTTATATCAGAGTAGCCTTCGTGAAGATTTGTGATATGCAGGACATCTATTTGGGGTAAGACCACATTAACGATCCGTCCGCCGAAAGAGTGCACTTCAATATACCGTCCTGGTGTGATCTGCGTGAATTGTTTTGCATCACTTTGACATATGACATGTTTGTATCGTGAATACTGAATGTATTACTGCATTAAACAAGATAAAACATAAAATGGGAATGAGTTCTCACACCCATTACTTAGGTACTATTTTTGTGTAACTTACGTGACGGAGATGAAAGCGTACCATACATTCCCCTTTGTTGCTAATCTAGTTATGTGTGTAGCTTAATATCAGTCTAGTCTTCTTGAAGATAAGATTTGTGACATACAGGACATCTATTTCAGGTAAGATCGCATTAAAGATCTGTCCGCGGAAAGAGTGTACTTCAAAATACCGTTTTGGTGTGATCTGCGTGAATTTTATCGATCACATTGACATGACAGGTTTATCTCGTGAATACTGAATGTACTTCTGCATTAGACAAGATAAAACATCAAATGGGAATGAACTTTCACACCCTTAACTTACGTACTATATTCTCATAAGTTACGTGATGGAGATGAAAGCGTACCATACATTCCCCTTTGTTGCTAATCTAGCTATGTGTGTAGCTTAATATCAGTCTAGCCTTCGTGAAGATTTGTGACATGCAGGACATCTATTTGGGGGAAGACCACATTAAGGATCCGTCCGCCGAAAGTGTGCACTTCAAAATGCCGTCTTGGTGTGATCTGAGTGAATTTTTTTCGATCACTTTGACATATGACATGTTTGTATCGTGAATACTGAATGTATTACTGCATTAGACAAGATAAAACATAAAATGGGAATGAGTTCTCACACCCATTACTTAGGTACTATTTTAGTGTAACTTACGTGACGGAGATGAAAGCGTACCATACATTCCCCTTTGTTGCTAATCTAGTTATGTATGTAGCTTAATATCAGTCTAGCCTTCTTGAAGCTTTGTGACATGCAGGACATCTGTTTGGGGTAAGACTACATTATCGATCCGTCCGCCGAAAGAGTGCACTTCAAAACACCGTTTTGGTGTGATCTGCGTGAATTTTATCGATCAATTTGACATATGACATGTTTGTATCGTGAATACTGAATGTATTACTGCATTAGACAAGATAAAACATAAAATGGGAATGAGTTCTCACACCCTTAACTTATGTACTATATTCTTGTAACTTACGTGACGGAGATGAAAGCGAACCATGCATTCCCCTTTGCTGTTAATCTAGTTATGTGTGTAGCTTGATATCAGTCTAGCCTTCGTGAAGATTTATGACATGCAGGACCTCTTCTTCGGGTAAGACCACATTAAGGATCCGTCCGCCGAAAGAGTACACTTCAAAATACCGTTTTGGAGTGATCTGCGTGAATTTTATCGATCACTTTGACACATGACATGTTTGTATCGTGAACACTGAATGTATTACTGCATTAGACAAGATAAAACATAAAATGGGAATGAGTTCTCGAACCCATTCCTTAGGTACTATTTTCGTGTAACTTACGTGACAGACATGAAAGCGTACCATACATTCCCCTTTGTTGCTAATCTAGTTATGTGTGTAGCTTAATATCAGTCTAGCCTTCTTGAAGATTTGTGACATGCAGGACATCTATTTGGGGTAAGACCACATTAACGATCCGTCCGCCGAAAGAGTGCACTTCAAAATACCGTTTTGGTGTGATCTGCGTGAATTTTATCGATCACTTTGACATATGACAGGTTTGTCTCGTGAATACTGAATGTACTACTGCATTAGACAAGATAAAACATCAAATGGGAATGAGCTTTCACACCCTTAACTTACGTACTATATTCTCGTAACTTACGTGACGGAGATGAAAGTGTACAGTACATTCCCATTTGCTGTTAATCTAGTTATGTGTGTAACTTGATATCTGTCTAGCCTTCGTGAAGATTTGTGACATGGAGGACATCTACTTGGGGTAAGACCACATTAAGGATCCGTACGCCGAAAGAGTGCACTTCAAAATACCGTTTTGGTGTGATCTGCGTGAATTTTTTTAATTTCTTTGACATATGACAGGTTTGTCTAGTGAATGCTGAATGTATTAGTGCATTAGAGAAGATTAAACATAAAATGGGAATGAGTTCTCACACCCATAACTTAGGTACTATTTTCGTGTAACTTACGTGACGGAGATGAAAGCGTACCATACATTCCCCATTGTTGCTAATCTAGTTATGTGTGTAGATTTATATCAGAGTAGCCTTCGTGAAGATTTGTGATATGCAGGACATCTATTTGGGGTAAGACCACATTAACGATCCGTCCGCCGAAAGAGTGCACTTCAATATACCGTCCTGGTGTGATCTGCGTGAATTGTTTTGCATCACTTTGACATATGACATGTTTGTATCGTGAATACTGAATGTATTACTGCATTAAACAAGATAAAACATAAAATGGGAATGAGTTCTCACACCCATTACTTAGGTACTATTTTTGTGTAACTTACGTGACGGAGATGAAAGCGTACCATACATTCCCCTTTGTTGCTAATCTAGTTATGTGTGTAGCTTAATATCAGTCTAGTCTTCTTGAAGATTTGTGACATACAGGACATCTATTTCAGGTAAGATCACATTAAAGATCTGTCCGCGGAAAGAGTGCACTTCAAAATGCCGTCTTGGTGTGATCTGCATGAATTTTTTTCAATCACTTTGACATATGACATGTTTGTATCGTGAATACTGAATGTATTACTGCATTAGACAAGATAAAACATAAAATGGTAATGAGTTCTCACACCCATTACTTAGGTACTATTTTCGTGTAACTTACTTGACGGAGATGAAAGCGTACCATACATTCCCCTTTGTTGCTAATCTAGTTATGTGTGTAGCTTAATATCAGTCTAGCCTTCTTGAAGTTTTGTGACATGCAGGACATCTGTTTGGGGTAAGACTACATTATCGATCCGTCCGCCGAAAGAGTGCACTTCAAAACACCGTTTTGGTGTGATCTGCGTGAATTTTGTTCGATCACGTTGACATATGACATGTTTGTATCGTGAATACTGAATGTATTACTGCATTAGACAAGATAAAACATAAAATGGGAATGAGTTCTCACACCCATTACTTAGGTACTATTTTAGTGTAACTTACGTGACGGAGATGAAAGCGTACCATACATTCCCCTTTGTTGCTAATCTAGTTATGTATGTAGCTTAATATCAGTCTAGCCTTCTTGAAGCTTTGTGACATGCAGGACATCTGTTTGGGGTAAGACTACATTATCGATCCGTCCGCCGAAAGAGTGCACTTCAAAACACCGTTTTGGTGTGATCTGCGTGAATTTTATCGATCAATTTGACATATGACATGTTTGTATCGTGAATACTGAATGTATTACTGCATTAGACAAGATCAAACATAAAATGGGAATGAGTTCTCACACCCTTAACTTACGTACTATATTCTTGTAACTTACGTGACGGAGAAGAAAGCGAACCATGCATTCCCCTTTGCTGTTAATCTAGTTATGTGTGTAGCTTGGTATCAGTCTAGCCTTCGTGAAGATTTATGACATGCAGGACCTCTTCTTCGGGTAAGACCACATTAAGGATCCGTCCGCCGAAAGAGTGCACTTCAAAATACCATTTTGGAGTGATCTGCGTGAATTTTATCGATCACTTTGACACATGACATGTTTGTATCGTGAACACTGAATGTATTACTGCATTAGACAAGATAAAACATAAAATGGGAATGAGTTCTCGAACCCATTCCTTAGGTACTATTTTCGTGTAACTTACGTGACAGACATGAAAGCGTACCATACATTCCCCTTTGTTGCTAATCTAGTTATGTGTGTAGCTTAATATCAGTCTAGCCTTCTTGAAGATTTGTGACATGCAGGACATCTATTTGGGGTAAGACCACATTAACGATCCGTCCGCCGAAAGAGTGCACTTCAAAATACCGTTTTGGTGTGATCTGCGTGAATTTTATCGATCACTTTGACATATGACAGGTTTGTCTCGTGAATACTGAATGTACTACTGCATTAGACAAGATAAAACATCAAATGGGAATGAGCTTTCACACCCTTAACTTACGTACTATATTCTCGTAACTTACGTGACGGAGATGAAAGTGTACAGTACATTCCCATTTGCTGTTAATCTAGTTATGTGTGTAGCTTGATATCTGTCTAGCCTTCGTGAAGATTTGTGACATGGAGGACATCTACTTGGGGTAAGACCACATTAAGGATCCGTACGCCGAAAGAGTGCACTTCAAAATACCGTTTTGGTGTGATCTGCGTGAATTTTTTTTATTTCTTTGACATATGACAGGTTTGTCTAGTGAATGCTGAATGTATTAGTGCATTAGAGAAGATTAAACATAAAATGGGAATGAGTTCTCACACCCATAACTTAGGTACTATTTTCGTGTAACTTACGTGACGGAGATGAAAGCGTACCATACATTCCCCATTGTTGCTAATCTAGTTATGTGTGTAGATTTATATCAGAGTAGCCTTCGTGAAGATTTGTGATATGCAGGACATCTATTTGGGGTAAGACCACATTAACGATCCGTCCGCCGAAAGAGTGCACTTCAATATACCGTCCTGGTGTGATCTGCGTGAATTGTTTTGCATCACTTTGACATATGACATGTTTGTATCGTGAATACTGAATGTATTACTGCATTAAACAAGATAAAACATAAAATGGGAATGAGTTCTCACACCCATTACTTAGGTACTATTTTTGTGTAACTTACGTGACGGAGATGAAAGCGTACCATACATTCCCCTTTGTTGCTAATCTAGTTATGTGTGTAGCTTAATATCAGTCTAGTCTTCTTGAAGATAAGATTTGTGACATACAGGACATCTATTTCAGGTAAGATCACATTAAAGATCTGTCCGCGGAAAGAGTGTACTTCAAAATACCGTTTTGGTGTGATCTGCGTGAATTTTATCGATCACATTGACATGACAGGTTTATCTCGTGAATACTGAATGTACTTCTGCATTAGACAAGATAAAACATCAAATGGGAATGAACTTTCACACCCTTAACTTACGTACTATATTCTCATAAGTTACGTGATGGAGATGAAAGCGTACCATACATTCCCCTTTGTTGCTAATCTAGCTATGTGTGTAGCTTAATATCAGTCTAGCCTTCGTGAAGATTTGTGACATGCAGGACATCTATTTGGGGGAAGACCACATTAAGGATCCGTCCGCCGAAAGTGTGCACTTCAAAATGCCGTCTTGGTGTGATCTGAGTGAATTTTTTTCGATCACTTTGACATATGACATGTTTGTATCGTGAATACTGAATGTATTACTGCATTAGACAAGATAAAACATAAAATGGGAATGAGTTCTCACACCCATTACTTAGGTACTATTTTAGTGTAACTTACGTGACGGAGATGAAAGCGTACCATACATTCCCCTTTGTTGCTAATCTAGTTATGTATGTAGCTTAATATCAGTCTAGCCTTCTTGAAGCTTTGTGACATGCAGGACATCTGTTTGGGGTAAGACTACATTATCGATCCGTCCGCCGAAAGAGTGCACTTCAAAACACCGTTTTGGTGTGATCTGCGTGAATTTTATCGATCAATTTGACATATGACATGTTTGTATCGTGAATACTGAATGTATTACTGCATTAGACAAGATAAAACATAAAATGGGAATGAGTTCTCACACCCTTAACTTATGTACTATATTCTTGTAACTTACGTGACGGAGATGAAAGCGAACCATGCATTCCCCTTTGCTGTTAATCTAGTTATGTGTGTAGCTTGATATCAGTCTAGCCTTCGTGAAGATTTATGACATGCAGGACCTCTTCTTCGGGTAAGACCACATTAAGGATCCGTCCGCCGAAAGAGTGCACTTCAAAATACCGTTTTGGAGTGATCTGCGTGAATTTTATCGATCACTTTGACACATGACATGTTTGTATCGTGAACACTGAATGTATTACTGCATTAGACAAGATAAAACATAAAATGGGAATGAGTTCTCGAACCCATTCCTTAGGTACTATTTTCGTGTAACTTACGTGACAGACATGAAAGCGTACCATACATTCCCCTTTGTTGCTAATCTAGTTATGTGTGTAGCTTAATATCAGTCTAGCCTTCTTGAAGATTTGTGACATGCAGGACATCTATTTGGGGTAAGACCACATTAACGATCCGTCCGCCGAAAGAGTGCACTTCAAAATACCGTTTTGGTGTGATCTGCGTGAATTGTATCGATCACTTTGACATATGACAGGTTTGTCTCGTGAATACTGAATGTACTACTGCATTAGACAAGATAAAACATCAAATGGGAATGAGCTTTCACACCCTTAACTTACGTACTATATTCTCGTAACTTACGTGACGGAGATGAAAGTGTACAGTACATTCCCATTTGCTGTTAATCTAGTTATGTGTGTAACTTGATATCTGTCTAGCCTTCGTGAAGATTTGTGACATGGAGGACATCTACTTGGGGTAAGACCACATTAAGGATCCGTACGCCGAAAGAGTGCACTTCAAAATACCGTTTTGGTGTGATCTGCGTGAATTTTTTTAATTTCTTTGACATATGACAGGTTTGTCTAGTGAATGCTGAATGTATTAGTGCATTAGAGAAGATTAAACATAAAATGGGAATGAGTTCTCACACCCATAACTTAGGTACTATTTTCGTGTAACTTACGTGACGGAGATGAAAGCGTACCATACATTCCCCATTGTTGCTAATCTAGTTATGTGTGTAGATTTATATCAGAGTAGCCTTCGTGAAGATTTGTGATATGCAGGACATCTATTTGGGGTAAGACCACATTAACGATCCGTCCGCCGAAAGAGTGCACTTCAATATACCGTCCTGGTGTGATCTGCGTGAATTGTTTTGCATCACTTTGACATATGACATGTTTGTATCGTGAATACTGAATGTATTACTGCATTAAACAAGATAAAACATAAAATGGGAATGAGTTCTCACACCCATTACTTAGGTACTATTTTTGTGTAACTTACGTGACGGAGATGAAAGCGTACCATACATTCCCCTTTGTTGCTAATCTAGTTATGTGTGTAGCTTAATATCAGTCTAGTCTTCTTGAAGATTTGTGACATACAGGACATCTATTTCAGGTAAGATCACATTAAAGATCTGTCCGCGGAAAGAGTGCACTTCAAAATGCCGTCTTGGTGTGATCTGCATGAATTTTTTTCGATCACTTTGACATATGACATGTTTGTATCGTGAATACTGAATGTATTACTGCATTAGACAAGATAAAACATAAAATGGTAATGAGTTCTCACACCCATTACTTAGGTACTATTTTCGTGTAACTTACTTGACGGAGATGAAAGCGTACCATACATTCCCCTTTGTTGCTAATCTAGTTATGTGTGTAGCTTAATATCAGTCTAGCCTTCTTGAAGTTTTGTGACATGCAGGACATCTGTTTGGGGTAAGACTACATTATCGATCCGTCCGCCGAAAGAGTGCACTTCAAAACACCGTTTTGGTGTGATCTGCGTGAATTTTGTTCGATCACGTTGACATATGACATGTTTGTATCGTGAATACTGAATGTATTACTGCATTAGACAAGATAAAACATAAAATGGGAATGAGTTCTCACACCCATTACTTAGGTACTATTTTAGTGTAACTTACGTGACGGAGATGAAAGCGTACCATACATTCCCCTTTGTTGCTAATCTAGTTATGTATGTAGCTTAATATCAGTCTAGCCTTCTTGAAGCTTTGTGACATGCAGGACATCTGTTTGGGGTAAGACTACATTATCGATCCGTCCGCCGAAAGAGTGCACTTCAAAACACCGTTTTGGTGTGATCTGCGTGAATTTTATCGATCAATTTGACATATGACATGTTTGTATCGTGAATACTGAATGTATTACTGCATTAGACAAGATCAAACATAAAATGGGAATGAGTTCTCACACCCTTAACTTACGTACTATATTCTTGTAACTTACGTGACGGAGAAGAAAGCGAACCATGCATTCCCCTTTGCTGTTAATCTAGTTATGTGTGTAGCTTGGTATCAGTCTAGCCTTCGTGAAGATTTATGACATGCAGGACCTCTTCTTCGGGTAAGACCACATTAAGGATCCGTCCGCCGAAAGAGTGCACTTCAAAATACAATTTTGGAGTGATCTGCGTGAATTTTATCGATCACTTTGACACATGACATGTTTGTATCGTGAACACTGAATGTATTACTGCATTAGACAAGATAAAACATAAAATGGGAATGAGTTCTCGAACCCATTCCTTAGGTACTATTTTCGTGTAACTTACGTGACAGACATGAAAGCGTACCATACATTCCCCTTTGTTGCTAATCTAGTTATGTGTGTAGCTTAATATCAGTCTAGCCTTCTTGAAGATTTGTGACATGCAGGACATCTATTTGGGGTAAGACCACATTAACGATCCGTCCGCCGAAAGAGTGCACTTCAAAATACCGTTTTGGTGTGATCTGCGTGAATTTTATCGATCACTTTGACATATGACAGGTTTGTCTCGTGAATACTGAATGTACTACTGCATTAGACAAGATAAAACATCAAATGGGAATGAGCTTTCACACCCTTAACTTACGTACTATATTCTCGTAACTTACGTGACGGAGATGAAAGTGTACAGTACATTCCCATTTGCTGTTAATCTAGTTATGTGTGTAACTTGATATCTGTCTAGCCTTCGTGAAGATTTGTGACATGGAGGACATCTACTTGGGGTAAGACCACATTAAGGATCCGTACGCCGAAAGAGTGCACTTCAAAATACCGTTTTGGTGTGATCTGCGTGAATTTTTTTAATTTCTTTGACATATGACAGGTTTGTCTAGTGAATGCTGAATGTATTAGTGCATTAGAGAAGATTAAACATAAAATGGGAATGAGTTCTCACACCCATAACTTAGGTACTATTTTCGTGTAACTTACGTGACGGAGATGAAAGCGTACCATACATTCCCCATTGTTGCTAATCTAGTTATGTGTGTAGATTTATATCAGAGTAGCCTTCGTGAAGATTTGTGATATGCAGGACATCTATTTGGGGTAAGACCACATTAACGATCCGTCCGCCGAAAGAGTGCACTTCAATATACCGTCCTGGTGTGATCTGCGTGAATTGTTTTGCATCACTTTGACATATGACATGTTTGTATCGTGAATACTGAATGTATTACTGCATTAAACAAGATAAAACATAAAATGGGAATGAGTTCTCACACCCATTACTTAGGTACTATTTTTGTGTAACTTACGTGACGGAGATGAAAGCGTACCATACATTCCCCTTTGTTGCTAATCTAGTTATGTGTGTAGCTTAATATCAGTCTAGTCTTCTTGAAGATTTGTGACATACAGGACATCTATTTCAGGTAAGATCACATTAAAGATCTGTCCGCGGAAAGAGTGCACTTCAAAATGCCGTCTTGGTGTGATCTGCATGAATTTTTTTCGATCACTTTGACATATGACATGTTTGTATCGTGAATACTGAATGTATTACTGCATTAGACAAGATAAAACATAAAATGGTAATGAGTTCTCACACCCATTACTTAGGTACTATTTTCGTGTAACTTACTTGACGGAGATGAAAGCGTACCATACATTCCCCTTTGTTGCTAATCTAGTTATGTGTGTAGCTTAATATCAGTCTAGCCTTCTTGAAGTTTTGTGACATGCAGGACATCTGTTTGGGGTAAGACTACATTATCGATCCGTCCGCCGAAAGAGTGCACTTCAAAACACCGTTTTGGTGTGATCTGCGTGAATTTTGTTCGATCACGTTGACATATGACATGTTTGTATCGTGAATACTGAATGTATTACTGCATTAGACAAGATAAAACATAAAATAGGAATGAGTTCTCACACCCATTACTTAGGTACTATTTTAGTGTAACTTACGTGACGGAGATGAAAGCGTACCATACATTCCCCTTTGTTGCTAATCTAGTTATGTATGTAGCTTAATATCAGTCTAGCCTTCTTGAAGCTTTGTGACATGCAGGACATCTGTTTGGGGTAAGACTACATTATCGATCCGTCCGCCGAAAGAGTGCACTTCAAAACACCGTTTTGGTGTGATCTGCGTGAATTTTATCGATCAATTTGACATATGACATGTTTGTATCGTGAATACTGAATGTATTACTGCATTAGACAAGATAAAACATAAAATGGGAATGAGTTCTCACACCCTTAACTTATGTACTATATTCTTGTAACTTACGTGACGGAGAAGAAAGCGAACCATGCATTCCCCTTTGCTGTTAATCTAGTTATGTGTGTAGCTTGGTATCAGTCTAGCCTTCGTGAAGATTTATGACATGCAGGACCTCTTCTTCGGGTAAGACCACATTAAGGATCCGTCCGCCGAAAGAGTGCACTTCAAAATACCATTTTGGAGTGATCTGCGTGAATTTTATCGATCACTTTGACATATGACATGTTTGTATCGTGAATACTGAATGTATTACTGCATTATACAAGATAAAACATAAAATGGGAATGAGTTCTCGAACCCATTCCTTAGGTACTATTTTCGTGTAACTTACGTGACAGACATGAAAGCGTACCATACATTCCCCTTTGTTGCTAATCTAGTTATGTGTGTAGCTTAATATCAGTCTAGTCTTCTTGAAGATTTGTGACATACAGGACATCTATTTCAGGTAAGATCACATTAAAGATCTGTCCGCGGAAAGAGTGCACTTCAAAATGCCGTCTTGGTGTGATCTGCATGAATTTTTTTCGATCACTTTGACATATGACATGTTTGTATCGTGAATACTGAATGTATTACTGCATTAGACAAGATAAAACATAAAATGGTAATGAGTTCTCACACCCATTACTTAGGTACTATTTTCGTGTAACTTACTTGACGGAGATGAAAGCGTACCATACATTCCCCTTTGTTGCTAATCTAGTTATGTGTGTAGCTTAATATCAGTCTAGCCTTCTTGAAGTTTTGTGACATGCAGGACATCTGTTTGGGGTAAGACTACATTATCGATCCGTCCGCCGAAAGAGTGCACTTCAAAACACCGTTTTGGTGTGATCTGCGTGAATTTTGTTCGATCACGTTGACATATGACATGTTTGTATCGTGAATACTGAATGTATTACTGCATTAGACAACATAAAACATAAAATGGGAATGAGTTCTCACACCCATTACTTAGGTACTATTTTAGTGTAACTTACGTGACGGAGATGAAAGCGTACCATACATTCCCCTTTGTTGCTAATCTAGTTATGTATGTAGCTTAATATCAGTCTAGCCTTCTTGAAGCTTTGTGACATGCAGGACATCTGTTTGGGGTAAGACTACATTATCGATCCGTCCGCCGAAAGAGTGCACTTCAAAACACCGTTTTGGTGTGATCTGCGTGAATTTTATCGATCAATTTGACATATGACATGTTTGTATCGTGAATACTGAATGTATTACTGCATTAGACAAGATCAAACATAAAATGGGAATGAGTTCTCACACCCTTAACTTACGTACTATATTCTTGTAACTTACGTGACGGAGAAGAAAGCGAACCATGCATTCCCCTTTGCTGTTAATCTAGTTATGTGTGTAGCTTGGTATCAGTCTAGCCTTCGTGAAGATTTATGACATGCAGGACCTCTTCTTCGGGTAAGACCACATTAAGGATCCGTCCGCCGAAAGAGTGCACTTCAAAATACCATTTTGGAGTGATCTGCGTGAATTTTATCGATCACTTTGACACATGACATGTTTGTATCGTGAACACTGAATGTATTACTGCATTAGACAAGATAAAACATAAAATGGGAATGAGTTCTCGAACCCATTCCTTAGGTACTATTTTCGTGTAACTTACGTGACAGACATGAAAGCGTACCATACATTCCCCTTTGTTGCTAATCTAGTTATGTGTGTAGCTTAATATCAGTCTAGCCTTCTTGAAGATTTGTGACATGCAGGACATCTATTTGGGGTAAGACCACATTAACGATCCGTCCGCCGAAAGAGTGCACTTCAAAATACCGTTTTGGTGTGATCTGCGTGAATTTTATCGATCACTTTGACATATGACAGGTTTGTCTCGTGAATACTGAATGTACTACTGCATTAGACAAGATAAAACATCAAATGGGAATGAGCTTTCACACCCTTAACTTACGTACTATATTCTCGTAACTTACGTGACGGAGATGAAAGTGTACAGTACATTCCCATTTGCTGTTAATCTAGTTATGTGTGTAACTTGATATCTGTCTAGCCTTCGTGAAGATTTGTGACATGGAGGACATCTACTTGGGGTAAGACCACATTAAGGATCCGTACGCCGAAAGAGTGCACTTCAAAATACCGTTTTGGTGTGATCTGCGTGAATTTTTTTAATTTCTTTGACATATGACAGGTTTGTCTAGTGAATGCTGAATGTATTAGTGCATTAGAGAAGATTAAACATAAAATGGGAATGAGTTCTCACACCCATAACTTAGGTACTATTTTCGTGTAACTTACGTGACGGAGATGAAAGCGTACCATACATTCCCCATTGTTGCTAATCTAGTTATGTGTGTAGATTTATATCAGAGTAGCCTTCGTGAAGATTTGTGATATGCAGGACATCTATTTGGGGTAAGACCACATTAACGATCCGTCCGCCGAAAGAGTGCACTTCAATATACCGTCCTGGTGTGATCTGCGTGAATTGTTTTGCATCACTTTGACATATGACATGTTTGTATCGTGAATACTGAATGTATTACTGCATTAAACAAGATAAAACATAAAATGGGAATGAGTTCTCACACCCATTACTTAGGTACTATTTTTGTGTAACTTACGTGACGGAGATGAAAGCGTACCATACATTCCCCTTTGTTGCTAATCTAGTTATGTGTGTAGCTTAATATCAGTCTAGTCTTCTTGAAGATTTGTGACATACAGGACATCTATTTCAGGTAAGATCACATTAAAGATCTGTCCGCGGAAAGAGTGCACTTCAAAATGCCGTCTTGGTGTGATCTACATGAATTTTTTTCGATCACTTTGACATATGACATGTTTGTATCGTGAATACTGAATGTATTACTGCATTAGACAAGATAAAACATAAAATGGTAATGAGTTCTCACACCCATTACTTAGGTACTATTTTCGTGTAACTTACTTGACGGAGATGAAAGCGTACCATACATTCCCCTTTGTTGCTAATCTAGTTATGTGTGTAGCTTAATATCAGTCTAGCCTTCTTGAAGTTTTGTGACATGCAGGACATCTGTTTGGGGTAAGACTACATTATCGATCCGTCCGCCGAAAGAGTGCACTTCAAAACACCGTTTTGGTGTGATCTGCGTGAATTTTATCGATCAATTTGACATATGACATGTTTGTATCGTGAATACTGAATGTATTACTGCATTAGACAAGATAAAACATAAAATGGGAATGAGTTCTCACACCCTTAACTTACGTACTATATTCTTTTAACTTACGTGACGGAGAAGAAAGCGAACCATGCATTCCCCTTTGCTGTTAATCTAGTTATGTGTGTAGCTTGGTATCAGTCTAGCCTTCGTGAAGATTTATGACATGCAGGACCTCTTCTTCGGGTAAGACCACATTAAGGATCCGTCCGCCGAAAGAGTGCACTTCAAAATACCATTTTGGAGTGATCTGCGTGAATTTTATCGATCACTTTGACATATGATATGTTTGTATCGTGAATACTGAATGTATTACTGCATTATACAAGATAAAACATAAAATGGGAATGAGTTCTCGAACCCATTCCTTAGGTACTATTTTCGTGTAACTTACGTGACAGACATGAAAGCGTACCATACATTCCCCTTTGTTGCTAATCTAGTTATGTGTGTAGCTTAATATCAGTCTAGCCTTCTTGAAGATTTGTGACATGCAGGACATCTATTTGGGGTAAGACCACATTAACGATCCGTCCGCCGAAAGAGTGCACTTCAAAATACCGTTTTGGTGTGATCTGCGTGAATTTTATCGATCACTTTGACATATGACAGGTTTGTCTCGTGAATACTGAATGTACTACTGCATTAGACAAGATAAAACATCAAATGGGAATGAGCTTTCACACCCTTAACTTACGTACTATATTCTCGTAACTTACGTGACGGAGAAGAAAGCGAACCATGCATTCCCCTTTGCTGTTAATCTAGTTATGTGTGTAGCTTGATATCAGTCTAGCCTTCGTGAAGATTTATGACATGCAGGACCTCTCCTTCGGGTAAGACCACATTAAGGATTCGTCCGCCGAAAGAGTGCACTTCAAAATACCGTTTTGGTGTGATCTGCGTGAATTTTATCGATCACTTTGATATACGACATGTTTGTATCGTGAATACTGAATGTATTACTGCATTAGACAAAATAAAACATAAAATGGGAATGAGTTCTCGCACCCATTACTTAGGTACTATTTTCGTGTAACTTACGTGACGGAAATGAAAGCGTACCATACATTCCCCTTTGTTGCTAATCTAGTTATGTGTGTAGCTTAATATCAGTCTAGCCTTCATGAAGATTTGTGACATGCAGGACATCTATTTGGGGTAAGACCACATTAACGATCCGTCCGCCGAAAGAGTGCACTTCAAAATACCGTTTTGGTGTGATCTGCGTGAATTTTATCGATCACTTTGACATATGACAGGTTTGTCTCGTGAATACTGAATGTACTACTGCATTAGACAAGATAAAACATCAAATGGGAATGAGCTTTCACACCCTTAACTTACGTTCTATATTCTCGTAACTTACGTGACGGAGATGAAAGTGTACAGTACATTCCCATTTGCTGTTAATCTAGTTATGTGTGTAGCTTGATATCTGTCTAGCCTTCGTGAAGATTTGTGACATGGAGGACATCTACTTGGGGTAAGACCACATTAATGATCCGTACGCCGAAAGAGTGCACTTCAAAATACCGTTTTGGTGTGATCTGCGTGAATTTTTTTTATTTCTTTGACATATGACAGGTTTGTCTAGTGAATGCTGAATGTATTAGTGCATTAGAGAAGATTAAACATAAAATGGGAATGAGTTCTCACACCCATAACTTAGGTACTATTTTCGTGTAACTTACGTGATGACTACACATCGACATTTGCTGTCTGCAGGAGACGAAATCCCCAGGCGGATTTGATGAACGGTCAGGCAACTATCGGCTCCTTGGCTTGCAGTCACAATCACGACACTACGGTCTCGCCTTCGCTGTCGCAATGCATTTGGAAGAAAGAATCGTGCGCTTTTGGTCAGTGTGTGACAGAATCGCTGTAATTCAACTGCGCTTGACCAACAACTCATTGCTAACAATCATAAACGTATACGGCCCGACGTCGCAGCGTGTTAACACCAACAATGCCGAGCAAGACGAGTTCTTCGCCGAACTCGGAAGTCTGACGTCGCAGTACTCGTCGAATGCCCTATTTTACATCGCTGGTGATTTCAACAGCAAGCTCGGCTACAAGAAGTTCGACGAGGAATTCATGGGAAAACACTCGCGTGGCAGACGGAACATCAACGGCATAGCCCTCGCCGACTTTCTCGAGGTACACGGCCTGTTTGTCTGCAACACTGCATTCCAACACGCCGCTCGTCACAAAACAACATGGCAAGGACAGCGCCGCGATGTGACGACAGGTCACACTGTACCCATATACAATGTGATCGATTTCGTCATCTGCCGACAGACACACAAAAGGCTCTTGACAGACTCCCGATCATACGCCGGCACTTTACTCGATACCGACCACCGTCTGCTCGTCGCAAAGCTCGACCTCAGGCAAATGTTCAACGTTTGGGGTCGAATCGAGAAGTTGCGCTCGGCGAAACACGTTCGCTACAACACCGAGTTGCTGGCCAGCGATCCCTTCCGCGCACGGTTTCGTGACGTCGTGTCGGAAGCACTATCGGAAGTCAATACGAACACGTCAGCTAGTTCGAGATGGAACACATTAGAACATGTTCTGAAGTCGGCGGCGGAACTGACCATCGGTCGGACCGCCCCGGCGGCCAGACGAGGTGTCACACACTGTGTTGAAATGGCGGCAATGTCAGAGGAACAACGCAAGTTGAAACTATGGCTGCAGAACACTCCAAACGCTATCCGCCGGTGCGAACTGAAGCGCCAGCGCAACACAATCTTGCACGCTATGCGCCGAAAAGCTCGCGATAACGCCTCAGCGAGACTAGACAGGCTAGCGTCAGAAGTTGAACGTCTCCACGATGGCGCAAAAATGTTTCGTGCCGTTCATGAAATGACGAGGAAACCTGCCGTCAAGCTAACGATCCACGACGACGCTGGACACGTTATCTGTAACAAAGCCGAACTGAACGCGCGGGTCACCGAACACTTTAGTCGCCAGTTCAGCGACGAAGCTATAGAAGAACTGCCTGCCTTCACCGGAAGACTATCGCGACTGGCAGACCCAATCACAACAGAAGAAGTCAAGCGAGCGATCGGGAAATTGAACAGCGGCCGAGCCAGCGGGCAAGACGGCATACCGGCCGAATTTTTCAAATGCACGGCCTGCCTGTTAGCAGACACAATTGCCAGCATTGTCAACGATGCACTGGAAAAACACGAACCGCTCGACCTAGGCAAAGGTGTCCTCGTATTAATACAGAAGCCGGGCAAACCAATAGGTCCACTAACGAGTGTGCGTCCGATAGTCTTACTATCGGTGCTCCGAAAGACACTGTCTCTCATCGTACTATCGAGGATCGCGCCGAAAGTTGACGACTTCCTGTCGCCGTCGCAATCGGGATTCCGACGCGGACGCAGCACGGCCGACGTAGTCTTCGGGTATCGTTGGCTCTGTGCTAAAGCGCAGCGTCAGCACGTATCAATCGAATTCCTCGGCATCGATCTGAGTCGCGCCTTCGACACCATACGTCGCGACAAGCTGCTTGACACGCTACAAACATTCCTCGGCGAGTCGGAAATGCGGATGATTCGCTTCCTACTCGCCGCCACGTCGCTCGAGCCGCGTCTCTCAACAGGCGATTGTCATTCATTCGCCACATCCATCGGGACGCCGCAAGGCGACAGCCTCAGCCCGGTGTTATTCATTGTATACCTCGAAGCGGCACTCCGTGACCTTCGTTCGCGCCTCCCGACACGTCCACCAGCTGATGCCACCCTACCGCTGGACGTCGAGTACGCTGACGATACGGACTTCGTCAGCTCTTCTCGTTCGTTCCTCGACGAGATCGAGCGCATCGCGCCAGCTTGCTTGGCGGAGTGGTCGCTGACGATCAACGCGTCGAAAACAGAACGAACAAGTATCAGCCGACACGCTGACCGCATTCAGGAAGAGTGGCGTATGACACGCAAGCTTGGATCGCTCCTCGGTGAAGCCGAAGACGTCGCTCGCCGAAAGCAGCTGGCCAACGTCGCCTTCCGCAAGCTGTGGACACTGTGGTTCAGGCGATCACAGATCTCTCTACAGCTGCGGCTACGGCTATACGCATCCTTCGTTGTGCCCGTGCTGACGTACAACATGGGTACATGGGGACTCACGAAATCAGAACTAGATCATCTGGATGCGTACCACCGTCGTCATCTACGCCAGATCATCGGCATATGTTGGCCACATCGCATTTCCAACGAGGCACTGTACCACCGTTGCCGATGCCGTCCCATCAGCGAAGCTGTCATAACTGCAAGATGGAGTCTATTCGGGCACGTGCTCCGTATGCCACCCGATGCACCCGCTCAGCGAGCGATCGACAACTATTTCGCCGTGGACACAGGTGTCACGACATACATGGGTCGACCGCGAACGACACTGCCGACAGCGTTGAGCGCGGACCTGCGACGCATAGGCCGTACGCTACGTTGCCGTGCCGATGTCGACGCTCTGCGCGCACTCGTGAACAGTGGCGACAATTGGGGCTAGCCATTTCAAAATAAGAAAGCACCATATGAATCCATGGAATTGACCATTTTAAATTATTTATTTACATTTTTATTACTTTTTAGTGCAATTTCTACTGACATTTTTTTAACGATTATTTTATATATGTTTATATCATATGGACATTTTAATTATTCATGTATCTATTCATTTAAATATTTTTATTTATTTACATGTCTATTTAGTCCACTTCTACAAAGAACTGTGATGGTATATTTCGTGCGGAATGGCACAAGCGAAACAGACGCGATCTACATCACGTCTGCCACGCGAAAGTGCACATAATAATAATGCAGTAATACATTCAGTATTCACGATACAAACATATCATATGTCAAAGTGATCGAAAAAAATTCACGCAAATCACACCAAGACGGCATTTTGAAGTGCACTCTTTCGGCGGACGGATCCTTAATGTGGTCTTCCCCCAAATAGATGTCCTGCATGTCACAAATCTTCACGAAGGCTAGACTGATATTAAGCTACACACATAACTAGATTAGCAACAAAGGGGAATGTATGGTACGCTTTCATCTCCGTCACGTAACTTATGAGAATATAGTACGTAAGTTAAGGGTGTGAAAGTTCATTCCCATTTGATGTTTTATCTTGTCTAATGCAGAAGTACATTCAGTATTCACGAGATAAACCTGTCATGTCAATGTGATCGATAAAATTCACGCAGATCACACCAAAACGGTATTTTGAAGTACACTCTTTCCGCGGACAGATCTTTAATGTGATCTTACCTGAAATAGATGTCCTGTATGTCACAAATCTTCAAGAAGACTAGACTGATATTAAGCTACACACATAACTAGATTAGTTACAAAGGGGAATGTATGGTACGCTTTCATCTCCGTCACGTAAGTTACACAAAAATAGTACCTAAGTAATGGGTGTGAGAACTCATTCCCATTTTATGTTTTATCTTATTTAATGCAGTAATACATTCAGTATTCACGATACAAACATGTCATATGTCAAAGTGATGCAAAACAAATTCACGCAGATCACACCAGGACGGTATATTGAAGTGCACTCTTTCGGCGGACGGATCGTTAATGTGGTCTTACCCCAAATAGATGTCCTGCATATCACAAATCTTCACGAAGGCTACTCTGATATAAATCTACACACATAACTAGATTAGCAACAATGGGGAATGTATGGTACGCTTTCATCTCCGTCACGTAAGTTACACGAAAATAGTACCTAAGTTATGGGTGTGAGAACTCATTCCCATTTTATGTTTAATCTTCTCTAATGCACTAATACATTCAGCATTCACTAGACAAACCTGTCATATGTCAAAGAAATAAAAAAAATTCACGCAGATCACACCAAAACGGTATTTTGAAGTGCCCTCTTTCGGCGTACGGATCCTTAATGTGGTCTTACCCCAAGTAGATGTCCTCCATGTCACAAATCTTCACGAAGGCTAGACAGATATCAAGCTACACACATAACTAGATTAACAGCAAATGGGAATGTACTGTACACTTTCATCTCCGTCACGTAAGTTACGAGAATATAGTACGTAACTTAAGGGTGTGAAAGCTCATTCCCATTTGATGTTTTATCTTGTCTAATGCAGTAGTACATTCAGTATTCACGAGACAAACCTGTCATATGTCAAAGTGATCGATAAAATTCACGCAGATCACACCAAAACGGTATTTTGAAGTGCACTCTTTCGGCGGACGGATCATTAATGTGGTCTTACCCCAAATAGATGTCCTGCATGTCACAAATCTTCATGAAGGCTAGACTGATATTAAACTACACACATAACTAGATTAGCAACAAAGGGGAATGTATGGTACGCTTTCATTTCCGTCACGTAAGTTACACGAAAATAGTACCTAAGTAATGGGTGCGAGAACTCATTCCCATTTTATGTTTTATTTTGTCTAATGCAGTAATACATTCAGTATTCACGATACAAACATGTCATATGTCAACGTGATCGAACAAAATTCACGCAGGTCACACCAAAACGGTGTTTTGAAGTGCACTCTTTCGGCGGACGGATCGATAATGTAGTCTTACCCCAAACAGATGTCCTGCATGTCACAAAACTTCAAGAAGGCTAGACTGACATTAAGCTACACACATAACTAGATTAGCAACAAAGGGGAATGTATGGTACGCTTTCATCTCCGTCACGTAAGTTACACAAAAATAGTACCTAAGTAATGGGTGTGAGAACTCATTCCTATTTTATGTTTTATCTTGTTTAATGCAGTAATACATTCAGTATTCACGATACAAACATGTCATATGTCAAAGTGATGCAAAACAATTCACGCAGATCACATCAGGACGGTATATTGAAGTGCACTCTTTCGGCGGACGGATCGTTAATGTGGTCTTACCCCAAATAGATGTCCTGCATATCACAAATCTTCACGAAGGCTACTCTGATATAAATCTACACACATAACTAGATTAGCAACAATGGGGAATGTATGGTACGCTTTCATCTCCGTCACGTAAGTTACACGAAAATAGTACCTAAGTTATGGGTGTGAGAACTCATTCCCATTTTATGTTTAATCTTCTCTAATGCACTAATACATTCAGCATTCACTAGACAAACCTGTCATATGTCAAAGAAATTAAAAAAATTCACGCAGATCACACCAAAACGGTATTTTGAAGTGCACTCTTTCGGCGTACGGATCCTTAATGTGGTCTTACCCCAAGTAGATGTCCTCCATGTCACAAATCTTCACGAAGGCTAGACAGATATCACGCTACACACATAACTAGATTAACAGCAAATGGGAATGTACTGTACACTTTCATCTCCGTCACGTAAGTTACGAGAATATAGTACGTAACTTAAGGGTGTGAAAGCTCATTCCCATTTGATGTTTTATCTTGTCTAATGCAGTAGTACATTCAGTATTCACGAGACAAACCTGTCATATGTCAAAGTGATCGATAAAATTCACGCAGATCACACCAAAACGGTATTTTGAAGTGCACTCTTTCGGCGGACGGATCGTTAATGTGGTCTTACCCCAAATAGATGTCCTGCATGTCACAAATCTTCATGAAGGCTAGACTGATATTAAGCTACACACATAACTAGATTAGCAACAAAGGGGAATGTATGGTACGCTTTCATTTCCGTCACGTAAGTTACACGAAAATAGTACCTAAGTAATGGGTGCGAGAACTCATTCCCATTTTATGTTTTATTTTGTCTAATGCGGTAATACATTCAGTATTCACGATACAAACATGTCGTATATCAAAGTGATCGATAAAATTCACGCAGATCACACCAAAACGGTATTTTGAAGTGCACTCTTTCGGCGGACGGATCCTTAATGTGGTCTTACCCGAAGAAGAGGTCCTGCATGTCATAAATCTTCACGAAGGCTAGACTGATATCAAGCTACACCCATAACTAGATTAACAGCAAAGGGGAATGCATGGTTCGCTTTCTTCTCCGTCACGTAAGTTACGAGAATATAGTACGTAAGTTAAGGGTGTGAAAGCTCATTCCCATTTGATGTTTTATCTTGTCTAATGCAGTAGTACATTCAGTATTCACGAGACAAACCTGTCATATGTCAAAGTGATCGATAAAATTCACGCAGATCACACCAAAACGGTATTTTGAAGTGCACTCTTTCGGCGGACGGACCGTTAATGTGGTCTTACCCCAAATAGATGTCCTGCATGTCACAAATCTTCAAGAAGGCTAGACTGATATTAAGCTACACACATAACTAGATTAGCAACAAAGGGGAATGTATGGTACGCTTTCATGTCTGTCACGTAAGTTACACGAAAATAGTACCTAAGGAATGGGTTCGAGAACTCATTCCCATTTGATGTTTTATCTTGTCTAATGCAGTAATACATTCAGTATTCACGACACAAACATGTCATGTGTCAAAGTGATCGATAAAATTCACGCAGATCACTCCAAAACGGTATTTTGAAGTGCACTCTTTCGGCGGACGGATCCTTAATGTGGTCTTACCCGAAGAAGAGGTCCTGCATGTCATAAATCTTCACGAAGGCTAGACTGATATCAAGCTACACACATAACTAGATTAAAAACAAAGGGGAATGCATGGTTCGCTTTCTTCTCTGTCACGTAAGTTACAAGAATATAGTACATAAGTTAAGGGTGTGAGAATTCATTCCCATTTTTTGTTTTATCTTGTCTAATCCAGTAATACATTCAGTATTCACGATACAAACATGTCATATGTCAAATTGATCGATAAAATTCACGCAGATCACACCAAAACGGTGTTTTGAAGTGCACTCTTTCGGCGGACGGATCGATAATGTAGTCTTACCCCAATCAGATGTCCTGCATGTCACAAAGCTTCAAGAAGGCTAGACTGATATCAAGCTACACACATAACTAGATTAACAGCAAAGGGGAATGCATGGTTCGCTTTCTTCTCCGTCACGTAAGTTACGAGAATATAGTACGTAAGTTAAGGGTGTGAAAGCTCATTACCATTTGATGTTTTATCTTGTCTAATGCAGTAGTACAATCAGTATTCACGAGACAAACCTGTCATATGTCAAAGTGATCGATAAAATTCACGCAGATCACACCAAAACGGTATTTTGAAGTGCACTCTTTCGGCGGACGGACCGTTAATGTGGTCTTACCCCAAATAGATGTCCTGCATGTCACAAATCTTCAAGAAGGCTAGACTGATATTAAGCTACACACATAACAAGATTAGCAACAAAGGGGAATGTATGGTACGCTTTCATGTCTGTCACGTAAGTTACACGAAAATAGTACCTAAGGAATGGTTTCGAGAACTCATTCCCATTTTATGTTTTATCTTGTCTAATGCAGTAATACATTCAGTATTCACGACACAAACATGTCATGTGTCAAAGTGATCGATAAAATTCACGCAGATCACTCCAAAACGGTATTTTGAAGTGCACACTTTCGGCGGACGGATCCTTAATGTGGTCTTACCCGAAGAAGAGGTCCTGCATGTCATAAATCTTCACGAAGGCTAGACTGATATCAAGCTACACACATAACTAGATTAAAAACAAAGGGGAATGCATGGTTCGCTTTCTTCTCCGTCACGTAAGTTACAAGAATATAGTACATAAGTTAAGGGTGTGAGAACTCATTCCCATTTTTTGTTTTATCTTGTCTAATCCAGTAATACATTCAGTATTCACGATACAAACATGTCATATGTCAAATTGATCGATAAAATTCACGCAGATCACACCAAAACGGTGTTTTGAAGTGCACTCTTTCGGCGGACGGATCGATAATGTAGTCTTACCCCAAACAGATGTCCTGCATGTCACAAAGCTTCAAGAAGGCTAGACTGATATTAAGCTACATACATAACTAGATTAGCAACAAAGGGGAATGTATGGTACGCTTTCATCTCCGTCACGTAAGTTACACTAAAATAGTACCTAAGTAATGGGTGTGAGAACTCATTCCCATTTTATGTTTTATCTTGTCTAATGCAGTAATACATTCAGTATTCACGATACAAACATGTCATATGTCAAAGTGATCGAAAAAAATTCACGCAGATCACACCAAGACGGCATTTTGAAGTGCACTCTTTCGGCGGACGGATCCTTAATGTGGTCTTCCCCCAAATAGATGTCCTGCATGTCACAAATCTTCACGAAGGCTAGACTGATATTAAGCTACACACATAGCTAGATTAGCAACAAAGGGGAATGTATGGTACGCTTTCATCTCCGTCACGTAACTTATGAGAATATAGTACGTAAGTTAAGGGTGTGAAAGTTCATTCCCATTTGATGTTTTATCTTGTCTAATGCAGAAGTACATTCAGTATTCACGAGATAAACCTGTCATGTCAATGTGATCGATAAAATTCACGCAGATCACACCAAAACGGTATTTTGAAGTACACTCTTTCCGCGGACAGATCTTTAATGTGATCTTACCTGAAATAGATGTCCTGTATGTCACAAATCTTCAAGAAGACTAGACTGATATTAAGCTACACACATAACTAGATTAGCAACAAAGGGGAATGTATGGTACGCTTTCATCTCCGTCACGTAAGTTACACAAAAATAGTACCTAAGTAATGGGTGTGAGAACTCATTCCCATTTCTAGACTGATATCAAGCTACACACATAACTAGATTAACAGCAAAGGGGAATGCATGGTTCGCTTTCTTCTCCGTCACGTAAGTTACGAGAATATAGTACGTAAGTTAAGGGTGTGAAAGCTCATTCCCATTTGATGTTTTATCTTGTCTAATGCAGTAGTACATTCAGTATTCACGAGACAAACCTGTCATATGTCAAAGTGATCGATAAAATTCACGCAGATCACACCAAAACGGTATTTTGAAGTGCACTCTTTCGGCGGCGTTAATGTGGTCTTACCCCAAATAGATGTCCTGCATGTCACAAATCTTCAAGAAGGCTAGACTGATATTAAGCTACACACATAACTAGATTAGCAACAAAGGGGAATGTATGGTACGCTTTCATGTCTGTCACGTAAGTTACACGAAAATAGTACCTAAGGAATGGGTTCGAGAACTCATTCCCATTTTATGTTTTATCTTGTCTAATGCAGTAATACATTCAGTATTCACGACACAAACATGTCATGTGTCAAAGTGATCGATAAAATTCACGCAGATCACTCCAAAACGGTATTTTGAAGTGCACTCTTTCGGCGGACGGATCCTTAATGTGGTCTTACCCGAAGAAGAGGTCCTGCATGTCATAAATCTTCACGAAGGCTAGACTGATATCAAGCTACACACATAACTAGATTAAAAACAAAGGGGAATGCAAGGTTCGCTTTCTTCTCTGTCACGTAAGTTACAAGAATATAGTACAAAAGTTAAGGGTGTGAGAATTCATTCCCATTTTTTGTTTTATCTTGTCTAATCCAGTAATACATTCAGTATTCACGATACAAACATGTCATATGTCAAATTGATCGATAAAATTCACGCAGATCACACCAAAACGGTGTTTTGAAGTGCACTCTTTCGGCGGACGGATCGATAATGTAGTCTTACCCCAATCAGATGTCCTGCATGTCACAAAGCTTCAAGAAGGCTAGACTGATATCAAGCTACACACATAACTAGATTAACAGCAAAGGGGAATGCATGGTTCGCTTTCTTCTCCGTCACGTAAGTTACGAGAATATAGTACGTAAGTTAAGGGTGTGAAAGCTCATTACCATTTGATGTTTTATCTTGTCTAATGCAGTAGTACAATCAGTATTCACGAGACAAACCTGTCATATGTCAAAGTGATCGATAAAATTCACGCAGATCACACCAAAACGGTATTTTGAAGTGCACTCTTTCGGCGGACGCACCGTTAATGTGGTCTTACCCCAAATAGATGTCCTGCATGTCACAAATCTTCAAGAAGGCTAGACTGATATTAAGCTACACACATAACAAGATTAGCAACAAAGGGGAATGCATGGTACGCTTTCATGTCTGTCACGTAAGTTACACGAAAATAGTACCTAAGGAATGGTTTCGAGAACTCATTCCCATTTTATGTTTTATCTTGTCTAATGCAGTAATACATTCAGTATTCACGACACAAACATGTCATGTGTCAAAGTGATCGATAAAATTCACGCAGATCACTCCAAAACGGTATTTTGAAGTGCACACTTTCGGCGGACGGATCCTTAATGTGGTCTTACCCGAAGAAGAGGTCCTGCATGTAATAAATCTTCACGAAGGCTAGACTGATATCAAGCTACACACATAACTAGATTAAAAACAAAGGGGAATGCATGGTTCGCTTTCTTCTCCGTCACGTAAGTTACAAGAATATAGTACATAAGTTAAGGGTGTGAGAACTCATTCCCATTTTTTGTTTTATCTTGTCTAATCCAGTAATACATTCAGTATTCACGATACAAACATGTCATATGTCAAATTGATCGATAAAATTCACGCAGATCACACCAAAACGGTGTTTTGAAGTGCACTCTTTCGGCGGACGGATCGATAATGTAGTCTTACCCCAAACAGATGTCCTGCATGTCACAAAGCTTCAAGAAGGCTAGACTGATATTAAGCTACATACATAACTAGATTAGCAACAAAGGGGAATGTATGGTACGCTTTCATCTCCGTCACGTAAGTTACACTAAAATAGTACCTAAGTAATGGGTGTGAGAACTCATTCCCATTTTATGTTTTATCTTGTCTAATGCAGTAATACATTCAGTATTCACGATACAAACATGTCATATGTCAAAGTGATCGAAAAAAATTCACGCAGATCACACCAAGACGGCATTTTGAAGTGCACTCTTTCGGCGGACGGATCCTTAATGTGGTCTTCCCCCAAATAGATGTCCTGCATGTCACAAATCTTCACGAAGGCTAGACTGATATTAAGCTACACACATAGCTAGATTAGCAACAAAGGGGAATGTATGGTACGCTTTCATCTCCGTCACGTAACTTATGAGAATATAGTACGTAAGTTAAGGGTGTGAAAGTTCATTCCCATTTGATGTTTTATCTTGTCTAATGCAGAAGTACATTCAGTATTCACGAGATAAACCTGTCATGTCAATGTGATCGATAAAATTCACGCAGATCACACCAAAACGGTATTTTGAAGTACACTCTTTCCGCGGACAGATCTTTAATGTGATCTTACCTGAAATAGATGTCCTGTATGTCACAAATCTTCAAGAAGACTAGACTGATATTAAGCTACACACATAACTAGATTAGCAACAAAGGGGAATGTATGGTACGCTTTCATCTCCGTCACGTAAGTTACACAAAAATAGTACCTAAGTAATGGGTGTGAGAACTCATTCCCATTTCTAGACTGATATCAAGCTACACACATAACTAGATTAACAGCAAAGGGGAATGCATGGTTCGCTTTCTTCTACGTCACGTAAGTTACAAGAATATAGTACATAAGTTAAGGGTGTGAGAACTCATGCCCATTTTGTGTTTTATCTTGTCTAATGCAGTAATACATTCAGTATTCACGATACAAACATTTCATATGTCAAAGTGATCGAAAAAAATTCACGCAGATCACACCAAGACGGCATTTTGAAGTGCACTCTTTCGGCGGACGGATCCTTAATGTGGTCTTCCCCCAAATAGATGTCCTGCATGTCACAAATCTTCACGAAGGCTAGACTGGTATTAAGCTACACACATAACTAGATTAGCAACAAAGGGGAATGTATGGTACGCTTTCATCTCCGTCACGTAAGTTATGAGAATATAGTACGTAAGTTAAGGGTGTGAAAGCTCATTCCCATTTGATGTTTTATCTTGTCTAATGCAGTAGTACATTCAGTATTCACGAGACAAACCTGTCATGTGTCAATGTGATCGAAACAATTCATGCAGATCACACCAAAACGGTATTTTTTAAGTGCACTCTTTTGGCGGACGGATCGTTAATGTGGTCTTACCCCAAACAGATGTCCTGCATGTCAAAAATCTTCAAGAAGGCTAGACTGATATTAAGCTACACACATAACTAGATTAGCAACAAAGGGGAATGTATAGTACGCTTTCATCTTCGTCACGTATGTTACACGAAAATAGTACCTAAGTAATGGGTGTGAGAACTCATTCCCATTTTATGTTTTATCTTGTCTAATGCAGTAATACATTCAGTATTCACGATACAAACATGTCATATGTCAAAGTGATCAACAAAAATTCACGCAGATCACACCAATACGGCATTTTGAAGGGCACTCTTTCGGCGGACGGATCCTTAATGTGGTCTTCCCCCAAATAGATGTCCTGCATGTCACAAATCTTCACGAAGGCTAGACTGATATTAAGCTACACACATAGCTAGATTAGCAACAAAGAGGAATATATGGTACGCTTTCATATCCGTCACGTAAGTTATGAGAATACAGTACGTAAGTTAAGGGTGTGAAAGCTCATTCCCATTTGATGTTTTATCTTGTCTAATGCAGAAGTACATTCAGTATTCACGAGATAAACCTGTCATGTCAATGTGATCGAAACAATTCACGCAGATCACACCAAAACGGTATTTTGAAGTACACTCTTTCCGCGGACAGATCTTTAATGTGATCTTACCTCAAATAGATGTCCTGTATGTCACAAATCTTCAAGAAGACTAGACTGATATTAAGCTACACACATAACTAGATTAGCAACAATGGGGAATGTATGGTACGCTTTCATCTCCGTCACGTAAGTTACACGAAAATAGTACCTAAGTTATGGGTGTGAGAACTCATTCCCATTTTATGTTTAATCTTCTCTAATGCACTAATACATTCAGCGTTGACTAGACAAACCTGTCATATGTCAAAGAAAAAAAAAAATTCTCGCAGATCACACCAAAACGGTATTTTGATGTACACTCTTTCGGCGTACGGATCCTTAATGTGGTCTTACCCCAAGTAGATGTCCTCCATGTCACAAATCTTCGCGAAGGCTAGACAGATATCAAGCTACACACATAACTAGATTAACAGCAAAGGGGAATGTATTTTACACTTTCATCTCCGTCACGTAAGTTACGAGAATATAGTACGTAAATTAAGGGTGTGAAAGTTCATTCCCATTTGATGTTTTATGTTGTCTAATGCAGTAGTACATTCAGTATTCACGAGACAAACCTGTCATATGTCAAAGTGATCGAAAACATTCTCGCAGATCACACCAAAACGGTATTTTGAAGTGCACTCTTTCGGCGGACGGATCGTTAATGTGGTCTTACCCCAAATAGATGTCCTGCATGTCACAAATCTTCATGAAGGCTAGACTGATATTAAGCTACACACATAACTAGATTAGCAACAAAGGGGAATGTATGGTACGCTTTCATCTCCGTCACGTAAGTTACACGAAAATAGTACCTAAGTAATGGGTGCTAGAACTCATTCCCATTTTATGTGTTATCTTGTCTAATGCACTAATACATTCAGCATTCACTAGACAAACCTGTCATATGTCAAAGAAATAAAAAAAATTCACGCAGATCACACCAAAACGGTATTTTGAAGTGCACTCTTTCGGCGTACGGATCCTTAATGTGGTCTTACCCCAAGTAGATGTCCTCCATGTCACAAATCTTCACGAAGGCTAGACAGATATCAACCTACACACATAACTAGATTAACAGCAAAGGGGAATGTACTTTACACTTTCATCTCCGTCACGTAAGTTACGAGAATATATTACGTAAGTTAAGGGTGTGAAAGCTCATTCCCATTTGATGTTTTATGTTGTCTAATGCAGTAGTACATTCAGTATTCACGAGACAAACCTGTCATATGTCAAAGTGATCGATAAAATTCACGCAGATCACCCCAAAACGGTATTTTGAAGTGCACTCTTTCGGCGGACGGATCGTTAATGTGGTCTTACCCCAAATAGATGTCCTGCATGTCACAAATCTTCATGAATGCTAGACTGATATTAAGCTACACACATAACTAGATTAGCAACAAAGGGGAATGTATGGTACGCTTTCATCTCCGTCACGTAAGTTACACGAAAATAGTACCTAAGTTATGGGTGCGAGAACTCATTCCCATTTTATGTTTTATCTTGTCTAATGCACTAATACATTCAGCATTCACTAGACAAACCTGTCATATGTCAAAGAAAAAAAAACACGCAGATCACTCCAAAACGGTATTTTGAAGTGCACACTTTCGGCTGACGGATCGTTAATGTGGTCTTACCCCAAATAGATGTCCTGCATGTCACAAATCTTCATGAAGGCTAGACTGATATTAAGCTACACACATAACTAGATTAGCAACAAAGGTGAATGTATGGTACGCTTTCATCTCCGTCACGTAAGTTACAAGAATATAGTACATAAGTTAAGGGTGTGAGAACTCATTCCCATTTTATGTTTTATCTTTTCTAATGCAGTAATACATTCAGTATTCACGATACAAACATGTCATATGTCAAAGTGATCGATAAAATTCACGCAGATCACACCAAAACGGTATTTTGAAGTGCACTCTTTCGGCGGACGGATCGATAATGTAGTCTTACCCCAAACACATGTCCTGCATGTCACAAAGCTTCAAGAAGGCTAGACTGATATTAAGCTACACACATAACTAGATTAGCAACAAAGGGGAATGTATGGTAAGCTTTCATCTCCGTCACGTAAGTTACACGAAAATAGTACCTAAGTAATGGGTGTGAGAACTCATTCCCATTTTATGTTTTATCTTGTCTAATGTAGTAATACATTCAGTATTCACGATACAAACATGTCATATGTCAAAGTGATCGAAAAAAATTCACGCAGATCACACCAAGACGGCATTTTGAAGTGCACTCTTTCGGCGGACGGATCCTTAATGTGGTCTTCCCCCAAATAGATGTCCTGCATGTCACAAATCTTCACGAAGGCTAGACTGATATTAAGCTACACACATAACTAGATTAGCAACAAAGGGGAATGTATGGTACGCTTTCATCTCCGTCACGTAAGTTATGAGAATATAGTACGTAAGTTAAGGGTGTGAAAGCTCATTCCCATTTGATGTTTTATCTTGTCTAATGCAGTAGTACATTCAGTATTCACGAGACAAACCTGTCATATGTCAATGTGATCGAAACAATTCATGCAGATCACACCAAAACGGTATTTTTTAAGTGCACTCTTTCGGCGGACGGATCGTTAATGTGGTCTTACCCCAAACAGATGTCCTGCATGTCACAAATCTTCAAGAAGGCTAGACTGATATTAAGCTACACACATAACTAGATTAGCAACAAAGGGGAATGTATAGTACGCTTTCATCTTCGTCACGTATGTTACACGAAAATAGTACCTAAGTAATGGGTGTGAGAACTCATTCCCATTTTATGTTTTATCTTGTCTAATGCAGTAATACATTCAGTATTCACGATACAAACATGTCATATGTCAAAGTGATCAACAAAAATTCACGCAGATCACACCAATACGGCATTTTGAAGTGCACTCTTTCGGCGGACGGATCCTTAATGCGGTCTTCCCCCAAATAGATGTACTGCATGTCACAAATCTTCACGAAGGCTAGACTGATATTAAGCTACACACATAGCTAGATTAGCAACAAAGGGGAATGTATGGTACGCTTTCAACTCCGTCACGTAAGTTATGAGAATATAGTACGTAAGTTAAGGGTGTGAAAGCTCATTCCCATTTGATGTTTTATCTTGTCTAATGCAGAAGTACATTCAGTATTCACGAGATAAACCTGTCATGTCAATGTGATCGAACAAATTCACGCAGATCACACCAAAACGGTATTTTGAAGTACACTCTTTCCGCGGACAGATCTTTAATGTGATCTTACCTCAAATAGATGTCCTGTATGTCACAAATCTTCAAGAAGGCTAGACTGATATTAAGCTACACACATAACTAGATTAGCAACAATGGGGAATGTATGGTACGCTTTCATCTCCGTCACGTAAGTTACACGAAAATAGTACCTAAGTTATGGGTGTGAGAACTCATTCCCATTTTATGTTTAATCTTCTCTAATGCACTAATACATTCAGCATTCACTAGACAAACCTGTCATATGTCAAAGAAATATTTAAAAAACGCAGATCACACCAAAACGGTATTTTGATGTGCACTCTTTCGGCGTACGGATCCTTAATGTGGTCTTACGCCAAGTAGATGTCCTCCATGTCACAAATCTTCGCGAAGGCTAGCAGATATCAAGCTACACACATAACTAGATTAACAGCAAAGGGGAATGTATTTTACACTTTCATCTCCGTCACGTAAGTTACGAGAATATAGTACGTAAGTTAAGGGTGTGAAAGCTCATTCCCATTTGATGTTTTATGTTGTCTAATGCAGTAGTACATTCAGTATTCACGAGACAAACCTGTCATATGTCAAAGTGATCGATAAAATTCACGCAGATCACACCAAAACGGTATTTTGAAGTGCACTCTTTCGGCGGACGGATCGTTAATGTGGTCTTACCCCAAATAGATGTCCTGCATGTCACAAATCTTCATGAAGGCTAGACTGATATTAAGCTACACACATAACTAGATTAGCAACAAAGGGGAATGTATGGTACGCTTTCATCTCCGTCACGTAAGTTACACGAAAATAGTACCTAAGTAATGGGTGCGAGAACTCATTCCCATTTTATGTGTTATCTTGTCTAATGCAGTAATACATTCAGTATTCACGATTCAAACATGTCATATGTCAAAGTGATCAATAAAATTCACGCAGATCACACCAAAACGGTACTTTGAAGTGCACTCTTTCGGCGGACGGATCGATAATGTAGTCTTACCCCAAACAGATGTCCTGCATGTCACAAAACTTCAAGAAGGCTAGGCTGATATTAAGCTACACACATAACTAGATTAGCAACAAAGGGGAATGTATGGTACGCTTTCATCTCCCTCACGTAAGTTACACGAAAATAGTACCTAAGTAATGGGTGTGAGAACTCATTCCCATTTTATGTTTTATCTTGTCTAATGCAGTAATACATTCAGTATTCACGATACAAACATTGTCATATGTCAAAGTGATGCAAAACAATTCACGCAGATCACACCAGGACGGTATATTGAAGTGCACTCTTTCGGCGGACGGATCGTTAATGTGGTCTTACCCCAAATAGATGTCGTGCATGTCACAAATCTTCACGAAGGCTACTCTGATATAAATCTACACACATAACTAGATTAGCAACAATGGGGAATGAATGGTACGCTTTCATCTCCGTCACGTAAGTTACACGAAAATAGTACCTAAGTTATGGGTGTGAGAACTCATTCCCATTTTATGTTTAATCTTCTCTAATGCAATAATACATTCAGCATTCACTAGACAAACCTGGCATATGTCAAAGTAATCGATAAAATTCACGCAGATCACACCAAAACGGTATTTTGAAGTGCACTCTTTCGGCGGACGGATCCTTAATGTGGTCTTACCCCAAGTAGATGTCCTCCATGTCACAAATCATCACGAAGGCTAGACAGATATCAAGCTACACACATAACTAGATTAACAGCAAGGGGGAATGTATGGTTCGCTTTCTTCTCCGTCACGTAAGTTACGAGAATATAGTACGTAAGTTAATGGTGTGAAAGCTCATTCCCATTTGATGTTTTATCTTGTCTAATGCAGAAGTACATTCAGTATTCACGAGATAAACCTGTCATGTCAATGTGATCGAAAATATTCACGCAGATCACACTAAAACGGTATTTTGAAGTGCACTCTTTCCGCGGACAGATCTTTAATGTGGTCTTACCTCAAATAGATGTCCTGTATGTCACAAATCTTCAAGAAGACTAGATTGATATTAAGCTACACACATAACTAGATTAGCAACAAAGGGAATGTATGGTACGCTTTCATCTCCGTCACGTAAGTTACACGAAAATAGTACCTAAGTAATGGGTGTGAGAACTCATTCCCATTTTATGTTTTATCTTGTCTAATGCAGTAATACATTCAGTATTCACGATACAAACATGTCATATGTCAAAGTGATGGAAAACAATTCACGCAGATCACCCCAGGAGGGTATATTGAAGTGCACTCTTTCGGCGGACGGATCGTTAATGTGGTCTTACCCCAAATAGATGTCCTGCATGTCAAAAATCTTCACGAAGGCTACTCTGATATAAATCTACACACATAACTAGATTAGCAACAATGGGGAATGTATGGTACGCTTTCATCTCCGTCACGTAAGTTACACGAAAATAGTACCTAAGTTATGGGTGTGAGAACTCATTCCCATTTTATGTTTTATCTTCTCTAATGCACTAATACATTCAGCATTCACTAGACAAACCTGTCATATGTCAAAGAAATATATAAAAAAAACACGCAGATCACTCCAAAACGGTATTTTGAAGTGCACTCTTTCGGCGGACGGATCCTTAATGTGGTCTTACCCGAAGAAGAGGTCCTGCATGTCATAAATCTTCACGAAGGCTAGACTGATATCAAGCTACACACATAACTAGATTAACAGCAAAGGGCAATGCATGGTTCGCTTTCTTCTCCGTCACGTAAGTTACAAGAATATAGTACATAAGTTAAGGGTGTGAGAATTCATTCCCATTTTATGTTTTATCTTGTCTAATGCAGTAATACATTCAGTATTCACGATACAAACATGTCATATATCAAAGTGATCGATAGAATTCACGCAGATCACACCAAAACGGTATTTTGAAGTGCACTCTTTCGGCGGACGGATCGATAATGTTGTCTTACCCCAAACAGATGTCCTGCATGTCATAAAGCTTCAAGAAGGCTAGACTGATATTAAGCTACACACATCACTAGATTAGCAAGAAAGGGGAATGTATGGTACGCTTTCATCTCCGTCACGTAAGTTACACGAAAATAGTACCTAAGTAATTGGTGTGAGAACTCATTCCCATTTTATGTTTTATCATGTCTAATGCAGTAGTACATTCAGTATTCACGAGAAAAACCTGTCATATGTCAATGTGATCGAAACAATTCACGCAGATCACACCAGGACGGTATATTGAAGTGCACTCTTTCGGCGGACGGATCGTTAATGTGGTCTTACCCCAAACAGATGTCCTGCATGTCCGCCGAAAGAGTGCACTTCAAAATACCGTTTTGGTGTGATCTGCGTGAATTTTATCGATTACTTTGACATATGCCAGGTTTGTCTAGTGAATGCTGAATGTATTAGTGCATTAGAGAAGATTAAACATAAAATGGGAATGAGTTCTCACACCCATAACTTAGGTACTATTTTCGTGTAACTTACGTGACGGAGATGAAAGCGTACCATTCATTCTCCATTGTTGCTAATCTAGTTATGTGTGTAGATTTATATCAGAGTAGCCTTCGTGAAGATTTGTGACATGCACGACATCTATTTGGGGTAAGACCACATTAACGATCCGTCCGCCGAAAGAGTGCACTTCAATATACCGTCCTGGTATGATCTGCGTGAATTGTTTTGCATCAATTTGACATATGACATGTTTGTATCGTGAATACTGAATGTATTACTGCATTAGACAAGATAAAACATAAAATGGGAATGAGTTCTCACAACCATTACTTAGTTACTATTTTCGTGTAACTTACGTGAGGGAGATGAAAGCGTACCATACATTCCCCTTTGTTGCTAATCTAGTTATGTGTGTAGCTTAATATCAGTCTAGTCTTCTTGAAGATTTGTGACATACAGGACATCTATTTCAGGTAAGATCACATTAAAGATCTGTCCGCGGAAAGAGTGTACTTCAAAATACCGTTTTGGTGTGATCTGCGTGAATTTTATCGATCACATTGACATGACAGGTTTATCTCGTGAATACTGAATGTACTTCTGCATTAGACAAGATAAAACAACAAATGGGAATGAGCTTTCACACCCTTAACTTACATACTATATTCTCATAACTTACGTGACGGAGATGAAAGCGTACCATACATTCCCCTTTGTTGCTAATCTAGCTATGTGTGTAGCTTAATATCAGTCTAGCCTTCGTGAAGATTTGTGACATGCAGGACATCTATTTGGGGGAAGACCACATTAAGGATCCGTCCGCCGAAAGAGTGCACTTCAATATGCCGTCTTGGTGTGATCTGCATGAATTTTTTTCGATCACTTTGACATATGACATGTTTGTATCGTGAATACTGAATGTATTACTGCATTAGACAAGATAAAACATAAAATGGGAATGAGTTCTCACACCCATTACTTAGGTACTATTTTCGAGTAACTTACTTGACGGAGATGAAAGCGTACCATACATTCCCCTTTGTTGCTAATCTAGTTATGTGTGTAGCTTAATATCAGTCTAGTCTTCTTGAAGATTTGTGACATACAGGACATCTATTTGAGGTAAGATCACATTAAAGATCTGTCCGCGGAAAGAGTGTACTTCAAAATACCGTTTTGGTGTGATCTGCGTGAATTTTTTCGATCACATTGACATGACAGGTTTATCTCGTGAATACTGAATGTACTTCTGCATTAGACAAGATAAAACATCAAATGGGAATGAGCTTTCACACCCTTAACTTACGTACTATATTCTCATAACTTACGTGACGGAGTTGAAAGCGTACCATACATTCCCCTTTGTTGCTAATCTAGCTATGTGTGTAGCTTAATATCAGTCTAGCCTTCGTGAAGATTTGTGACATGCAGTACATCTATTTGGGGGAAGACCGCATTAAGGATCCGTCCGCCGAAAGAGTGCACTTCAAAATGCCGTATTGGTGTGATCTGCGTGAATTTTTGTTGATCACTTTGACATATGACATGTTTGTATCGTGAATACTGAATGTATTACTGCATTAGACAAGATAAAACATAAAATGGGAATGAGTTCTCACACCCATTACTTAGGTACTATTTTCGTGTAACATACGTGACGAAGATGAAAGCGTACTATACATTCCCCTTTGTTGCTAATCTAGTTATGTGTGTAGCTTAATATCAGTCTAGCCTTCTTGAAGATTTGTGACATGCAGGACATCTGTTTGGGGTAAGACCACATTAACGATCCGTCCGCCGAAAGAGTGCACTTAAAAAATACCGTTTTGGTGTGATCTGCATGAATTGTTTCGATCACATTGACATATGACAGGTTTGTCTCGTGAATACTGAATGTACTACTGCATTAGACAAGATAAAACATCAAATGGGAATGAGCTTTCACACCCTTAACTTACGTACTATATTCTCATAACTTACGTGACGGAGATGAAAGCGTACCATACATTCCCCTTTGTTGCTAATCTAGTTATGTGTGTAGCTTAATATCAGTCTAGCCTTCGTGAAGATTTGTGACATGCAGGACATCTATTTGGGGGAAGACCACATTAATGATCCGTCCGCCGAAAGAGTGCACTTCAAAATGCCGTCTTGGTGTGATCTGCGTGAATTTTTTTCGATCACTTTGACATATGACATGTTTGTATCGTGAATACTGAATGTATTACTACATTAGACAAGATAAAACATAAAATGGGAATGAGTTCTCACACCCTTAACTTATGTACTATATTCTTGTAACTTACGTGACGGAGAAGAAAGCGAACCATGCATTCCCCTTTGCTGTTAATCTAGTTATGTGTGTAGCTTGATATCTGTCTAGCCTTCGTGAAGATTTGTGACATGGAGGACATCTACTTGGGGTAAGACCACATTAAGGATCCGTACGCCGAAAGAGTGCACTTCAAAATACCGTTTTGGTGTGATCTGCGTGAATTTTTTTAATTTCTTTGACATATGACAGGTTTGTCTAGTGAATGCTGAATGTATTAGTGCATTAGACAAGATAACACATAAAATGGGAATGAGTTCTCGCACCCATTACTTAGGTACTATTTTCGTGTAACTTACGTGACGGAGATGAAAGCGTACCATACATTTCCCTTTGTTGCTAATCTAGTTATGTGTGTAGCTTAATATCAGTCTAGCCTTCATGAAGATTTGTGACATGCAGGACATCTATTTGGGGTAAGACCACATTAACGATCCGTCCGCCGAAAGTGTGCACTTCAAAATACCGTTTTGGAGTGATCTGCGTGTTTTTTTTTCTTTGACATATGACAGGTTTGTCTAGTGAATGCTGAATGTATTAGTGCATTAAACAAGATAAAACATAAAATGGGAATGAGTTCTCGCACCCATTACTTAGGTACTATTTTCGTGTAACTTACGTGACGGAGATGAAAGCGTACCATACATTCCCCTTTGTTGCTAATCTAGTTATGTGTGTAGCTTAATATCAGTCTAGCATTCATGAAGATTTGTGACATGCAGGACATCTATTTGGGGTAAGACCACATTAACGATCCGTCCGCCGAAAGAGTGCACTTCAAAATACCGTTTTGGTGTGATCTGCGAGAATTTTTTCGATCACTTTGACATATGACAGGTTTGTCTCGTGAATACTGAATATACTACTGCATTAGACAACATAAAACATCAAATGGGAATGAACTTTCACACCCTTAACTTACGTACTATATTCTCGTAACTTACGTGACGGAGATGAAAGTGTAAAATACATTCCCCTTTGCTGTTAATCTAGTTATGTGTGTAGCTTGATATCTGTCTAGCCTTCGCGAAGATTTGTGACATGGAGGACATCTACTTGGGGTAAGACCACATTAAGGATCCGTACGCCGAAAGAGTGTACATCAAAATACCGTTTTGGTGTGATCTGCGAGAATTTTTTTTATTTCTTTGACATATGACAGGTTTGTCTACTGAACGCTGAATGTATTAGTGCATTAGAGAAGATTAAACATAAAATTGGAATGAGTTCTCACACCCATAACTTAGGTACTATTTTCGTGTAACTTACGTGACGGAGATGAAAGCGTACCATACATTCCCCATTGTTGCTAATCTAGTTATGTGTGTAGCTTAATATCAGTCTAGTCTTCTTGAAGATTTGTGACATACAGGACATCTATTTGAGGTAAGATCACATTAAAGATCTGTCCGCGGAAAGAGTGTACTTCAAAATACCGTTTTGGTGTGATCTGCGTGAATTGTTTCGATCACATTGACATGACAGGTTTATCTCGTGAATACTGAATGTACTTCTGCATTAGACATGATAAAACATCAAATGGGAATGTGCTTTCACACCCTTAACTTACGTACTGTATTCTCATAACTTACGTGACGGATATGAAAGCGTACCATATATTCCCCTTTGTTGCTAATCTAGCTATGTGTGTAGCTTAATATCAGTCTAGCCTTCGTGAAGATTTGTGACATGCAGGACATCTATTTGGGGGAAGACCACATTAAGGATCCGTCCGCCGAAAGAGTGCCCTTCAAAATGCCGTATTGGTGTGATCTGCGTAAATTTTTGTTGATCACTTTGACATATGACATGTTTGTATCGTGAATACTGAATGTATTACTGCATTAGACAAGATAAAACATAAAATGGGAATGAGTTCTCACACCCATTACTTAGGTACTATTTTCGTGTAACATACGTGACGAAGATGAAAGCGTACTATACATTCCCCTTTGTTGCTAATCTAGTTATGTGTGTAGTTTAATATCAGTCTAGCCTTCTTGAAGATTTTTGACATGCAGGACATCTGTTTGGGGTAAGACCACATTAACGATCCGTCCGCCAAAAGAGTGCACTTAAAAAATAACGTTTTGGTGTGATCTGCGTGAATTTTATCGATCACTTTGACATATGACATGTTTGTATCGTGAATACTGAATGTATTACTGCATTAGACAAGATAAAACATAAAATGGGAAGAGTTCTCACACCCTTAACTTATGTACTATATTCTTGTAACTTACGTGACGGAGAAGAAAGCGAACCATGCATTCCCCTTTGCTGTTAATCTAGTTATGTGTGTAGCTTGATATCAGTCTAGCCTTCGTGAAGATTTATGACATGCAGGACCTCTTCTTCGGGTAAGACCACATTAAGGATCCGTCCGCCGAAAGAGTGCACTTCAAAATACCGTTTTGGAGTGATCTGCGTGTTTTTTTTTTCTTTGACATATGATAGGTTTGTCTAGTGAATGCTGAATGTATTAGTGCAATAGAGAAGATAAAACATAAAATGGGAATGAGTTCTCACACCCATAACTTAGGTACTATTTTCGTGTAACTTACGTGACGGAGATGAAAGCGTACCATACATTCCCCATTGTTGCTAATCTAGTTATGTGTGTAGATTTATATCAGAGTAGCCTTCGTGAAGATTTTTGACATGCAGGACATCTATTTGGGGTAAGACCACATTAACGATCCGTCCGCCGAAAGAGTGCACTTCAATATACCGTCCTGGTGTGATCTGCGTGAATTGTTTTCCATCACTTTGACATATGACATGTTTGTATCGTGAATACTGAATGTATTACTGCATTAGACAAGATAAAACATAAAATGGGAATGAGTTCTCACACCCATTACTTAGGTACTATTTTCGTGTAACTTACGTGACGGAGATGAAAGCGTACCATACATTCCCCTTTGTTGCTAATCTAGTTATGTGTGTAGCTTAATATCAATCTAGTCTTCTTGAAGATTTGTGACATACAGGACATCTATTTGAGGTAAGACCACATTAAACATCTGTCCGCGGAAAGAGTGCACTTCAAAATACCGTTTTTGTGTTATCTGCGTGAATATTTTCGATCACATTTACATATGACAGGTTTATGTCGTGAATACTGAATGTACTTCTGCATTAGACAAGATAAAACATCAAACGGGAATGAGCTTTCACACTCTTAACTTACGTACTATATTCTCATAACTTACGTGACGGAGATGAAAGCGTACCATACATTCCCCTTTATTGCTAATCTAGTTATGTGTTTAGCTTAATATCAGTCTAGCCTTCGTGAAGATTTGTGACATGCAGGACATCTATTTGGGGGAAGACCATATTAAGGATCCGTCCGCTGAAACAGTGCACTTCAAAATGCCATCTTGGTGTGATCTGCGTGAAAATTTTTCGATCACTTTGATATATGACATGTTTGTATCTTGAATACTGAATGTATTACTGCATTAGACAAGATAAAACATAAAATGGGAATGAGTTCTCACACCCATTATTTAGGTACTATTTTCGTGTAACTTACGTGACGGAGATGAAAGCGTACCATACATTACCCTTTGTTGCTAATCTAGTTATGTGTGTAGATTTATATCAGAGTAGCATTCGTGAAGATTTGTGACATGCACGACATCTATTTGGGGTAAGACCACATTAACGATCCGTCCGCCGAAAGAGTGCACTTCAATATACCGTCCTGGTGTGATCTGCGTGAATTGTTTTCCATCACTTTGACATATGACATGTTTGTATCGTGAATACTGAATGTATTACTGCATTAGACAAGATAAAACATAAAATGGGAATGAGTTCTCACACCCATTACTTAGGTACTATTTTCGTGTAACATACGTGACGAAGATAAAAGCGTACTATACATTCCCCTTTGTTGCTAATCTAGTTATGTGTGTAGCTTAATATCAGTCTAGCCTTCTTGAAGATTTATGACATGCAGGACATCTGTTTGGGGTAAGACCACATTAACGATCCGTCCGCCGAAAGAGTGCACTTAAAAAATACCGTTTTGGTGTGATCTGCATGAATTGTTTCGATCACATTGACATATGACAGGTTTGTCTCGTGAATACTGAATGTACTACTGCATTAGACAAGATAAAACATCAAATGGGAATGAGCTTTCACACCCTTAACTTACGTATTATATTCTCATAACTTACGTGACGGAGATGAAAGCGTACCATACATTCCCCTTTGTTGCTAATCTAGTTATGTGTGTAGCTTAATATCAGTCTAGCCTTCGTGAAGGTTTGTGACATGCAGGACATCTATTTGGGGGAAGACCACATTAAGGATCCGTGCGCCGAAAGAGTGCACTTCAAAATACCGTCTTGGTGTGATCTGCGTGAATTTTTTTCGATCACTTTGACATATGACATGTTTGTATCGTGAATACTGAATGTATTACTGCATTAGACAAGATAAAACATAAAATGGGAATGAGTTCTCACACCCATTACTTAGGTACTATTTTCGTGTAACTTACGTGACGGAGATGAAAGCGTACCATACATTCCCCTTTGTTGCTAATCTAGTTATGTGTGTAGCTTAATATCAGTCTAGCCTTCTTGAAGCTTTGTGACATGCAGGACATCTATTTGGGGTAAGACCACATTATCGATCCGTCCGCCGAAAGAGTGCACTTCAAAATACAGTTTTGGTGTGATCTGCATGAATTTTATCGATCACTTTGACATATGACATGTTTCTATCGTGGATACTGAATGTATTACTGCATTAGACAAGATAAAACATAAAATGGGAATGAGTTCTCACACCCTTAACTTATGTACTATATTCTTGTAACTTACGTGACGGAGAAGAAAGCGAACCATGCATTCCCCTTTGCTGTTAATCTAGTTATTTGTGTAGCTTGATATCAGTCTAACCTTCGTGAAGATTTATGACATGTAGGACCTCTTCTTCGGGTAAGACCACATTAAGTATCCGTCCGCCGAAAGAGTGGACTTCAAAATACCGTTTTGGAGTGAACTGCGTGTTTTTTTTTTTCTTTGACATATCACAGGTTTGTCTAGTGAATGCTGAATGTATTAGTGCATTAGAGAATATAAAACATAAAATGGGAATGAGTTCTCACACCCATAACTTAGGTACTATTTTCGTGTAACTTACGTGACGGAGATGAAAGCGTACCATACATTCCCCATTGTTGCTAAGCTAGTTATGTGTGTAGATTTATATCAGAGTAGCCTTCGTGAAGATTTTGACATGCAGGACATCTATTTGGGGTAAGACCACATTAACAATCCGTCCGCCGAAAGAGTGCACTTCAATATACCGTCCTGGTGTGATCTGCATGAGTTGTTTTCCATCACTTTGACATATGACATGTTTGTATCGTGAATACCGAATGTATTACTGCATTAGACAAGATAAAACATAAAATGGGAATGAGTTCTCACACCCATTACTTAGGTACTATTTTCGTGTAACTTACGTGACGGAGATGAAAGCGTACCATACATTCCCCATTGTTGCTAATCTAGTTATGTGTGTAGATTTATATCAGAGTAGCCTTCGTGAAGATTTGTGACATGCAGGACATCTATTTGTGGTAAGACCACATTAACGATCCGTCCGCCGAAAGAGTGCACTTCAATATACCGTCCTGGTGTGATCTGCGTGAATTGTTTTGCATCACTTTGACATATGACATGTTTGTATCGTGAATACTGAATGTATTACTGCATTAGACAAGATAAAACATAAAATGGGAATGAGTTCTCACACCCATTACTTAGGTACTATTTTCGTGTAACTTACGTGACGGAGATGAAAGCGTACCATACATTCCCCTTTGTTGCTAATCTAGTTATGTGTGTAGCTTAAAATCAGTCTAGCCTTCATGAAGATTTGTGACATGCAGGACATCTACTTGGGGTAAGACCACATTAACGATCCGTCCGCCGAAAGAGTGCACTTCAATATACCGTCCTGGTGTGATCTGCGTGAATTGTTTCGATCACATTGACATATGACAGGTTTGTCTCGTGAATACTGAATGTACTACTGCATTAGATAAGATAAAACATCAAATGGGAATGAGTTCTCACACCCTTAACTTACGTACTATATCCTCATAACTTATGTGACGGAGATGAAAGTGTACAGTACATTCCCTTTTGTTGCTAATCTAGCTATGTGTGTAGCTTGATATCTGTCTAGCCTTCGTAAAGATTTGTGACATGCAGGACATCTACTTGGGGTAAGACCACATTAAGGATCCGTACGCCGAAAGAGTGCACTTCAAAATACCGTTTTGGTGTGATCTTCGTGAATTGTATCGATCACTTTGACATATGACAGGTTTCTCTCGTGAATACTGAATGTATTACTGCATTAGACAAGATAAAACATAAAATGGGAATGAGTTCTCACACCCATTACTTAGGTACTATTTTCGTGTAACTTACGTGACGGAGATGAAAGCGTACCATACATTCCCCTTTGTTGCTAATCTAGTTATGTGTGTAGCTTAATATCAGTCTAGCCTTCTTGAAGCTTTGTGACATGCAGGACATATATTTGGGGTAAGACCATATTATCGATCTGTCCGCCGAAAGAGTGCACTTCAAAATACAGTTTTGGTGTGATCTGCGTGAATTTTATCGATCACTTTGACATATGACATGTTTCTATCGTGAATACTGAATGTATTACTGCATTAGACAAGATAAAACATAAAATGGGAATGAGTTCTCACACCCTTAACTTATGTACTATATTCTTGTAACTTACGTGACGGAGAAGAAAGCGAACCATGTATTCCCCTTTGCTGTTAATCTAGTTATGTGTGTAGCTTGATATCAGTCTAACCTTCTTGAAGATTTATGACATGCAGGACCTCTTCTTCGGGTAAGACCACATTAAGTATCCCTCCGCCGAAAGAGTGCACTTCAAAATACCGTTTTGGAGTGATCTGCGTGTTTTTTTTTCTTTGACATATCACAGGTTTGTCTAGTGAATGCTGAATGTATTAGTGCATTAGAGAAGATAAAACATAAAATGGGAATGAGTTCTCACACCCATAACTTAGGTACTATTTTCGTGTAACTTACGTGACGGAGATGAAAGCGTACCATACATTCCCCATTGTTGCTAAGCTAGTTATGTGTGTGGATTTATATCAGAGTAGCCTTCGTAAAGATTTTGACATGCAGGACATCTATTTGGGGTAAGACCACATTAACGATCCGTCCGCCGAAAGAGTGCACTTCAATATACCGTCCTGGTGTGATCTGCGTGAATTGTTTTCCATCACTTTGACATATGACATGTTTGTATCGTGAATACCGAATGTATTACTGCATTAGACAAGATAAAACATAAAATGGGAATGAGTTCTCACACCCATTACTTAGGTACTATTTTCGTGTAACTTACGTGACGGAGATGAAAGCGTACCATACATTCCCCATTGTTGCTAATCTAGTTATGTGTGTAGATTTATATCAGAGTAGCCTTCGTGAAGATTTGTGACATGCAGGACATCTATTTGGGGTAAGACCACATTAAAGATCCGTCCGCCGAAAGAGTGCACTTCAATATACCGTCCTGGTGTGATCTGCGTGAATTGTTTTGCATCACTTTGACATATGACATGTTTGTATCGTGAATACTGAATGTATTACTGCATTATACAAGATAAAACATAAAATGGGAATGAGTTCTCACACCCATTACTTAGGTACTATTTTCGTGTAACTTACGTGACGGAGATGAAAGCGTACCATACATTCCCCTTTGTTGTTAATCTAGTTATGTGTGTAGCTTAATATCAGTCTAGTCTTCTTGAAGATTTGTGACATACAGGACATCTATTTGAGGTAAGATCACTTTAAAAATCTGTCCGCGGAAAGAGTGTACTTCAAAATACCGTTTTGGTGTGATCTGCGTGAATTTTTTCGATCACATTGACATGACAGGTTTATCTCGTGGATACTAAATGTACTTCTGCATTAGACAAGATAAAACATCAAATGGGAATGAGCTTTCACACCCTTAACTTACGTACTATATTCTCATAACTTACGTGACGGAGATGAAAGCGTACCATACATTCCCCTTTGTTGCTAATCTAGTTATGTGTGTAGCTTAATATCAGTCTAGCCTTCGTGAAGATTTGTGACATGCAGGACATCTGTTTGGGGTAAGACCACATTAACGATCCGTCCGCCGAAAGAGTGCACTTCAATATACCGTCCTGGTGTGATCTGCGTGAATTGTTTCGATCACATTGACATATGACAGGTTTGTCTCGTGAATACTGAATGTACTACTGCATTAGACAAGATAAAACATCAAATGGGAATGAGCTTTCACACCCTTAACTTACGTACTATATTCTCATAACTTACGTGACGGAGATGAAAGCGTACCATACATTCCCCTTTGTTGCTAATCTAGTTATGTGTGTAGCTTAATATCAGTCTAGCCTTCTTGAAGATTTGTGACATGCAGGACATCTGTTTGGGGTAAGACCACATTATCGATACGTCCGCCGAAAGAGTGCACTTCAAAATACCGTTTTGGTGTGATCTGCGTGAATTTTATCGATCACTTTGACATATGACATGTTTGTATCGTGAATACTGAATGTATTACTGCAGTAGACAAGATACAACATAAAATGGGAATGAGTTCTCACACCCTTAACTTATGTACTATATTCTTGTAACTTACGTGACGGAGAAGAAAGCGAACCATGCATTCCCCTTTGCTGTTAATCTAGTTATGTGTGTAGCTTGATATCGATCTAGCCTTCGTGAATAATTATGACATGCAGGACCTCTTCTTCGGGTAAGACCACATTAAGGATCCGTCCACCGAAAGAGTACACTTCAAAATACCGTTTTGGAGTGATCTGCGTGAATTTTGTCGATCACTTTGACATATGACATGTTTGTATCGTGAGTACTGAATGTATTACTGCATTAGACAAGATAAAACATAAAATGGGAATGAGTTCTCGAACCCATTCCTTAGGTACTATTTTCGTGTAACTTACGTGACAGAGATGAAAGCGTACCATACATTCCCCTTTGTTGCTAATCTAGTTATGTGTGTAGCTTAATATCAGTCTAGCCTTCATGAAGATTTGTGACATGCAGGACATCTACTTGGTGTAAGACCACATTAACGATCCGTCCGACGAAAGAGTGCACTTCAATATACCGTCCTGGTGTGATCTGCGTGAATTGTTTCGATCACATTGACATATGACAGGTTTGTCTCGTGAATACTGAATGTACTACTGCATTAGACAAGATAAAACATGAAATGGGAATGAGTTCTCACACCCTTAACTTACGTACTATATTCTCATAACTTACGTGACGGAGATGAAAGTGTACAGTACATTCCCCTTTGTTGCTAATCTAGCTATGTGTGTAGCTTGATATCTGTCTAGCCTTCGTAAAGATTTGTGACATGCAGGACATCTACTTGGGGTAAGACCACATTAAGGATCCGTACGCCGAAAGAGTGCACTTCAAAATACCGTTTTGGTGTGATCTTCGTGAATTTTATCGATCACTTTGACATATGACAGGTTTGTCTCGTGAATACTGAATGTACTACTGCATTAGACAAGATAAAACATCAAATGGGAATGAGCTTTCACACCCTTAACTTACGTACTATATTCTCGTAACTTACGTGACGGAGATGAAAGTGTACAGTACATTCCCCTTTGCTGTTAATCTAGTTATGTATGTAGCTTGATATCTGTCTAGCCTTCGTGAAGATTTGTGACATGCAGGACATCTACTTGGGGTAAGACCACATTAAGGATCCGTACGCCGAAAGAGTGCACTTCAAAATACCGATTTGGTGTGATCTGCGTGAATTTTATCGATCACTTTGATATATGACATGTTTGTATCGTGAATACTGAATATATTACTGCATTAGACAAGATAAAACATAAAATGGGAATGAGTTCTCACACCCATAACTTACGTACTATTTTCGTGTAACTTACGTGACGGAGATGAAAGCGTACCATACATTCCCCATTGTTTCTAATCTAGTTATGTGTGTAGTTTTATATCAGAGTAGCCTTCGTGAAGATTTGTGACATGCAGGACATCTATTTGTGGTAAGACCACATTAAAGATCCGTCCGCCGAAAGAGTGCATTTCAATATACCGTCCTGGTGTGATCTGCGTGAATTGTTTTGCATCACTTTGACATATGACATGTTTGTATCGTGAATACTGAATGTATTACTGCATTAGACAAGATAAAACATAAAATGGGAATGAGTTCTCATACCCATTACTTAGGTACTATTTTCGTGTAACTTACGTGACGGAGATGAAAGCGTACCATACATTCCCCTTTGTTGCTAATCTAGTTATGTGTGTAGCTTAATATCAGTCTAGTCTTCTTGAAGATTTGTGACATACAGGACATCTATTTGAGGTAAGATCACATTAAAGATCTGTCCGCGGAAAGAGTGTACTTCAAAATACCGTTTTGGTGTGATCTGCGTGAATTTTTTCGATCACATTGACATGACAGGTTTATCTCGTGAATACTGAATGTACTTCTGCATTAGACAAGATAAAACATAAAATGGGAATGAGTTCTCACACCCATTACTTAGGTACTATTTTCGTGTAACTTACGTGACGAAGATGAAAGCGAACCATGCATTCCCCTTTGCTGTTAATCTAGTTATGTGTGTAGCTTGATATCAGTCTAGCCTTCGTGAAGATTTATGACATGCAGGACCTCTTCTTCGGGTAAGACCACATTAAGGATCCGTCCGCCGAAAGAGTGCACTTCAAAATACCGTTTTGGAGTGATCTGCGTGTTTTTTTTTTCTTTGACATATAACAGGTTTGTCTAGTGAATGCTGAATGTATTAGTGCATTAGAGAAGATAAAACATAAAATGGGAATGAGTTCTCACACCCATAACTTAGGTACTATTTTCGTGTAACTTACGTGACGGAGATGAAAGTGTACCATACATTCCCCATTGTTGCTAATCTAGCTATGTGTGTAGCTTAATATCAGTCTAGCCTTCGTGAAGATTTGTGACATGCAGGACATATATTTGGGGGAAGACCACATTAAGGATCCGTCCGCCGAAAGAGTGCACTTCAAAATGCCGTCTTGGTGTGATCTGCGTGAATTTTTTTCGATCACTTTGACATATGATATGTTTGTATCGTGAATACTGAATGTATTACTGCATTAGACAAGATAAAACATAAAATGGGAATGAATTCTCACACCCTTAACTTATGTACTATATTCTTGTAACTTACGTGACGGAGAAGAAAGCGAACCATGCATTGCCCTATGCTGTTAATCTAGTTATGTTTGTAGCTTGATATCAGTCTAGCCTTCGTGAAGATTTATGACATGCAGGACCTCTTCTTCGGGTAAGACCACATTAAGGATCCGTCCTCCGAAAGAGTGCACTTTAAAATACCGTTTTGGAGTGATTTTTTCTAGTGAATGCTGAATGTATTAGTGCATTAGAGAAGATAAAACTTAAAATGGGACTTAGGTACTATTTTCGTGTAACTTACGTTACGGAGATGAAAGCGTACCATACATTCCCCATTGTTGCTAATCTAGTTATGTGTGTAGATTTATATCAGAGTAGCCTTCGTGAAGATTTTTGACATGCAGGACATCTATTTGGGGTAAGACCACATTAACAATCCGTCCGCCGAAAGAGTGCACTTCAATATACCGGTTTGGTGTGATCTGCGTTAATTTTTTCGATCACTTTGGCATATGACAGGTTTGTCTCGTGAATATTGAATGTACTACTGCATTAGACAAGATAAAACATCAAATGGGAATGAGCTTTCACACCCTTAACTTACGTACTATATTCTTGTAACTTACGTGACGGAGATGAAAACGTACCATACATTCCTCTTTACTGTTAATCTATTCATGTGTGTAGCTTGATATCAATCTAGCCTTCATGAAGATTTGTGACGTGCATTACATCTATTTGGGGTAAGACCACATTAAGGATCCGTCCGCGGAAAGAGTGCACTTCAAAATACCGGTTTGGTGTGATGTGCGTGATTTTTTCGATCACTTTGATATATGGCAGGTTTGCCTAGTGAATACTGAATGTACTGCTGCATTAGACATGATAAAACATCAAATGGGAATGAGATTTTCACACCCTTAACTTACGTACTTTATTCTTGTAACTTACGTGACGCAGATGAAAGCGTACCGTGCATTCCCCTTCGCTGTTAATCTAGTTATGTGTGTGGCTTGATATCAGTCTAGCCTTCGTGAAGATTTGTGACATGCAGGACATCTATTTGGGGGAAGACCACATTAAGGATCCGTCCGCCGAAAGAGTGCCCTTCAAAATGCCGTATTGGTGTGATCTGCGTAAATTTTTGTTGATCACTTTGACATATGACATGTTTGTATCGTGAATACTGAATGTATTACTGCATTAGACAAGATAAAACATAAAATGGGAATGAGTTCTCACACCCATTACTTAGGTACTATTTTCGTGTAACATACGTGACGAAGATGAAAGCGTACTATACATTCCCCTTTGTTGCTAATCTAGTTATGTGTGTAGCTTAATATCAGTCTAGCCTTCTTGAAGATTTTTGACATGCAGGACATCTGTTTGGGGTAAGACCACATTAACGATCCGTCCGCCAAAAGAGTGCACTTAAAAAATACCGTTTTGGTGTGATCTGCGTGAATTTTATCGATCACTTTGACATATGACATGTTTGTATCGTGAATACTGAATGTATTACTGCATTAGACAAGATAAAACATAAAATGGGAAGAGTTCTCACACCCTTAACTTATGTACTATATTCTTGTAACTTACGTGACGGAGAAGAAAGCGAACCATGCATTCCCCTTTGCTGTTAATCTAGTTATGTGTGTAGCTTGATATCAGTCTAGCCTTCGTGAAGATTTATGACATGCAGGACCTCTTCTTCGGGTAAGACCACATTAAGGATCCGTCCGCCGAAAGAGTGCACTTCAAAATACCGTTTTGGAGTGATCTGCGTGTTTTTTTTTCTTTGACATATGACAGGTTTGTCTAGTGAATGCTGAATGTATTAGTGCAATAGAGAAGATAAAACATAAAATGGGAATGAGTTCTCACACCCATAACTTAGGTACTATTTTCGTGTAACTTACGTGACGGAGATGAAAGCGTACCATACATTCCCCTTTGTTGCTAATCTAGTTATGTGTGTAGCTTAATATCAGTCTAGCCTTCTTGAAGCATTGTGACATGCAGGACATCTGTTTGGGGTAAGACCACATTATCGATCCGTCCGCCGAAACAGTGCACTTCAAAATACCGTTTTGGTGTGATCTGCGTGAATTTTATCGATCACTTTGACATATGACATGTTTGTATCGTGAATACTGAATGTATTACTGCATTAGACAAGATAAAACATAAAATGGGAAGAGTTCTCACACCCTTAACTTATGTACTATATTCTTGTAACTTACGTGACGGAGAAGAAAGCGAACCATGCATTCCCCTTTGCTGTTAATCTAGTTATGTGTGTAGCTTGATATCAGTCTAGCCTTCGTGAAGATTTATGACATGCAGGACCTCTTCTTCGGGTAAGACCACATTAAGGATCCGTCCGCCGAAAGAGTGCACTTCAAAATACCGTTTTGGAGTGATCTGCGTGTTTTTTTTTTCTTTGACATATGATAGGTTTGTCTAGTGAATGCTGAATGTATTAGTGCAATAGAGAAGATAAAACATAAAATGGGAATGAGTTCTCACACCCATAACATAGGTACTATTTTCGTGTAACTTACGTGACGGAGATGAAAGCGTACCATACATTCCCCATTGTTGCTAATCTAGTTATGTGTGTAGATTTATATCAGAGTAGCCTTCGTGAAGATTTTTGACATGCAGGACATCTATTTGGGGTAAGACCACATTAACGATCCGTCCGCCGAAAGAGTGCACTTCAATATACCGTCCTGGTGTGATCTGCGTGAATTGTTTTCCATCACTTTGACATATGACATGTTTGTATCGTGAATACTGAATGTATTACTGCATTAGACAAGATAAAACATAAAATGGGAATGAGTTCTCACACCCATTACTTAGGTACTATTTTCGTGTAACTTACGTGACGGAGATGAAAGCGTACCATACATTCCCCTTTGTTGCTAATCTAGTTATGTGTGTAGCTTAATATCAATCTAGTCTTCTTGAAGATTTGTGACATACAGGACATCTATTTGAGGTAAGACCACATTAAACATCTGTCCGCGGAAAGAGTGCACTTCAAAATACCGTTTTTGTGTTATCTGCGTGAATATTTTCGATCACATTTACATATGACAGGTTTATGTCGTGAATACTGAATGTACTTCTGCATTAGACAAGATAAAACATCAAACGGGAATGAGCTTTCACACTCTTAACTTACGTACTATATTCTCATAACTTACGTGACGGAGATGAAAGCGTACCATACATTCCCCTTTATTGCTAATCTAGTTATGTGTTTAGCTTAATATCAGTCTAGCCTTCGTGAAGATTTGTGACATGCAGGACATCTATTTGGGGGAAGACCATATTAAGGATCCGTCCGCCGAAACACTGCACTTCAAAATGCCATCTTGGTGTGATCTGCGTGAAAATTTTTCGATCACTTTGATATATGACATGTTTGTATCTTGAATACTGAATGTATTACTGCATTAGACAAGATAAAACATAAAATGGGAATGAGTTCTCACACCCATTACTTAGGTACTATTTTCGTGTAACTTACGTGACGGAGATGAAAGCGTACCATACATTACCCTTTGTTGCTAATCTAGTTATGTGTGTAGATTTATATCAGAGTAGCATTCGTGAAGATTTGTGACATGCACGACATCTATTTGGGGTAAGACCACATTAACGATCCGTCCGCCGAAAGAGTGCACTTCAATATACCGTCCTGGTGTGATCTGCGTGAATTGTTTTCCATCACTTTGACATATGACATGTTTGTATCGTGAATACTGAATGTATTACTGCATTAGACAAGATAAAACATAAAATGGGAATGAGTTCTCACACCCATTACTTAGGTACTATTTTCGTGTAACATACGTGACGAAGATAAAAGCGTACTATACATTCCCCTTTGTTGCTAATCTAGTTATGTGTGTAGCTTAATATCAGTCTAGCCTTCTTGAAGATTTATGACATGCAGGACATCTGTTTGGGGTAAGACCACATTAACGATCCGTCCGCCGAAAGAGTGCACTTAAAAAATACCGTTTTGGTGTGATCTGCATGAATTGTTTCGATCACATTGACATATGACAGGTTTGTCTCGTGAATACTGAATGTACTACTGCATTAGACAAGATAAAACATCAAATGGGAATGAGCTTTCACACCCTTAACTTACGTATTATATTCTCATAACTTACGTGACGGAGATGAAAGCGTACCATACATTCCCCTTTGTTGCTAATCTAGTTATGTGTGTAGCTTAATATCAGTCTAGCCTTCGTGAAGGTTTGTGACATGCAGGACATCTATTTGGGGGAAGACCACATTAAGGATCCGTGCGCCGAAAGAGTGCACTTCAAAATACCGTCTTGGTGTGATCTGCGTGAATTTTTTTCGATCACTTTGACATATGACATGTTTGTATCGTGAATACTGAATGTATTACTGCATTAGACAAGATAAAACATAAAATGGGAATGAGTTCTCACACCCATTACTTAGGTACTATTTTCGTGTAACTTACGTGACGGAGATGAAAGCGTACCATACATTCCCCTTTGTTGCTAATCTAGTTATGTGTGTAGCTTAATATCAGTCTAGCCTTCTTGAAGCTTTGTGACATGCAGGACATCTATTTGGGGTAAGACCACATTATCGATCCGTCCGCCGAAAGAGTGCACTTCAAAATACAGTTTTGGTGTGATCTGCATGAATTTTATCGATCACTTTGACATATGACATGTTTCTATCGTGGATACTGAATGTATTACTGCATTAGACAAGATAAAACATAAAATGGGAATGAGTTCTCACACCCTTAACTTATGTACTATATTCTTGTAACTTACGTGACGGAGAAGAAAGCGAACCATGCATTCCCCTTTGCTGTTAATCTAGTTATTTGTGTAGCTTGATATCAGTCTAACCTTCGTGAAGATTTATGACATGTAGGACCTCTTCTTCGGGTAAGACCACATTAAGTATCCGTCCGCCGAAAGAGTGGACTTCAAAATACCGTTTTGGAGTGAACTGCGTGTTTTTTTTTTCTTTGACATATCACAGGTTTGTCTAGTGAATGCTGAATGTATTAGTGCATTAGAGAAGATAAAACATAAAATGGGAATGCGTTCTCACACCCATAACTTAGGTACTATTTTCGTGTAACTTACGTGACGGAGATGAAAGCGTACCATACATTCCCCATTGTTGCTAAGCTAGTTATGTGTGTAGATTTATATCAGAGTAGCCTTCGTGAAGATTTTGACATGCAGGACATCTATTTGGGGTAAGACCACATTAACAATCCGTCCGCCGAAAGAGTGCACTTCAATATACAGTCCTGGTGTGATCTGCATGAGTTGTTTTCCATCACTTTGACATATGACATGTTTGTATCGTGAATACCGAATGTATTACTGCATTAGACAAGATAAAACATAAAATGGGAATGAGTTCTCACACCCATTACTTAGGTACTATTTTCGTGTAACTTACGTGACGGAGATGAAAGCGTACCATACATTCCCCATTGTTGCTAATCTAGTTATGTGTGTAGATTTATATCAGAGTAGCCTTCGTGAAGATTTGTGACATGCAGGACATCTATTTGTGGTAAGACCACATTAACGATCCGTCCGCCGAAAGAGTGCACTTCAATATACCGTCCTGGTGTGATCTGCGTGAATTGTTTCGATCACATTGACATATGACAGGTTTGTCTCGTGAATACTGAATGTACTACTGCATTAGATAAGATAAAACATCAAATGGGAATGAGTTCTCACACCCTTAACTTACGTACTATATCCTCATAACTTATGTGACGGAGATGAAAGTGTACAGTACATTCCCTTTTGTTGCTAATCTAGCTATGTGTGTAGCTTGATATCTGTCTAGCCTTCGTAAAGATTTGTGACATGCAGGACATCTACTTGGGGTAAGACCACATTAAGGATCCGTACGCCGAAAGAGTGCACTTCAAAATACCGTTTTGGTGTGATCTTCGTGAATTGTATCGATCACTTTGACATATGACAGGTTTCTCTCGTGAATACTGAATGTATTACTGCATTAGACAAGATAAAACATAAAATGGGAATGAGTTCTCACACCCATTACTTAGGTACTATTTTCGTGTAACTTACGTGACGGAGATGAAAGCGTACCATACATTCCCCTTTGTTGCTAATCTAGTTATGTGTGTAGCTTAATATCAGTCTAGCCTTCTTGAAGCTTTGTGACATGCAGGACATATATTTGGGGTAAGACCATATTATCGATCTGTCCGCCGAAAGAGTGCACTTCAAAATACAGTTTTGGTGTGATCTGCGTGAATTTTATCGATCACTTTGACATATGACATGTTTCTATCGTGAATACTGAATGTATTACTGCATTAGACAAGATAAAACATAAAATGGGAATGAGTTCTCACACCCTTAACTTATGTACTATATTCTTGTAACTTACGTGACGGAGAAGAAAGCGAACCATGCATTCCCCTTTGCTGTTAATCTAGTTATGTGTGTAGCTTGATATCAGTCTAACCTTCTTGAAGATTTATGACATGCAGGACCTCTTCTTCGGGTAAGACCACATTAAGTATCCCTCCGCCGAAAGAGTGCACTTCAAAATACCGTTTTGGAGTGATCTGCGTGTTTTTTTTTCTTTGACATATCACAGGTTTGTCTAGTGAATGCTGAATGTATTAGTGCATTAGAGAAGATAAAACATAAAATGGGAATGAGTTCTCACACCCATAACTTAGGTACTATTTTCGTGTAACTTACGTGACGGAGATGAAAGCGTACCATACATTCCCCATTGTTGCTAAGCTAGTTATGTGTGTGGATTTATATCAGAGTAGCCTTCGTAAAGATTTTGACATGCAGGACATCTATTTGGGGTAAGACCACATTAACGATCCGTTCGCCGAAAGAGTGCACTTCAATATACCGTCCTGGTGTGATCTGCGTGAATTGTTTTCCATCACTTTGACATATGACATGTTTGTATCGTGAATACCGAATGTATTACTGCATTAGACAAGATAAAACATAAAATGGGAATGAGTTCTCACACCCATTACTTAGGTACTATTTTCGTGTAACTTACGTGACGGAGATGAAAGCGTACCATACATTCCCCATTGTTGCTAATCTAGTTATGTGTGTAGATTTATATCAGAGTAGCCTTCGTGAAGATTTGTGACATGCAGGACATCTATTTGGGGTAAGACCACATTAAAGATCCGTCCGCCGAAAGAGTGCACTTCAATATACCGTCCTGGTGTGATCTGCGTGAATTGTTTTGCATCACTTTGACATATGACATGTTTGTATCGTGAATACTGAATGTATTACTGCATTATACAAGATAAAACATAAAATGGGAATGAGTTCTCACACCCATTACTTAGGTACTATTTTCGTGTAACTTACGTGACGGAGATGAAAGCGTACCATACATTCCCCTTTGTTGTTAATCTAGTTATGTGTGTAGCTTAATATCAGTCTAGTCTTCTTGAAGATTTGTGACATACAGGACATCTATTTGAGGTAAGATCACTTTAAAAATCTGTCCGCGGAAAGAGTGTACTTCAAAATACCGTTTTGGTGTGATCTGCGTGAATTTTTTCGATCACATTGACATGACAGGTTTATCTCGTGGATACTAAATGTACTTCTGCATTAGACAAGATAAAACATCAAATGGGAATGAGCTTTCACACCCTTAACTTACGTACTATATTCTCATAACTTACGTGACGGAGATGAAAGCGTACCATACATTCCCCTTTGTTGCTAATCTAGCTATGTGTGTAGCTTAATATCAGTCTAGCCTTCGTGAAGATTTGTGACATGCAGGACATCTGTTTGGGGTAAGACCACATTAACGATCCGTCCGCCGAAAGAGTGCACTTCAATATACCGTCCTGGTGTGATCTGCGTGAATTGTTTCGATCACATTGACATATGACAGGTTTGTCTCGTGAATACTGAATGTACTACTGCATTAGACAAGATAAAACATCAAATGGGAATGAGCTTTCACACCCTTAACTTACGTACTATATTCTCATAACTTACGTGACGGAGATGAAAGCGTACCATACATTCCCCTTTGTTGCTAATCTAGTTATGTGTGTAGCTTAATATCAGTCTAGCCTTCTTGAAGATTTGTGACATGCAGGACATCTGTTTGGGGTAAGACCACATTATCGATACGTCCGCCGAAAGAGTGCACTTCAAAATACCGTTTTGGTGTGATCTGCGTGAATTTTATCGATCACTTTGACATATGACATGTTTGTATCGTGAATACTGAATGTATTACTGCAGTAGACAAGATACAACATAAAATGGGAATGAGTTCTCACACCCTTAACTTATGTACTATATTCTTGTAACTTACGTGACGGAGAAGAAAGCGAACCATGCATTCCCCTTTGCTGTTAATCTAGTTATGTGTGTAGCTTGATATCGATCTAGCCTTCGTGAATAATTATGACATGCAGGACCTCTTCTTCGGGTAAGACCACATTAAGGATCCGTCCACCGAAAGAGTACACTTCAAAATACCGTTTTGGAGTGATCTGCGTGAATTTTGTCGATCACTTTGACATATGACATGTTTGTATCGTGAATACTGAATGTATTACTGCAGTAGACAAGATACAACATAAAATGGGAATGAGTTCTCACACCCTTAACTTATGTACTATATTCTTGTAACTTACGTGACGGAGAAGAAAGCGAACCATGCATTCCCCTTTGCTGTTAATCTAGTTATGTGTGTAGCTTGATATCGATCTAGCCTTCGTGAATAATTATGACATGCAGGACCTCTTCTTCGGGTAAGACCACATTAAGGATCCGTCCACCGAAAGAGTACACTTCAAAATACCGTTTTGGAGTGATCTGCGTGAATTTTGTCGATCACTTTGACATATGACATGTTTGTATCGTGAGTACTGAATGTATTACTGCATTAGACAAGATAAAACATAAAATGGGAATGAGTTCTCGAACCCATTCCTTAGGTACTATTTTCGTGTAACTTACGTGACAGAGATGAAAGCGTACCATACATTCCCCTTTGTTGCTAATCTAGTTATGTGTGTAGCTTAATATCAGTCTAGCCTTCATGAAGATTTGTGACATGCAGGACATCTACTTGGTGTAAGACCACATTAACGATCCGTCCGACGAAAGAGTGCACTTCAATATACCGTCCTGGTGTGATCTGCGTGAATTGTTTCGATCACATTGACATATGACAGGTTTGTCTCGTGAATACTGAATGTACTACTGCATTAGACAAGATAAAACATGAAATGGGAATGAGTTCTCACACCCTTAACTTACGTACTATATTCTCATAACTTACGTGACGGAGATGAAAGTGTACAGTACATTCCCCTTTGTTGCTAATCTAGCTATGTGTGTAGCTTGATATCTGTCTAGCCTTCGTAAAGATTTGTGACATGCAGGACATCTACTTGGGGTAAGACCACATTAAGGATCCGTACGCCGAAAGAGTGCACTTCAAAATACCGTTTTGGTGTGATCTTCGTGAATTTTATCGATCACTTTGACATATGACAGGTTTCTCTCGTGAATACTGAATGTACTACTGCATTAGACAAGATAAAACATAAAATGGGAATGAGTTCTCGAACCCATAACTTACGTACTATTTTCGTGTAACTTACGTGACGGAGATGAAAGCGTACCATACATTCCCCATTGTTTCTAATCTAGTTATGTGTGTAGTTTTATATCAGAGTAGCCTTCGTGAAGATTTGTGACATGCAGGACATCTATTTGTGGTAAGACCACATTAAAGATCCGTCCGCCGAAAGAGTGCATTTCAATATACCGTCCTGGTGTGATCTGCGTGAATTGTTTTGCATCACTTTGACATATGACATGTTTGTATCGTGAATACTGAATGTATTACTGCATTAGACAAGATAAAACATAAAATGGGAATGAGTTCTCATACCCATTACTTAGGTACTATTTTCGTGTAACTTACGTGACGGAGATGAAAGCGTACCATACATTCCCCTTTGTTGCTAATCTAGTTATGTGTGTAGTTTTATATCAGAGTAGCCTTCGTGAAGATTTTTGACATGCAGGACATCTATTTGGGGTAAGACCACATTAACAATCCGTCCGCCGAAAGAGTGCACTTCAATATACCGGTTTGGTGTGATCTGCGTTAATTTTTTCGATCACTTTGGCATATGACAGGTTTGTCTCGTGAATATTGAATGTACTACTGCATTAGACAAGATAAAACATCAAATGGGAATGAGCTTTCACACCCTTAACTTACGTACTATATTCTTGTAACTTACGTGACGGAGATGAAAACGTACCATACATTCCTCTTTGCTGTTAATCTATTCATGTGTGTAGCTTGATATCAATCTAGCCTTCATGAAGATTTGTTACGTGCATTACATCTATTTGGGGTAAGACCACATTAAGGATCCGTCCGCGGAAAGAGTGCACTTCAAAATACCGGTTTGGTGTGATGTGCGTGATTTTTTCGATCACTTTGATATATGGCAGGTTTGCCTAGTGAATACTGAATGTACTGCTGCATTAGACATGATAAAACATCAAATGGGAATGAGATTTTCACACCCTTAACTTACGTACTTTATTCTTGTAACTTACGTGACGCAGATGAAAGCGTACCGTGCATTCCCCTTCGCTGTTAATCTAGTTATGTGTGTGGCTTGATATCAGTCTAGCCTTCGTGAAGATTTATGATATGCAGGACCTCTATTTCGGGTGAGACCACATTAAGGATCCGTCCGCCGAATGAATGCACTTCAAAATACCATTCTGGTGTGATCAGCGTGAATTTTCTGTATCACTTTGACATATGACAGGTTTGCCTCGTTAATACTGAATGCACTACTGCATTAGACATGATAAAACATGAAATGGGAATGAGTTTTCACACCCATAACTTACGTACTATATTCTTGTAACTTACGTGACGGAGATGAAAGCGTTCCATACATTCCCCTTTGCTGTTAATCTAGTTATGTGTGTAGCTTGATATCAGTGTAGCCTTCGTAAAGATTTATGATATGCAGGACCTCTATTTCGGGTGAGACCACATTAAGGATCCGTCCGCCGAATGAATGCACTTCAAAATACCGTTATGGTGTGATCAGCGTGAATTTTCTCGATCACTTTGATTTATGGCAGGTTTTCCTCGTGAATACTGAATGTACTACTGCATTAGACATGATAAAACATCAAATGGGAATGAGTTTTCACACCCTTAACTTATGTACTATTTTCTTGTAACTTACGTGAAGGAGAAGAAAGCGTACCATGCATTCCCCTTTGCTGTTAATCTAGTTATGTGTGTAGCTTGATATAAGTCTAGCCTTCGTGAAGATTTATGACATGCAGGACCTCTACTTCGGGTAAGACCACATTAAGGATCCGTCCACCGAAAGAGTGCACTTCAAAATACCGTTTAGGAGTGATCTGCGTGAATTTTCTCGATCACTTTGACATATGGCAGGTTTTCCTCGTGAATACTGAATGTACTACTGCATTAGACATGATAAAACTTCAAATGGGAATGAGCTTTCACACCCTTAACTTACGTACTATATTCTTGTAACTTACGTGACGGAGATGAAAGCGTTCCATACATTCCCCTTTGCTGTTAATCTAGTTATGTGTGTGGCTTGATATCAGTCTAGCCTTCGTGAAGATTTATGACATGCAGGACCTCTATTTCGCGTGAGACCACATTAAGGATCAGTCCGCCGAATGAATGCACTTCAAAATACCGTTCAGGTGTGATCAGCGTGAATTTTCTCGATCACTTTGACATATGACAGGTTTGCCTCGTGAATACTGAATGTACTACTGCATTAGACATGATAAAACATTAAATGGGAATTAGTTTTCACACCCTTAACTTACGTACTATATTCTTGTAACTTACGTGACGGAGATGAAAGCGTTCCATACATTCCCCTTTGCTGTTAATCTAGTTATGTGTGTAGCTTGATATCAGTCTAGCCTTCGTAAACATTTATGACATGCAGGACCTCTATTTCGGGTAAGACCACATTAAGGATCCATCCGCCGAATGAATGCACTTCAAAATACCGTTTTGGTGTGATCAGCGTGAATTGTTTCGATCACTTTGACATATGGCAGGTTTGTCTAGTAAATACTGAATGTACTGCTGCATTAGACATGATAAAACATCAAATGGGAATGAGTTTTTCACACCCTTAATTTACGTACTATATTCTTGTAACTTACGTGACGGAGATGAAAGCGTACCATACTTTCCCATTTGTTGCTAATCTAGTTATGTGTGTAGCTTAATATCAGTCTAGCCTTCGTGAAGATTTGTGACATGCAGGACCTCTATTTCGGGTAAGACTACATTAAGGATCCGTCCGCCGAAAGAGTGCACTTCAAAATACCGTCTTGGTGTGATCTGCGTGAATTTTTTCGATCACTTTCATATGTGATATGTTTGTATCGTGAATACTGAATGTACTACTGCATTAGACATGATAAAACATAAAATGGGAATAAGTTCTCACACCCATTACTTAGGTACTATTTTCGTGTAACTTACGTGACGAAGATGAAAGCTTACCACACATTCCCCTTTGTTGCTAATCTAGTTATGTGGTAGCTTTAGATCAGTCTAGCCTTCTTGAAGATTTGTGACAAACAGGACATCTATTTGGGGTAAGACCACATTAAAGATCCGTCCGCCGAAAGAGTGCACTTCAAAATACCGTTTTGGTGTGATCTGCGTGAATTTTTTCGATCACATTGATATATGACAGGTTTGTCTCGTGAATGCTGAATGTATTAGTGCTTTATAGAAGATAAAACATAAAATGTGAAAGAGATCTCACACCCATAACTTAGGTACTATTTTCGTTTAACTTACGTGACGGAGATGAAAGCGTACATTACATTCCTCTTTGTTGCTAATCTAGTTATGTGTGTAGCTTGATATCAGACTAGCCTTCGTGAAACGTTGTGACAAGCAGGACATCTGTTTGGGGTAAGACCACATTATCGATCCGTCCGCCGAAAGAGCGCACTTCAAAATACCGTTTTGGAGTGATCTGCGTGAATTGTATCGATCACTTTCACGTATGACATGTTTGTCTCGTGTATTCTGAATTTACTGCTGCATTAGACATATTAAAACATCAAATGGGAATGAGTTTTCACACCATTAACTTACGTACTTTATTCTTGTAACTACGTGACGTAGATGAAAGCGTACCATGCATTCCCCTTTGCTGTTAATCTAGTTGTGTGTGTAGTTTGATATAAGTCTAGCCGTCGTGAAGATTTATGACATGCAGGACCTCTACTTCGGGTAAGACCACATTAAGGATCCGTCCGCCGAAAGAGTGCACTTCAAAATACCGTTGAGTAGTGATCTGCGTGTTTTTTTTCGATCACTTTGGCATATGACAGGTTTGTCTCTTGAATATTGAATGTACTACTGCATTAGACAAAATAAAACATCAAATGGGAATGAGCTTTCACACCATTAACTTACGTATTATATTCTTGTAACTTACGTGACGGAGATGAAAGCGTACCATACATTCCTCTTTGCTGTTAATCTATTCATGTGTGTAGCTTGATATCAATCTAGCCTTCATGAAGATTTGTTACGTGCATTACATCTATTTGGGGTAAGACCACATTAAGGATCCGTCCGCGGAAAGAATGCACTTCAAAATACCGTTTTGGTGTGATATGCGTGATTTTTTCGATCACTTTGATATATGGCAGGTTTGCCTAGTGAATACTGAATGTACTGCTGCATTAGACATGATAAAACATCAAATGGGAATGAGATTTTCACACCCTTAACTTACGTACTTTATTCTTGTAACTTACGTGACGGAGATGAAAGCGTACCGTGCATTCCCCTTCGCTGTTAATCTAGTTATGTGTGTGGCTTGATATCAGTCTAGCCTTCGTGAAGATTTATGACATGCAGGACCTCTATTTCGGGTGAGACCACATTAAGGATCCGACCGCCGAATGAATGCACTTCAAAATACCATTCTGGTGTGATCAGCGTGAATTTTCTGGATCACTTTGACATATGACAGGTTTGCCTCGTGAATACTGAATGCACTACTGCATTAGACATGATAAAACATCAAATGGGAATGAGTTTTCACACCCTTAACTTACGTACTATATTCTTGTAACTTACGTGACGGAGATGAAAGCGTTCCATACATTCCCCTTTGCTGTTAATCTAGTTATGTGTGTAGCTTGATATCAGTGTAGCCTTCGTGAAGATTTATGACATGCAGGACCTCTACTTCGGGTAAGACCACATTAAGGATCCGTCCACCGAAAGAGTGCACTTCAAAATACCGTTTAGGAGTGATCTTCGTGAATTTTCTCGATCACTTTGACATATGGCAGGTTTTCCTCGTGAATACTGAATGTACTACTGCATTAGACATGATAAAACATCAAATGGGAATGAGTTTTCACACCCTTAACTTATGTACTATTTTCTTGTAACTTACGTGAAGGAGAAGAAAGCATGCCATGCATTCCCCTTTGCTGTTAATCTAGTTATGTGTGTAGCTTGATATAAGTCTAGCCTTCGTGAAGATTTATGACATGCAGGACCTCTACTTCGGGTAAGACCACATTAAGGATCCGTCCACCGAAAGAGTGCACTTCAAAATACCGTTTAGGAGTGATCTGCGTGTTTTTTTTCGATCACTTTAGCATATGACATGTTTGTCTCGTAAATATTGAATGTACTACTGCATTAGACAAGATAAAACATCAAATGGGAATGAGCTTTCACACTCTTAACTTACGTACTATATTCTTGTAACTTACGTGACGGAGATGAAAGCGTTCCATACATTCCCCTTTGCTGTTAATCTAGTTATGTGTGTAGCTTGATATCAGTGTAGCCTTCGTAAAGATTTATGATATGCAGGACCTCTATTTCGGGTGAGACCACATTAAGGATCCGTCCGCCGAATGAATGCACTTCAAAATACCGTTATGGTGTGATCAGCGTGAATTTTCTCGATCACTTTGATTTATGGCAGGTTTTCCTCGTGAATACTGAATGTACTACTGCATTAGACATGATAAAACATCAAATGGGAATGAGTTTTCACACCCTTAACGTATGTACTATTTTCTTGTAACTTACGTGAAGGAGAAGAAAGCGTACCATGCATTCCCCTTTGCTGTTAATCTAGTTATGTGTGTAGCTTGATATAAGTCTAGCCTTCGTGAAGATTTATGACATGCAGGACCTCTACTTCGGGTAAGACCACATTAAGGATCCGTCCACCGAAAGAGTGCACTTCAAAATACCGTTTAGGAGTGATCTGCGTGAATTTTCTCGATCACTTTGACATATGGCAGGTTTTCCTCGTGAATACTGAATGTACTACTGCATTAGACATGATAAAACTTCAAATGGGAGTGAGCTTTCACACCCTTAACTTACGTACTATATTCTTGTAACTTACGTGACGGAGATGAAAGCGTTCCATACATTCCCCTTTGCTGTTAATCTAGTTATGTGTGTGGCTTGATATCAGTCTAGCCTTCGTGAAGATTTATGACATGCAGGACCTCTATTTCGCGTGAGACCACATTAAGGATCCGTCCGCCGAATGAATGCACTTCAAAATACCGTTTTGGTGTGATCAGCGTGAATTGTTTCGATCACTTTGACATATGGCAGGTTTGTCTAGTAAATACTGAATGTACTGCTGCATTAGACATGATAAAACATCAAATGGGAATGAGTTTTTCACACCCTTAATTTACGTACTATATTCTTGTAACTTACGTGACGGAGATGAAAGCGTACCATACTTTCCCATTTGTTGCTAATCTAGTTATGTGTGTAGCTTAATATCAGTCTAGCCTTCGTGAAGATTTGTGACATGCAGGACCTCTATTTCGGGTAAGACTACATTAAGGATCCGTCCGCCGAAAGAGTGCACTTCAAAATACCGTCTTGGTGTGATCTGCGTGAATTTTTTCGATCACTTTCATATGTGATATGTTTGTATCGTGAATACTGAATGTACTACTGCATTAGACATGATAAAACATAAAATGGGAATAAGTTCTCACACCCATTACTTAGGTACTATTTTCGTGTAACTTACGTGACGAAGATGAAAGCTTACCACACATTCCCCTTTGTTGCTAATCTAGTTATGTGTGTAGCTTTAGATCAGTCTAGCCTTCTTGAAGATTTGTGACAAACAGGACATCTATTTGGGGTAAGACCACATTAAAGATCCGTCCGCCGAAAGAGTGCACTTCAAAATACCGTTTTGGTGTGATCTGCGTGAATTTTTTCGATCACATTGACATATGACAGGTTTGTCTCGTGAATCCTGAATGTATTAGTGCTTTATAGAAGATAAAACATAAAATGTGAATGAGATCTCACACCCATAACTTAGGTACTATTTTCGTTTAACTTACGTGACGGAGATGAAAGCGTACATTACATTCCTCTTTGTTGCTAATCTAGTTATGTGTGTAGCTTGATATCAGACTAGCCTTCGTGAAACGTTGTGACATGCAGGACATCTGTTTGGGGTAAGACCACATTATCGATCCGTCCGCCGAAAGAGCGCACTTCAAAATACCGTTTTGGAGTGATCTGCGTGAATTGTATCGATCACTTTCACGTATGACATGTTTGTCTCGTGTATTCTGAATTTACTGCTGCATTAGACATATTAAAACATCAAATGGGAATGAGTTTTCACACCCTTAACTTACGTACTTTATTCTTGTAACTTACGTGACGTAGATGAAAGCGTACCATGCATTCCCCTTTGCTGTTAATCTAGTTGTGTGTGTAGTTTGATATAAGTCTAGCCGTCGTGAAGATTTATGACATGCAGGACCTCTACTTCGGGTAAGACCACATTAAGGATCCGTCCGCCGAAAGAGTGCACTTCAAAATACCGTTGAGTAGTGATCTGCGTGTTTTTTTTCGATCACTTTGGCATATGACAGGTTTGTCTCTTGAATATTGAATGTACTACTGCATTAGACAAAATAAAACATCAAATGGGAATGAGCTTTCACACCATTAACTTACGTATTATATTCTTGTAACTTACGTGACGGAGATGAAAGCGTACCATACATTCCTCTTTGCTGTTAATCTATTCATGTGTGTAGCTTGATATCAATCTAGCCTTCATGAAGATTTGTGACGTGCATTACATCTATTTGGGGTAAGACCACCTTAAGGATCCGTCCGCGGAAAGAATGCACTTCAAAATACCGTTTTGGTGTGATATGCGTGATTTTTTCGATCACTTTGATATATGGCAGGTTTGTCTAGTGAATACTGAATGTACTGCTGCATTAGACATGATAAAACATCAAATGGGAATGAGATTTTCACACCCTTAACTTACGTACTTTATTCTTGTAACTTACGTGACGGAGATGAAAGCGTACCGTGCATTCCCCTTCGCTGTTAATCTAGTTATGTGTGTGGCTTGATATCAGTCTAGCCTTCGTGAAGATTTATGACATGCAGGACCTCTATTTCGGGTGAGACCACATTAAGGATCCGACCGCCGAATGAATGCACTTTAAAATACCATTCTGGTGTGATCAGCGTGAATTTTCTGGATCACTTTGACATATGACAGGTTTGCCTCGTGAATACTGAATGCACTACTGCATTAGACATGATAAAACATCAAATGGGAATGAGTTTTCACACCCTTAACTTACGTACTATATTCTTGTAACTTACGTGACGGAGATGAAAGCGTTCCATGCATTCCCCTTTGCTGTTAATCTAGTTATGTGTGTAGCTTGATATCAGTGTAGCCTTCGTGAAGATTTATGACATGCAGGACCTGTACTTCGGGTAAGACCACATTAAGGATCCGTCCACCGAAAGAGTGCACTTCAAAATACCGTTTAGGAGTGATCTTCGTGAATTTTCTCGATCACTTTGACATATGGCAGGTTTTCCTCGTGAATACTGAATGTACTACTGCATTAGACATGATAAAACATCAAATGGGAATGAGTTTTCACACCCTTAACTTATGTACTATTTTCTTGTAACTTACGTGAAGGAGAAGAAAGCATGCCATGCATTCCCCTTTGCTGTTAATCTAGTTATGTGTGTAGCTTGATATAAGTCTAGCCTTCGTGAAGATTTATGACATGCAGGACCTCTACTTCGGGTAAGACCACATTAAGGATCCGTCCACCGAAAGAGTGCACTTCAAAATACCGTTTAGGAGTGATCTGCGTGTTTTTTTTCGATCACTTTAGCATATGACATGTTTGTCTCGTGAATATTGAATGTACTACTGCATTAGACAAGATAAAACATCAAATGGGAATGAGCTTTCACACCCTTAACTTACGTACTATATTCTTGTAACTTACGTGACGGAGAAGAAAGCGTATCGTGCATTCCCCTTCGCTGTTAATCTAGTTATGTGTGTGGCTTGATATCAGTCTAGCCTTCGTGAAGATTTATGACATGCAGGACCTCTATTTCGGGTTAGACCACATTAAGGATCCCTCCGCCGAATGAATGCACTTCAAAATACCGTTTTGATGTGATCAGCGTGAATTGTTTCGATCACTTTGACATATGGCAGGTTTGTCTAGTAAATACTGAATGTACTGCTGCATTAGACATGATAAAACATCAAATGGGAATGAGTTTTTCACACCCTTAATTTACGTACTATATTCTTATAACTTACGTGACGGAGATGAAAGCGTACCATACATTCCCATTTGTTGCTAATCTAGTTATGTGTGTAGCTTAATATCAGTCTAGCCTTCGTGAAGATTTGTGACATGCAGGACCTCTATTTCGGGTAAGACCACATTAAGGATCCGACCGCCGAATGAATGCACTTCAAAATACCATTCTGGTGTGATCAGCGTGAATTTTCTGGATCACTTTGACATATGACAGGTTTGCCTCGTTAATACTGAATGCACTACTGCATTAGACATGATAAAACATCAAATGGGAATGAGCTTTCACACCCTTAACTTACGTACTATATTCTTGTAACTTACGTGACGGAGATGAAAGCGTTCCATACATTCCCCTTTGCTGTTAATCTAGTTATGTGTGTAGCTTGATATCAGTGTAGCCTTCGTAAAGATTTATGATATGCAGGACCTCTATTTCGGGTGAGACCACATTAAGGATCCGTCCGCCGAATGAATGCACTTCAAAATACCGTTATGGTGTGATCAGCGTGAATTTTCTCGATCACTTTGATTTATGGCAGGTTTTCCTCGTGAATACTGAATGTACTACTGCATTAGACATGATAAAACATCAAATGGGAATGAGTTTTCACACCCTTAACTTATGTACTATTTTCTTGTAACTTACGTGAAGGAGAAGAAAGCGTACCATGCATTCCCCTTTGCTGTTAATCTAGTTATGTGTGTAGCTTGATATAAGTCTAGCCTTCGTGAAGATTTATGACATGCAGGACCTCTACTTCGGGTAAGACCACATTAAGGATCCGTCCACCGAAAGAGTGCACTTCAAAATACCGTTTAGGAGTGATCTGCGTGAATTTTCTCGATCACTTTGACATATGGCAGGTTTTCCTCGTGAATACTGAATGTACTACTGCATTAGACATGATAAAACTTCAAATGGGAGTGAGCTTTCACACCCTTAACTTACGTACTATATTCTTGTAACTTACGTGACGGAGATGAAAGCGTTCCATACATTCCCCTTTGCTGTTAATCTAGTTATGTGTGTGGCTTGATATCAGTCTAGCCTTCGTGAAGATTTATGACATGCAGGACCTCTATTTCGCGTGAGACCACATTAAGGATTCGTCCGCCGAATGAATGCACTTCAAAATACCGTTTTGGTGTGATCAGCGTGAATTGTTTCGATCACTTTGACATATGGCAGGTTTGTCTAGTAAATACTGAATGTACTGCTGCATTAGACATGATAAAACATCAAATGGGAATGAGTTTTTCACACCCTTAATTTACGTACTATATTCTTGTAACTTACGTGACGGAGATGAAAGCGTACCATACTTTCCCATTTGTTGCTAATCTAGTTATGTGTGTAGCTTAATATCAGTCTAGCCTTCGTGAAGATTTGTGACATGCAGGACCTCTATTTCGGGTAAGACTACATTAAGGATCCGTCCGCCGAAAGAGTGCACTTCAAAATACCGTCTTGGTGTGATCTGCGTGAATTTTTTCGATCACTTTCATATGTGATATGTTTGTATCGTGAATACTGAATGTACTACTGCATTAGACATGATAAAACATAAAATGGGAATAAGTTCTCACACCCATTACTTAGGTACTATTTTCGTGTAACTTACGTGACGAAGATGAAAGCTTACCACACATTCCCCTTTGTTGCTAATCTAGTTATGTGTGTAGCTTTAGATCAGTCTAGCCTTCTTGAAGATTTGTGACAAACAGGACATCTATTTGGGGTAAGACCACATTAAAGATCCGTCCGCCGAAAGAGTGCACTTCAAAATACCGTTTTGGTGTGATCTGCGTGAATTTTTTCGATCACATTGACATATGACAGGTTTGTCTCGTGAATGCTGAATGTATTAGTGCTTTATAGAAGATAAAACATAAAATGTGAATGAGATCTCACACCCATAACTTAGGTACTATTTTCGTTTAACTTACGTGACGGAGATGAAAGCGTACATTACATTCCTCTTTGTTGCTAATCTAGTTATGTGTGTAGCTTGATATCAGACTAGCCTTCGTGAAACGTTGTGACATGCAGGACATGTGTTTGGGGTAAGACCACATTATCGATCCGTCCGCCGAAAGAGCGCACTTCAAAATACCGTTTTGGAGTGATCTGCGTGAATTGTATCGATCACTTTCACGTATGACATGTTTGTCTCGTGTATTCTGAATTTACTGCTGCATTAGACATATTAAAACATCAAATGGGAATGAGTTTTCACACCCTTAACTTACGTACTTTATTCTTGTAACTTACGTGACGTAGATGAAAGCGTACCATGCATTCCCCGTTGCTGTTAATCTAGTTGTGTGTGTAGTTTGATATAAGTCTAGCCGTCGTGAAGATTTATGACATGCAGGACCTCTACTTCGGGTAAGACCACATTAAGGATCCGTCCGCCGAAAGAGTGCACTTCAAAATACCGTTGAGTAGTGATCTGCGTGTTTTTTTTCGATCACTTTGGCATATGACAGGTTTGTCTCTTGAATATTGAATGTACTACTGCATTAGACAAAATAAAACATCAAATGGGAATGAGCTTTCACACCATTAACTTACGTATTATATTCTTGTAACTTACGTGACGGAGATGAAAGCGTACCATACATTCCTCTTTGCTGTTAATCTATTCATGTGTGTAGCTTGATATCAATCTAGCCTTCATGAAGATTTGTTACGTGCATTACATCTATTTGGGGTAAGACTACCTTAAGGATCCGTCCGCGGAAAGAATGCACTTCAAAATACCGTTTTGGTGTGATATGCGTGATTTTTTCGATCACTTTGATATATGGCAGGTTTGTCTAGTGAATACTGAATGTACTGCTGCATTAGACATGATAAAACATCAAATGGGAATGAGATTTTCACACCCTTAACTTACGTACTTTATTCTTGTAACTTACGTGACGGAGATGAAAGCGTACCGTGCATTCCCCTTCGCTGTTAATCTAGTTATGTGTGTGGCTTGATATCAGTCTAGCCTTCGTGAAGATTTATGACATGCAGGACCTCTATTTCGGGTGAGACCACATTAAGGATCCGACCGCCGAATGAATGCACTTCAAAATACCATTCTGGTGTGATCAGCGTGAATTTTCTGGATCACTTTGACATATGACAGGTTTGCCTCGTGAATACTGAATGCACTACTGCATTAGACATGATAAAACATCAAATGGGAATGAGTTTTCACACCCTTAACTTACGTACTATATTCTTGTAACTTACGTGACGGAGATGAAAGCGTTCCATGCATTCCCCTTTGCTGTTAATCTAGTTATGTGTGTAGCTTGATATCAGTGTAGCCTTCGTGAAGATTTATGACATGCAGGACCTGTACTTCGGGTAAGACCACATTAAGGATCCGTCCACCGAAAGAGTGCACTTCAAAATACCGTTTAGGAGTGATCTTCGTGAATTTTCTCGATCACTTTGACATATGGCAGGTTTTCCTCGTGAATACTGAATGTACTACTGCATTAGACATGATAAAACATCAAATGGGAATGAGTTTTCACACCCTTAACTTATGTACTATTTTCTTGTAACTTACGTGAAGGAGAAGAAAGCATGCCATGCATTCCCCTTTGCTGTTAATCTAGTTATGTGTGTAGCTTGATATAAGTCTAGCCTTCGTGAAGATTTATGACATGCAGGACCTCTACTTCGGGTAAGACCACATTAAGGATCCGTCCACCGAAAGAGTGCACTTCAAAATACCGTTTAGGAGTGATCTGCGTGTTTTTTTTCGATCACTTTAGCATATGACATGTTTGTCTCGTGAATATTGAATGTACTACTGCATTAGACAAGATAAAACATCAAATGGGAATGAGCTTTCACACCCTTAACTTACGTACTATATTCTTGTAACTTACGTGACGGAGAAGAAAGCGTATCGTGCATTCCCCTTCGCTGTTAATCTAGTTATGTGTGTGGCTTGATATCAGTCTAGCCTTCGTGAAGATTTATGACATGCAGGACCTCTATTTCGGGTTAGACCACATTAAGGATCCCTCCGCCGAATGAATGCACTTCAAAATACCGTTTTGATGTGATCAGCGTGAATTGTTTCGATCACTTTGACATATGGCAGGTTTGTCTAGTAAATACTGAATGTACTGCTGCATTAGACATGATAAAACATCAAATGGGAATGAGTTTTTCACACCCTTAATTTACGTACTATATTCTTATAACTTACGTGACGGAGATGAAAGCGTACCATACATTCCCATTTGTTGCTAATCTAGTTATGTGTGTAGCTTAATATCAGTCTAGCCTTCGTGAAGTTTTGTGACATGCAGGACCTCTATTTCGGGTAAGACCACATTAAGGATCCGACCGCCGAATGAATGCACTTCAAAATACCATTCTGGTGTGATCAGCGTGAATTTTCTGGATCACTTTGACATATGACAGGTTTGCCTCGTTAATACTGAATGCACTACTGCATTAGACATGATAAAATATCAAATGGGAATGAGTTTTCACACCCTTAACTTACGTACTATATTCTTGTAACTTACGTGACGGAGATGAAAGCGTTCCATACATTCCCCTTTGCTATTAATCTAGTTATGTGTGTAGCTTGATATCAGTGTAGCCTTCGTGAAGATTTATGACATGCAGGACCTCTACTTCGGGTAAGACCACATTAAGGATCCGTCCGCCGAAAGAGAGCACTTCAAAATACCGTTTAGGAGTGATCTGCGTGTTTTTTTTCGATCACTTTGGCATATGACAGGTTTGTCTCGTGAATATTGAATGTACTACTGCATTAGACAAGATAAAACATCAAATGGGAATGAGCTTTCACACCCTTAACTTACGTACTATATTCTTGTAACTTACGTGACGGAGATGAAAGCGTACCATACATTCCTCTTTGCTGTTAATCTATTCATGTGTGTAGCTTGATATCAATCTAGCCTTCATGAAGATTTGTTACGTGCATTACATCTATTTGGGGTAAGACCACATTAAGGATCCGTCCGCGGAAAGAGTGCACTTCAAAATACCGGTTTGGTGTGTTCTGCGTGAATTTTTTCGATCACTTTGATATATGGCAGGTTTGCCTAGTGAATACTGAATGTACTGCTGCATTAGACATGATAAAACATCAAATGGGAATGAGATTTTCACACCCTTAACTTACGTACTTTATTCTTGTAACTTACGTGACGGAGATGAAAGCGTACCATACATTCCCCTTTGCTGTTAATCTAGTTATGTGTGTAGCTTGATATTAGTCTAGCCTTCGTGAAGATTTATGACTTGGACGACATCTATTTCGGGTAAGACCACATTAAGGAGCCGTCCGCCGAAAGAGTTCAATTCGAAATACCGTTTTGGTGTAATCTGCGTGAATTTGTTCAATCACTTTCACGTATGACATGTTTGTCTCGTGAATTCTGAATTTACTGCTGCATTAGACATAATAAAACATCAAATGGGAATGAGTTTTCACACCCTTAACTTACATACTATATTCTTGTAACTTACTTGACGTAGAAGAATGCGTACCGTGCATTCCCTTTCGCTGTTAATCTAGTTATGTGTGTGGCTTGATATCAGTCTAGCCTTCGTGAAGATTTATGACATGCAGGACCTCTATTTCGGGTGAGACCACATTAAGGATCCGTCCGCCGAATGAATGCACTTCAAAATACCGTTTTGGTGTGATCAGCGTGAATTTTCTCGATCACTTTGACATATGACAGGTTTTCCACGTGAATATTGAATGTACTACTGCATTAGACATGATAAAACATCAAATGGGAATGAGTTTTCACACCCATTACTTAGGTACTATTTTCGTGTAACATACGTGACGAAGATAAAAGCGTACTATACATTCCCCTTTGTTGCTAATCTAGTTATGTGTGTAGCTTAATATCAGTCTAGCCTTCTTGAAGACTTATGACATGCAGGACATCTGTTTGGGGTAAGACCACATTAACGATCCGTCCGCCGAAAGAGTGCACTTAAAAAATACCGTTTTGGTGTGATCTGCATGAATTGTTTCGATCACATTGACATATGACAGGTTTGTCTCGTGAATACTGAATGTACTACTGCATTAGACAAGATAAAACATCAAATGGGAATGAGCTTTCACACCCTTAACTTACGTACTATTTTCGTGTAACTTACGTGACGGAGATGAAAGCGTACCATACATTCCCCTTTGTTGCTAATCTAGTTATGTGTGTAGCTTAATATCAGTCTAGCCTTCGTGAAGGTTTGTGACATGCAGGACATCTATTTGGGGGAAGACCACATTAAGGATCCGTGCGCCGAAAGAGTGCACTTCAAAATACCGTCTTGGTGTGATCTGCGTGAATTTTTTTCGATCACTTTGACATATGACATGTTTGTATCGTGAATACTGAATGTATTACTGCATTAGACAAGATAAAACATAAAATGGGAATGAGTTCTCACACCCATTACTTAGGTACTATTTTCGTGTAACTTACGTGACGGAGATGAAAGCGTACCATACATTCCCCTTTGTTGCTAATCTAGTTATGTGTGTAGCTTAATATCAGTCTAGCCTTCTTGAAGCTTTGTGACATGCAGGACATCTATTTGGGGTAAGACCACATTATCGATCCGTCCGCCGAAAGAGTGCACTTCAAAATACAGTTTTGGTGTGATCTGCATGAATTTTATCGATCACTTTGACATATGACATGTTTCTATCGTGGATACTGAATGTATTACTGCATTAGACAAGATAAAACATAAAATGGGAATGAGTTCTCACACCCTTAACTTATGTACTATTTTCTTGTAACTTACGTGAAGGAGAAGAAAGCATGCCATGCATTCCCCTTTGCTGTTAATCTAGTTATGTGTGTAGCTTGATATAAGTCTAGCCTTCGTGAAGATTTATGACATGCAGGACCTCTACTTCGGGTAAGACCACATTAAGGATCCATCCACCGAAAGAGTGCACTTCAAAATACCGTTTAGGAGTGATCTGCGTGTTTTTTTTCGATCACTTTAGCATATGACATGTTTGTCTCGTGAATATTGAATGTACTACTGCATTAGACAAGATAAAACATCAAATGGGAATGAGCTTTCACACCCTTAACTTACGTACTATATTCTTGTAACTTACGTGACGGAGAAGAAAGCGTACCGTGCATTCCCCTTAGCTGTTAATCTAGTTATGTGTGTGGCTTGATATCAGTCTAGCCTTCGTGAAGATTTATGACATGCATGACCTCTATTTCGGGTTAGACCACATTAAGGATCCGTCCGCCGAATGAATGCACTTCAAAATACCGTTTTGATGTGATCAGCGTGAATTGTTTCGATCACTTTGACATATGGCAGGTTTGTCTAGTAAATACTGAATGTACTGCTGCATTAGACATGATAAAACATCAAATGGGAATGAGTTTTTCACACCCTTAATTTACGTACTATATTCTTGTAACTTACGTGACCGAGATGAAAGCGTACCATACATTCCCATTTGTTGCTAATCTAGTTATGTGTGTAGCTTAATATCAGTCTAGCCTTCGTGAAGATTTGTGACTTCCAGGACCTCTATTTCGGGTAAGACCACATTAAGGATCCGTCCGCCGAAAGAGTGTACTTCAAAATACCGTCTTGGTGTGATCTGCGTGAATTTTTTCGATCACTTTCATATGTGATATGTTTGTATCGTGAATACTGAATGTACTACTGCATTAGACAAGATAAAACATCAAATGGGAATGAGTTCTCACACCCATTACTTAGGTACTATTTTCGTGTAACTTACGTGACGAAGATGAAAGCTTACCACACATTCCCCTTTGTTGCTAATCTAGTTATGTGTGTAGCTTAAGATCTGTCTAGCCTTCTTGAAGATGTGTGACAAACAGGACATCTATTTGGGGTAAGACCACACTAAAGATCCGTCCGCCGAAAGAGTGCTCTTCAAAATATCGTTTTGGTGTGATCTGCGTGAATTTTTTCGATCACATTGACATATGACAGGTTTGTCTCGTGAATGCTGAATGTATTAGTGCTTTATAGAAGATAAAACATAAAATGTGAATGAGATCTCACACCCATAACTTAGGTACTATTTTCGTTTAACTTACGTGACGGAGATGAAAGCGTACATTACATTCCCCTTTGTTGCTAATCTAGTTATATGTGTAGCTTGATATCAGACTAGCCTTCGTGAAACGTTGTGACATGCAGGACATCTGTTTGGGGTAAGACCACATTATCGATCCGTCCGCCGAAAGAGTGCACTTCAAAATACCGTTTTGGAGTGATCTGCGTGAATTGTATCGATCACTTTCACGTATGACATGTTTGTCTCGTGAATACTGAATTTACTGCTACATTAGACATAATAAAACATCAAATGGGAATGAATTTTCACACCCTTAACTTATGTACTACATTCTTGTAACTTACGTGACGGAGAAGAAAGCGTACCATGCATTCCCCTTTGTTGTTAATCTAGTTGTGTGTGTAGCTTGATATAAGTCTAGCCTTCGTGAAGATTTATGACATGCAGGACCTCTACTTCGGGTAAGACCACATTAAGGATCCGTCCGCCGAAAGAGAGCACTTCAAAATACCGTTTAGGAGTGATCTGCGTGTTTTTTTTCGATCACTTTGGCATATGACAGGTTTGTCTCGTGAATATTGAATGTACTACTGCATTAGACAAGATAAAATATCAAATGGGAATGAGCTTTCACACCCTTAACTTACGTACTATATTCTTGTAACTTACGTGACGGAGATGAAAGCGTACCATACATTCCTCTTTGCTGTTAATCTATTCATGTGTGTAGCTTGATATCAATCTAGCCTTCATGAAGATTTGTTACGTGCATTACATCTATTTGGGGTAAGACCACATTAAGGATCCGTCCGCGGAAAGAGTGCACTTCAAAATACCGGTTTGGTGTGTTCTGTGTGAATTTTTTCGATCACTTTGATATATGGCAGGTTTGCCTAGTGAATACTGAATGTACTGCTGCATTAGATATGATAAAACATCAAATGGGAATGAGATTTTCACACCCTTAACTTACGTACTTTATTCTTGTAACTTACGTGACGGAGATGAAAGCGTACCATACATTCCCCTTTGCTGTTAATCTAGTTATGTGTGTAGCTTGATATTAGTCTAGCCTTCGTGAAGATTTATGACTTGGACGACATCTATTTCGGGTAAGACCACATTAAGGAGCCGTCCGCCGAAAGAGTTCAATTCGAAATACCGTTTTGGTGTAATCTGCGTGAATTTGTTCAATCACTTTCACGTATGACATGTTTGTCTCGTGAATTCTGAATTTACTGCTGCATTAGACATAATAAAACATCAAATGGGAATGAGTTTTCACACCCTTAACTTACATACTATATTCTTGTAACTTACTTGACGTAGAAGAATGCGTACCGTGCATTCCCTTTCGCTGTTAATCTAGTTATGTGTGTGGCTTGATATCAGTCTAGCCTTCGTGAAGATTTATGACATGCAGGACCTCTATTTCGGGTGAGACCACATTAAGGATCCGTCCGCCGAATGAAAGCACTTCAAAATACCGTTTTGGTGTGATCAGCGTGAATTTTCTCGATCACTTTGACATATGACAGGTTTTCCACGTGAATATTGAATGTACTACTGCATTAGACATGATAAAACATCAAATGGGAATGAGTTTTCACACCCTTAGCTGATGTACTATATTCTTGTAACTTATGTGACGGAGAAGAAAGCGTACCATGCATTCCCCTTTGCTGTTAATCTAGTTATGCGTGTAGCTTGATATCAGTCTAGCCTTCGTGAAGATTTATGAAATGCAGGACCTCTACTTCGGGTAAGACCACATTAAGGATCCGTCCGCCGAAAGAGTGCACTTCAAAATACCGTTTAGGAGTGATCTGCGTGTTTTTTTTAATCACTTTTGCATATGACAGGTTTGTCTCGTGAATATTGAATGTACTACTTTATTAGACAAGATAAAACATCACGTGGGAATGAACTTTCACACCCTTAACTTACGTACTATATTCTTATAACTTACGTGACGGAGATGAAAGCGTACCATACATTCCTCTTTGCTGTTAATCTATTCATGTGTGTAGCTTGATATCAATCTAGCCTTCATGAAGATTTGTGACGTGCAGGACATCTATTTGGGGTAAGACCACATTAAGGATCCGTCCGCGGAAAGAGTGCACTACAAAATACCGGTTTGGTGTGATCTGCGTGAATTGTTTCGATCACTTTGACATATGGCAGGTTTGTCTAGTAAATACTGAATGTACTGCTGCAATAGACATAATAAAACATTAAATGGGAATGAATTTTTCACACCATTAATTTACGTACTCTATTCTTTTAACTTACGTGACGGAGATGAAAGCGTACCATACATTCCCCTTTGTTGCTAATCTAGTTATGTGTGTAGCTTAATATCAGTCTAGCCTTCGTGAAGATTTGTGACATGCAGGACCTCTATTTCGGGTAAGATCACATTAAGGATCCGTCCGCCGAAAGAGTGCACTTCAAAATACCGTCTTGGTGTGATCTGCGTGAATTTTTTTCGATCACTTTGACATATGATATGTTTGTATCGTGAATACTGAATGTATTACTGCATTTGACAAGATAAAACATAAAATGGGAATGAGTTCTCACACCCATTACTTAGGTACTATTTTCGTTTAACTTACGTGACGGAGATGAAAGCGTACATTACATTCCCCTCTGTTGCTAATCTAGTTATTTGTGTAGCTTGATATCAGACTAGCCTTCGTGAAACATTGCGATATGCAGGACATCTGTTTGGGGTAAGACCACATTATCGTTCCGTCCGCCGAAAGAGTGCACTTCAAAATACCGTTTTGGAGTGATCTGCGTGAATTGTATCGATCACTTTCACGTATGACATGTTTGTCTCGTGAATACTGAATTTACTGCTGCATTAGACATAATAAAACATCAAATGGGAATGAATTTTCACACCTTTAACTTATGTACTATATTCTTGTAACTTACGTGACGGAGAAGAAAGCGTACCATGCATTCCCCTTTGCTATTAATCTAGTTGTGTGTGTAGCTTGATATAAGTCTAGCCTTCGTGAAGATTTATGACATGCAGGACCTCTACTTCGGGTAAGACCACATTAAGGATCCGTCCGCCGAAAGAGTGCACTTCAAAATACCGTTTAGGAGTGATCTGCGTGTTTTTTTTCGATCACTTTGGCATATGACAGGTTTGTCTCGTGAATATTGAATGTATTACTGCATTAGACAAGATAAAACATCAAATGGGAATGAGCTTTCACACCCTTAACTTACGTACTATTTTCGTGTAACTTACGTGACGAAGATGAAAGCGTACCATACATTCCCCTTTGTTGCTAATCTAGTTATGTGTGTAGCTTGATATCAGTCTAGCCTTCTTGAAGATTTGTGACAAACAGGACATCTATTTGGGGTAAGACCACATTAAGGATCCGTCCGCGGAAAGAGTGCACTTCAAAATACCGGTTTGGTGTGATCTGCGTGAATTGTTTCGATCACTTTGACATATGGCAGGTTTGTCTAGTAAATACTGAATGTACTGCTGCATTAGACATAATAAAACATTAAATGGGAATGAATTTTTCACACCATTAATTTACGTACTATATTCTTTTAACATACGTGACGGAGGTGAAAGCGTACCATACATTCCCCTTCGTTTCTAATCTAGTTATGTGTGTAGCTTAATATCAGTCTAGCCTTCTTGAAGATTTGTGACAAACAGGACATCTATTTGGGGTAAGACCACATTAAAGATCCGTCCGCCGAAAGAGTCCACTTCAAAATACCGTTTTGGTGGTGATCTGCGTGAATTTTTTCGATCACATTGACATATGACAGGTTTTTCTCGTGAATGCTGAATGTATTAATGCATTATAGAAGATAAAACATAAAATAGGAATGAGATCTCACACCCATAACTTAGGTACTATTTTCGTTTAACTTACGTGACGGAGATGAAAGCGTACATTACATTCCCCTCTGTTGCTAATCTAGTTATTTGTGTAGCTTGATATCAGACTAGCCTTCGTGAAACATTGCGATATGCAGGACATCTGTTTGGGGTAAGACCACATTATCGTTCCGTCCGCCGAAAGAGTGCACTTCAAAATACCGTTTTGGAGTGATCTGCGTGAATTGTATCGATCACTTTCACGTATGACATGTTTGTCTCGTGAATACTGAATTTACTGCTGCATTAGACATAATAAAACATCAAATGGGAATGAATTTTCACACCTTTAACTTATGTACTATATTCTTGTAACTTACGTGACGGAGAAGAAAGCGTACCATGCATTCCCCTTTGCTATTAATCTAGTTGTGTGTGTAGCTTGATATAAGTCTAGCCTTCGTGAAGATTTATGACATGCAGGACCTCTACTTCGGGTAAGACCACATTAAGGATCCGTCCGCCGAAAGAGTGCACTTCAAAATACACTTTAGGAGTGATCTGCGTGTTTTTTTTCGATCACTTTGGCATATGACAGGTTTGTCTCGTGAATATTGAATGTATTACTGCATTAGACAAGATAAAACATCAAATGGGAATGAGCTTTCACACCCTTAACTTACGTACTATTTTCGTGTAACTTACGTGACGAAGATGAAAACGTACCATACATTCCCCTTTGTTGCTAATCTAGTTATGTGTGTAGCTTGATATCAGTCTAGCCTTCTTGAAGATTTGTGACAAACAGGACATCTATTTGGGGTAAGACCACATTAAAGATCCGTCCGCCGAAAGAGTGCACTTCAAAATACCGTTTTGGTGTGATCTGCGTGAATTTTTTCGATTACATTGACATATGACAGGTTTGTCTCGTGAATGCTGAATGTATTAGTGCATTATAGAAGATAAAACATAAAATGGGAATGAGATCTCACACCCATAACTTAGGTACTATTTTCGTTTAACTTACTTGACGGAGATGAAAGCGTAAATTACATTCCCCTTTGTTGCTAATCTAGTTATGTGTGTAGCTTGATATCAGACTAGCCTTCGTGAAACATTGCGACATGCAGGACATCTGTTTGGGGTAAGACCACATTATCGTTCCGTCCGCCGAAAGAGTGCACTTCAAAATACCGTTTAGGAGTGATCTGCGTTTTTTTTAATCACTTTTGCATATGACAGGTTTGTCTCGTGAATATTGAATGTACTACTGTATTAGACAAGATAAAACATCAAGTGGGAATGAACTTTCACACCCATATCTTACGTACTATATTCTTATAACTTACGTGACGGAGATTAAAGCGTACCATACATTCCTCTTTGCTGTTAATCTATTCATGTGTGTGGCTTGATATCAGTCTAGCCTTCGTGAAGATTTATGACATGCAGGACCTCTATTTCGGGTTAGACCACATTAAGGATCCGTCCGCCGAATGAATGCACTTCAAAATACCGTTTTGATGTGATCAGCGTGAATTGTTTCGATCACTTTGACATATGGCAGGTTTGTCTAGTAAATACTGAATGTACTGCTGCATTAGACATGATAAAACATCAAATGGGAATGAGTTTTTCACACCCTTAATTTACGTACTATATTCTTGTAACTTACGTGACGGAGATGAAAGCGTACCATACATTCCCATTTGTTGCTAATCTAGTTATGTGTGTAGCTTAATATCAGTCTAGCCTTCGTGAAGATTTGTGACATGCAGGACCTCTATTTCGGGTAAGACCACATTAAGGATCCGACCGCCGAATGAATGCACTTCAAAATACCATTCTGGTGTGATCAGCGTGAATTTTCTGGATCACTTTGACATATGACAGGTTTGCCTCGTTAATACTGAATGCACTACTGCATTAGACATGATAAAACATCAAATGGGAATGAGTTTTCACACCCTTAACTTACGTACTATATTCTTGTAACTTACGTGACGGAGATGAAAGCGTTCCATACATTCCCCTTTGCTATTAATCTAGTTATGTGTGTAGCTTGATATCAGTGTAGCCTTCGTGAAGATTTATGACATGCAGGACCTCTACTTCGGGTAAGACCACATTAAGGATCCGTCCACCGAAAGAGTGCACTTCAAAATACCGTATAGGAGTGATCTTCGTGAATTTTCTCGATCACTTTGACATATGGCAGGTTTTCCTCGTGAATACTGAATGTACTACTGCATTAGACATGATAAAACATCAAATGGGAATGAGTTTTCACACCCTTAACTTATGTACTATTTTCTTGTAACTTACGTGAAGGAGAAGAAAGCATGCCATGCATTCCCCTTTGCTGTTAATCTAGTTATGTGTGTAGCTTGATATAAGTCTAGCCTTCGTGAAGATTTATGACATGCAGGACCTCTACTTCGGGTAAGACCACATTAAGGATCCGTCCACCGAAAGAGTGCACTTCAAAATACCGTTTAGGAGTGATCTGCGTGTTTTTTTTCGATCACTTTAGCATATGACATGTTTGTCTCGTGAATATTGAATGTACTACTGCATTAGACAAGATAAAACATCAAATGGGAATGAGCTTTCACACCCTTAACTTACGTACTATATTCTTGTAACTTACGTGACGGAGAAGAAAGCGTAACGTGCATTCCCCTTTGCTGTTAATCTAGTTATGTGTGTGGCTTGATATCAGTCTAGCCTTCGTGAAGATTTATGACATGCAGGACCTCTATTTCGGGTTAGACCACATTAAGGATCCGTCCGCCGAATGAATGCACTTCAAAATACCGTTTTGATGTGATCAGCGTGAATTGTTTCGATCACTTTGACATATGGCAGGTTTGTCTAGTAAATACTGAATGTACTGCTGCATTAGACATGATAAAACATCAAATGGGAATGAGTTTTTCACACCCTTAATTTACGTACTATATTCTTGTAACTTACGTGACCGAGATGAAAGCGTACCATACATTCCCATTTGTTGCTAATCTAGTTATGTGTGTAGCTTAATATCAGTCTAGCCTTCGTGAAGATTTGTGACTTGCAGGACCTCTATTTCGGGTAAGACCACATTAAGGATCCGTCCGCCGAAAGAGTGTACTTCAAAATACCGTCTTGGTGTGATCTGCGTGAATTTTTTCGATCACTTTCATATGTGATATGTTTGTATCGTGAATACTGAATGTACTACTGCATTAGACAAGATAAAACATCAAATGGGAATGAGTTCTCACACCCATTACTTAGGTACTATTTTCGTGTAACTTACGTGACGAAGATGAAAGCTTACCACACATTCCCCTTTGTTGCTAATCTAGTTATGTGTGTAGGTTAAGATCTGTCTAGCCTTCTTGAAGATTTGTGACAAACAGGACATCTATTTGGGGTAAGACCACACTAAAGATCCGTCCGCCGAAAGAGTGCTCTTCAAAATACCGTTTTGGTGTGATCTGCGTGAATTTTTTCGATCACATTGACATATGACAGGTTTGTCTCGTGAATGCTGAATGTATTAGTGCTTTATAGAAGATAAAACATAAAATGTGAATGAGATCTCACACCCATAACTTAGGTACTATTTTCGTTTAACTTACTTGACGGAGATGAAAGCGTACATTACATTCCCCTTTGTTGCTAATCTAGTTATGTGTGTAGCTTGATATCAGACTAGCCTTCGTGAAACATTGCGACATGCAGGACATCTGTTTGGGGTAAGACCACATTATCGTTCCGTCCGCCGAAAGAGTGCACTTCAAAATACCGTTTTGGAGTGATCTGCGTGAATTGTATCCATCACTTTCACGTATGACATGTTTGTCTCGTGAATACTGAATTTACTGCTGCATTAGACAAGATAAAACATCAAATGGGAATGAGCTTTCACACCCTTAACTTACGTATTATATTCTTGTAACTTACGTGACGGAGATGAAAGCGTACCATACATTCCTCTTTGCTGTTAATCTATTCATGTGTGTAGCTTGATATCAATCTAGCCTTCATGAAGATTTGTTACGTGCATTACATCTATTTGGGGTAAGACCACATTAAGGATCCGTCCGCGGAAAGAGTGCACTTCAAAATACCGGTTTGGTGTGATGTGCGTGAATTTTTTCGATCACTTTTATATATGGCAGGTTTGCCTAGTGAATACTGAATGTACTGCTGCATTAGACATGATAAAACATCAAATGGGAATGAGATTTTCACACCCTTAACTTACGTACTTTATTCTTGTAACTTACGTGACGGAGATGTAAGCGTACCGTGCATTCCCCTTCGCTGTTAATCTAGTTATGTGTGTAGCTTAATATCAGTCTAGCCTTCTTGAAGATTTGTGACAAACAGGACATCTATTTGGGGTAAGACCACATTAAAGATCCGTCCGCCGAAAGAGTGCACTTCAAAATACCGTTTTGGTGTGCTCTGCGTGAATTTTCTGGATCACTTTGACATATGACAGATTTGCCTCGTGAATGCTGAATGTACTACTGCATTAGACATGATAAAACATCAAATGGGAATGAGTTTTCACACCCTTAACTTACGTACTATATTCTTGTAACTTACGTGACGGAGATGAAAGCGTTCCATACATTCCCCTTTGCTGTTAATCTAGTTATGTGTGTAGCTTGATATCAGTGTAGCCTTCGTAAAGATTTATGACATGCAGGACCTCTATTTCGGGTAAGACCAGATTAAGGATCCGTCCGCCGAATGAATGCACTTCAAAATACCGTTTTGGTGTGATCAGCGTGAATTTTCTCGATCACTTTGACATATGGCACGTTTTCCTCGTGAATACTGAATGTACTACTGCATTAGACATGATAAAACATCAAATGGGAATGAGTTTTCACACCCTTAACTTATGTACTATTTTCTTGTAACTTACGTGAAGGAAAAGAAAGCGTACCATGCATTCCCCTTTGCTGTTAATCTAGTTATGTGTGTAGCTTGATATAAGTCTAGCTTTCGTGAAGATTTATGACATGCAGGACCTCTACTTCGGGTAAGACCACATTAAGGATCCGTCCACCGAAAGAGTGCACTTCAAAATACCGTTTAGGAGTGATCTGCGTGTTTTTTTCGATCACTTTAGCATATGACATGTTTGTCTCGTGAATATTGAATGTACTACTGCATTAGACAAGATAAAACATCAAATGGGAATAAGCTTTCACACCCTTAACTTACGTACTATATTCTTGTAACTTACGTGACGGAGAAGAAAGCGTACCGTGCATTCCCCTTCGCTGTTAATCTAGTTATGTGTGTGGCTTGATATTAGTGTAGCCTTCGTGAAGATTTATCACATGCAGGACCTCTATTTCGGGTGAGACCACATTAAGGATCCGTCCGCCGAATGAATGCACTTCAAAATACCGTTCTGGTGTTATCAGCGTGAATTTTCTCGATCACTTTGACATATGACAGGTTTGCCTCGTGAATACTGAATGTACTACTGCATTAGACATGATAAAACATCAAATGGGAATGAGTTTTCACACCCTTAACTTACGTACTATATTCTTGTAACTTACGTGACGGAGATGAAAGCGTTCCATACATTCCCCTTTGCTGTTAATCTAGTTATGTGTGTAGCTTGATATCAGTCTAGCCTTCGTAAAGATGTATTACATGCAGGACCTCTATTTCGGGTAAGACCACATTAAGGATCCATCCGCCGAATGAATGCACTTCAAAATACCGTTTTGATGTGATCAGCGTGAATTGTTTCGAACACTTTTACATATGGCAGGTTTGTCTAGTAAATACTGAATGTACTGCTGCATTAGACATGATAAAACATCAAATGGGAATGAGTTTTTCACACCCTTAATTTACGTACTATATTCTTGTAACTTACTTGACGGAGATGAAAGCGTACCATACATTCCCATTTGTTGCTAATCTAGTTATGTGTGTAGCTTAATATCAGTCTAGCCTTCGTGAAGATTTGTGACATGCAGGACCTCTATTTCGGGTAAGACCACATTAAGGATCCGTCCGCCGAAAGAATGCACTTCAAAATACCGTCTTGGTGTGATCTGCGTGAATTTTTTCGATCACTTTCACATGTGATATGTTTGTATCGTGAATACTGAATGTATTACTGCATTAGACATGATAAAACATCAAATGGGAATGAGTTCTCACACCCATTACTTAGGTACTATTTTCGTGTAACTTACGTGACGAAGATGAAAGCTTACCACACATTCCCCTTTGTTGCTAATCTAGTTATGTGTGTAGCTTAAGATCAGTCTAGCCTTCTTGAAGATTTGTGACAAACAGGACATCTATTTGGGGTAAGACTACATTAAAGATCCGTCCGCCGAAAGAGTGCACTTCAAAATACCGTTTTGGTGTGATCTGCGTGAATTTTCTCGATCACATTGACATATGACAGGTTTGTCTCGTGAATGCTGAATGTATTAGTGCATTATAGAAGATAAAACATAAAATAGGAATGAGATCTCACACCCATTACTTAGGTACTATTTTCGTGTAACTTACGTGACGAAGATGAAAGCTTACCACACATTCCCCTTTGCTGTTAATCTAGTTATGCGTGTAGCATGATATAAGTCTAGCCTTCGTGAAGATTTATGAAATGCAGGACCTCTATTTCGGGTAAGACCACATTAAGGGTCCGTCCGCCGAAAGAGTGCACTTCAAAATACCGTTTTGGAGTGATCTGCGTGAATTGTATCGATCACTTTCACGTATGACATGTTTGTCTCGTGAATACTGAATTTACTGCTGCATTAGACAAGATAAAACATCAAATGGGAATGAGCTTTCACACCCTTAACTTACGTACTATATTCTTGTAACTTACGTGACGGAGATGAAAGCGTACCATACATTCCTCTTTGCTGTTAATCTATTCATGTGTGTAGCTTGATATCAATCTAGCCTTCATGAAGATTTGTTACGTGCATTACATCTATTTGGGGTAAGACCACATTAAGGATCCGTCCGCGGAAAGAGTGCACTTCAAAATACCGGTTTGGTGTGATGTGCGTGAATTTTGTCGATCACTTTTATATATGGCAGGTTTGCCTAGTGAATACTGAATGTACTGCTGCATTAGATATGATAAAACATCAAATGGGAATGACATTTTCACACCCTTAACTTACGTACTTTATTCTTGTAACTTACGTGACGGAGATGTAAGCGTACCGTGCATTCCCCTTCGCTGTTAATCTAGTTATGTGTGTAGCTTAATATCAGTCTAGCCTTCGTGAAGAATTGTGACATGCAGGACCTCTATTTCGGGTAAGATCACATTAAGGATCCGTCCGCCGAAAGAGTGCACTTCAAAATACCGTCTTGGTGTGATCTGCGTGAATTTTTATCGATCACTTTGACATATGATATGTTTGTATCGTGAATACTGAATGTATTACTGCATTTGACTAGATAAAACATAAAATGGGAATGAGTTCTCACACCCATTACTTAGGTACTAGTTTCGTGTAACTTACGTGATGAAGATGAAAGCGTACCATACATTCCCCTTCGTTTCTAATCTAGTTATGTGTGTAGCTTAATATCAGTCTAGCCTTCTTGAAAATTTGTGACAAACAGGACATCTATTTGGGGTAAGACCACATTAAAGATCCGTCCGCCGAAAGAGTGCACTTCAAAATACCCTTTAGGTTTGATCTGCGTGAATTTTATCGATCACATTGACATATGACAGGTTTTTCTCGTGAATACTGAATGTATTAGTGCATTATAGAAGATAAAACATAAAATAGGAATGAATTCTCACACCCATAACTTAGGTACTATTTTCGTTTAACTTACGTGACGGAGATGAAAGCGTACATTACATTCCCCTCTGTTGCTAATCTAGTTATTTGTGTAGCTTGATATCAGACTAGCCTTCGTGAAACATTGCGACATGCTGGACATCTGTTTGGGGTTACACCACATTATCGTTCCGTCCGCCGAAAGAGTGCACTTCAAAATACCGTTTTGGAGTGATCTGCGTGAATTGTATCGATCACTTTCACGTATGACATGTTTGTCTCGTGAATACTGAATTTACTGCTGCATTAGACATAATAAAACATCAAATGGGAATGAATTTTCACACCCTTAACTTACGTACTATTTTCGTGTAACTTACGTGACGAAGATGAAAGCGTACCATACATTCCCCTTTGTTGCTAATCTAGTTATGTGTGTAGCTTAATATCAGTCTAGCCTTCTTGAAGATTTGTGACAAACAGGACATCTATTTGGGGTAAGACCACATTAAAGATCCGTCCGCCGAAAGAGTGCACTTCAAAATACCGTTTTGGTGTGATCTGCGTGAATTTTATCGATTACATTGACATATGACAGCTTTGTCTCGTGAATGCTGAATGTATTAGTGCATTATAGAAGATAAAACATAAAATGGGAATGAGATCTCACACCCATAACTTAGGTACTATTTTCGTTTAACTTACTTGACGGAGATGAAAGCGTACATTACATTCCCCTTTGTTGCTAATCTAGTTATGTGTGTAGCTTGATATCAGACTAGCCTTTGTGAAACTTTGTGATATGCAGGACATCTGTTTGGGGTAAGACCACATTATTGATCCGTCCGCCGAAAGAGTGCACTTCAAAATACCGTTTTGGAGTGATCTGCGTGAATTTTATCGATCACTTTCACGTATGACATGTTTGTCTCGTGAATACTGAATTTACTGCTGCATTAGACAAGATAAAACATCAAATGGGAATGAGCTTTCACACCCTTAACTTACGTACTATATTCTTGTATCTTACGTGACGGAGATGAAAGCGTACCATACATTCCTCTTTGCTGTTAATCTATTCATGTGTGTAGCTTGATATCAATCTAGCCTTCATGAAGATTTGTTACGTGCATTACATCTATTTGGGGTAAGACCACCTTAAGGATCCGTCCGCGGAAAGAGTGCACTTCAAAATACCGGTTTGGTGTGATGTGCGTGAATTTTTTCGATCACTTTTACATATGGCAGGTTTGCCTAGTGAATATTGAATGTACTGCTGCATTAGATATGATAAAACATCAAATGGGAATGAGATTTTCACACCCTTAACTTACGTACTTTATTCTTGTAACTTACGTGACGGAGATGAAAGCGTACCATACATTCCCCTTTGCTGTTAATCTAGTTATGTGTGTGGCTTGATATCAGTCTAGCCTTCGTGAAGGTTTATGACATGCAGGACCTCTATTTCGGGTGAGACCACATTAAGGATCCGTCCGCCGAATGAATGCACTTCAAAATACCATTCTGGTGTGATCAGCGTGAATTTTCTCGATCACTTTGACATATGACAGGTTTGCCTCGTGAATACTGAATGTACTACTGCATTAGACATGATAAAACGTCAAATGGGAATGAGTTTTCACACCCTTAACTTACGTACTATATTCTTGTAACTTACGTGACGGAGATGAAAGCGTTCCATACATTCCCCTTTGCTGTAAATCTAGTTATATGTGTAGCTTGATATCAGTCTAGCCTTCGTGAAACTTTGTGACATGCAGGACATCTGTTTGGGGTAAGACCACATTATCGATCCGTCCGCCAAAAGAGTGCATTTCAAAATACCGTTTTGGTGTGATCAGCGTGAATTTTCTCGATCACTTTGACATATGACAGGTTTTCCTCGTGAATACTGAATGTACTACTGCATTAGACATGATAAAACATCAAATGGGAATGAGTTTTCACACCCATAACTTATGTACTATATTATTGTAACTTACGTGACGGAGAAGAAAGCGTACCATGTATTCCCCTTTGCTGTTAATCTAGTTATGTGTGTAGCTTGATATCAGTCTAGCCTTCGTAAAGATGTATTACATGCAGGACCTCTATTTTGGGTAAGACCACATTAAGGATCCATCCGCCGAATGAATGCACTTCAAAATACCGTTTTGATGTGATCAGCGTGAATTGTTTCGAACACTTTTACATATGGCAGGTTTGTCTAGTAAATACTGAATGTACTGCTGCATTAGACATGATAAAACATCAAATGGGAATGAGTTTTTCACACCCTTAATTTACGTACTATATTCTTGTAACTTACGTGACGGAGATGAAAGCGTACCATACATTCCCATTTGTTGCTAATCTAGTTATGTGTGTAGCTTAATATCAGTCTAGCCTTCGTGAAGATTTGTGACATGCAGGACCTCTATTTCGGGTAAGACCACATTAAGGATCCGTCCGCCGAAAGAATGCACTTCAAAATACCGTCTTGGTGTGATCTGCGTGAATTTTTTCGATCACTTTCACATGTGATATGTTTGTATCGTGAATACTGAATGTACTACTGCATTAGACATGATAAAACATCAAATGGGAATGAGTTCTCACACCCATTACTTAGGTACTATTTTCGTGTAACTTACGTGACGAAGATGAAAGCTTACCACACATTCCCCTTTGTTGCTAATCTAGTTATGTGTGTAGCTTAAGATCAGTCTAGCCTTCTTGAAGATTTGTGACAAACAGGACATCTATTTGGGGTAAGACCACATTAAAGATCCGTCCGCCGAAAGAGTGCACTTCAAAATACCGTTTTGGTGTGATCTGCGTGAATTTTCTCGATCACATTGACATATGACAGGTTTGTCTCGTGAATGCTGAATGTATTAGTGCATTATAGAAGATAAAACATAAAATAGGAATGAGATCTCACACCCATTACTTAGGTACTATTTTCGTGTAACTTACGTGACGAAGATGAAAGCTTACCACACATTCCCCTTTGCTGTTAATCTAGTTATGCGTGTAGCATGATATAAGTCTAGCCTTCGTGAAGATTTATGAAATGCAGGACCTCTATTTCGGGTAAGACCACATTAAGGGTCCGTCCGCCGAAAGAGTGCACTTCAAAATACCGTTTTGGAGTGATCTGCGTGAATTGTATCGATCACTTTCACGTATGACATGTTTGTCTCGTGAATACTGAATTTACTGCTGCATTAGACAAGATAAAACATCAAATGGGAATGAGCTTTCACACCCTTAACTTACGTACTATATTCTTGTAACTTACGTGACGGAGATGAAAGCGTACCATACATTCCTTTTTGTGTTAATCTATTCATGTGTGTAGCTTGATATCAATCTAGCCTTCATGAAGATTTGTTACGTGCATTACATCTATTTGGGGTAAGACCACATTAAGGATCCGTCCGCGGAAAGAGTGCACTTCAAAATACCGGTTTGGTGTGATGTGCGTGAATTTTGTCGATCACTTTTATATATGGCAGGTTTGCCTAGTGAATACTGAATGTACTGCTGCATTAGATATGATAAAACATCAAATGGGAATGACATTTTCACACCCTTAACTTACGTACTTTATTCTTGTAACTTACGTGACGGAGATGTAAGCGTACCGTGCATTCCCCTTCGCTGTTAATCTAGTTATGTGTGTAGCTTAATATCAGTCTAGCCTTCGTGAAGAATTGTGACATGCAGGACCTCTATTTCGGGTAAGATCACATTAAGGATCCGTCCGCCGAAAGAGTGCACTTCAAAATACCGTCTTGGTGTGATCTGCGTGAATTTTTATCGATCACTTTGACATATGATATGTTTGTATCGTGAATACTGAATGTATTACTGCATTTGACTAGATAAAACATAAAATGGGAATGAGTTCTCACACCCATTACTTAGGTACTAGTTTCGTGTAACTTACGTGATCAAGATGAAAGCGTACCATACATTCCCCTTCGTTTCTAATCTAGTTATGTGTGTAGCTTAATATCAGTCTAGCCTTCTTGAAAATTTGTGACAAACAGGACATCTATTTGGGGTAAGACCACATTAAAGATCCGTCCGCCGAAAGAGTGCACTTCAAAATACCCTTTAGGTTTGATCTGCGTGAATTTTATCGATCACATTGACATATGACAGGTTTTTCTCGTGAATACTGAATGTATTAGTGCATTATAGAAGATAAAACATAAAATAGGAATGAATTCTCACACCCATAACTTAGGTACTATTTTCGTGTAACTTACGTGACGGAGATGAAAGCGTACATTACATTCCCCTTTGTTGCTAATCTAGTTATTTGTGTAGCTTGATATCAGACTAGCCTTCGTGAAACATTGCGACATGCTGGACATCTGTTTGGGGTTACACCACATTATCGTTCCGTCCGCCGAAAGAGTGCACTTCAAAATACCGTTTTGGAGTGATCTGCGTGAATTGTATCGATCACTTTCACGTATGACATGTTTGTCTCGTGAATACTGAATTTACTGCTGCATTAGACATATTAAAACATCAAATGGGAATGAATTTTCACACCCTTAACTTACGTACTATTTTCGTGTAACTTACGTGACGAAGATGAAAGCGTACCATACATTCCCCTTTGTTGCTAATCTAGTTATGTGTGTAGCTTAATATCAGTCTAGCCTTCTTGAAGATTTGTGACAAACAGGACATCTATTTGGGGTAAGACCACATTAAAGATCCGTCCGCCGAAAGAGTGCACTTCAAAATACCGTTTTGGTGTGATCTGCGTGAATTTTATCGATTACATTGACATATGACAGGTTTGTCTCGTGAATGCTGAATGTATTAGTGCATTATAGAAGATAAAACATAAAATGGGAATGAGATCTCACACCCATAACTTAGGTACTATTTTCGTTTAACTTACTTGATGGAGATGAAAGCGTACATTACATTCCCCTTTGTTGCTAATCTAGTTATGTGTGTAGCTTGATATCAGACTAGCCTTTGTGAAACTTTGTGATATGCAGGACATCTGTTTGGGGTAAGACCACATTATTGATCCGTCCGCCGAAAGAGTGCACTTCAAAATACCGTTTTGGAGTGATCTGCGTGAATTTTATCGATCACTTTCACGTATGACATGTTTGTCTCGTGAATACTGAATTTACTGCTGCATTAGACAAGATAAAACATCAAATGGGAATGAGCTTTCACACCCTTAACTTACGTACTATATTCTTGTAACTTACGTGACGGAGATGAAAGCGTACCATACATTCCTTTTTGTGTTAATCTATTCATGTGTGTAGCTTGATATCAATCTAGCCTTTATGAAGATTTGTTACGTGCATTACATCTATTTGGGGTAAGACCACATTAAGGATCCGTCCGCGGAAAGAGTGCACTTCAAAATACCGGTTTGGTGTGATGTGCGTGAATTTTTTCGATCACTTTTACATATGGCAGGTTTGCCTAGTGAATATTGAATGTACTGCTGCATTAGATATGATAAAACATCAAATGGGAATGAGATTTTCACACCCTTAACTTACGTACTTTATTCTTGTAACTTACGTGACGGAGATGAAAGCGTACCGTGCATTCCCCTTCGGTGTTAATCTAGTTATGTGTGTGGCTTGATATCAGTCTAGCCTTCGTGAAGGTTTATGACATGCAGGACCTCTATTTCGGGTGAGACCACATTAAGGATCCGTCCGCCGAATGAATGCACTTCAAAATACCATTCTGGTGTGATCAGCGTGAATTTTCTCGATCACTTTGACATATGACAGGTTTGCCTCGTGAATACTGAATGTACTACTGCATTAGACATGATAAAACGTCAAATGGGAATGAGTTTTCACACCCTTAACTTACGTACTATATTCTTGTAACTTACGTGACGGAGATGAAAGCATTCCATACATTCCCCTTTGCTGTAAATCTAGTTATATGTGTAGCTTGATATCAGTCTAGCCTTCGTGAAACTTTGTGACATGCAGGACATCTGTTTGGGGTAAGACCACATTATCGATCCGTCCGCCAAAAGAGTGCATTTCAAAATACCGTTTTGGTGTGATCAGCGTGAATTTTCTCGATCACTTTGACATATGACAGGTTTTCCTCGTGAATACTGAATGTACTACTGCATTAGACATGATAAAACATCAAATGGGAATGAGTTTTCACACCCATAACTTATGTACTATATTATTGTAACTTACGTGACGGAGAAGAAAGCGTACCATGTATTCCCCTTTGCTGTTAATCTAGTTATGTGTGTAGCTTGATATCAGTCTAGCCTTCGTGAAGATTTATGAAATGCAGGACCTCTACTTCGGGTAAGACCACATTAAGGATCCGTCCGCCGAAAGAGTGCACTTCAAAATACACTTTAGGAGTGATCTGCGTGTTTTTGTTCGATCACTTTTGCATATGACAGGTTTGTCTCGTGAATATTGAATGTACTACTGCATTAGACAAGATAAAACATCAAATGGGAATGAATTTTCACATCCTTAACTTACGTACTATATTCTTGTAACCTACGTGACGGAGATGAAAGCGTACCATACATTCCTCTTTGCTGTTAATCTATTTATGTGTGTAGCTTGATATCAATCTAGCCTTCATGAAGATTTGTGACATGCAGGACATCTATTTGGGGTAAGACCACATTAAGGATCCGTCCGCGGAAAGAGTGCACTTCAAAATACCGGTTTGGTGTGATCTGCGTGAATTGTTTCGATCACTTTGACATATGGCAGGTTTGTCTCGTGAATGCTGAATGTATTAGTGCATTATAGAAAATAAAACATAAAATGGAAATGAGATCTCACACCCATAACTTAGGTACTATTTTCGTGTAACTTACGTGACGAAGATGAAAGCTTACCACACATTCCCCTTTGTTGCTAATCTAGTTATGTGTGTAGCTTAATATCAATCTAGTCTTCTTGAAGATTTTTGACATACAGGACATCTATTTGAGGTAAGACCACATTAAAGATCTGTCCGCGGAAAGAGTGCACTTCAAAATACCGTTTTGGTGTGATCTGCGTGAATATTTTCGATCACTTTGATATATGGCAGGTTTGCCTAGTGAATACTGAATGTACTGCTGCATTAGACATGATAAAACATTAAATGGGAATTAGATTTTCACACCCTTAACTTACGTACTTTATTCTTGTAACTTACGTGACGGAGATGAAAGCGTACCGTGCATTCCCCTTCGCTGTTAATCTAGTTATGTGTGTGGCTTGATATCAGTCTAGCCTTCGTGAAGATTTATGACATGCAGGACCTCTATTTCGGGTGAGACCACATTAAGGATCCGTCCGCCGAATGAATACACTTCAAAATACCATTCTGGTGTGATCAGCGTGAATTTTCTGGATCACTTTGACATATGACAGGTTTGCCTCGTGAATATTGAATGTACTACTGCATTAGGCATGATAAAACATCAAATGGGAATGAGTTTTCACACCCTTAACTAACGTACTATATTCTTGTAACTTACTTGACGGAGATGAAATCGTTCCATACATTCCCCTTTGCTGTTAATCTAGTTATGTATGTAGCTTGATATCAGTGTAGCCTTCGTTAAGATTTATGACATGCAGGACCTCTATTTCGGGTAAGACCAGATTAAGGATCCGTCCGCCGAATGAATGCACTTCAAAATACCGTTTTGGTTTGATCAGCGTGAATTTTCTCGATCACTTTGACATATGGCAGATTTTCCTCGTGAATACTGAATGTACTACTGCATTAGACATGATAAAACATCAAATGGGAATGAGTTTTCACACCCTTAACTTAGGTACTATTTTCTTGTAACTTACGTGAAGGAGAAGAAAGCGTACCATGCATTCCCCTTTGCTGTTAATCTAGTTATGTGTGTAGCTTGATATAAGTCTAGCCTTCGTGAAGATTTATGACATGCAGGACCTCTACTTCGGGTAAGACCACATTAAGGATCCGTCCACCGAAAGAGTGCACTTCAAAATACCGTTTAGGAGTGATCTGCGTGTTTTTTTTCGATCACTTTAGCATATGACATGTTTGTCTCGTGAATATTGAATGTACTACTGCATTAGACAAGATAAAACATCAAATGGGAATGAGCTTTCACACCCTTAACTTACGTACTATATTCTTGTAACTTACGTGACGGAGAAGAAAGCGTACCGTGCATTCCCCTTCGCTGTTAAACTAGTTATGTGTGTGGCTTGATATCAGTCTAGCCTTCGTGAAGATTTATGACATGCAGGACCTCTATTTCGGGTGAGACCACATTATGGATCCGTCCGCCGAATGAATGCACTTCAAAATACCGTTCTGGTGTGATCAGCGTGAATTTTCTCGATCACTTTGACATATGACAGGTTTGCCTCGTGAATACTGAATGTACTACTGCATTAGACATGATAAAACATGAAATGGGAATGAGTTTTCACACCCTTATCTTACGTACTATATTCTTGTAACTTACGTGACGGAGATGAAAGCGTTCCATACATTCCCCTTTGCTGTTAATATAGTTATGTGTGTAGCTTGATATCAGTCTAGCCTTCGTAAAGATTTATGACATGCAGGACCTCTATTTCGGGTAAGACCACATTAAGGATCCATCCGCCGAATGAATGCCCTTCAAAATACCGTTTTGATGTGATCAGCGTGAATTGTTTCGATCACTTTGACATATGGCAGGTTTGTCTAGTAAATACTGAATGTACTGCTGCATTAGACATGATAAAACATCAAATGGGAATGAGTTTTTCACACCCTTAATTTACGTACTATATTCTTGTAACTTACGTGACGGAGATGAAAGCGTACCATACATTCCCATTTTTTGCTAATCTAGTTATGTGTGTAGCTTAATATCAGTCTAGCCTTCGTGAAGATTTGTGACATGCAGGACCTCTATTTCGGGTAAGACCACATTAAGGATCCGTCCGCCGAAAGAGTGCACTTCAAAATACCGTCTTGGTGTGATCTGCGTGAATTTTTTCGATCACTTTCACATGTGATATGTTTGTATCGTGAATACTGAATGTACTACTGCATTAGACATGATAAAACATCAAATGGGAATGAGTTCTCACACCCATTACTTAGGTACTATTTTCGTATAACTTACATGACGAATATGAAAGCTTACCACACATTCCCCTTTGTTGCTAATCTAGTTATGTGTGTAGCTTAAGATCAGTCTAGCCTTCTTGAAGATTTGTGACAAACAGGACATCTATTTGGGGTAAGACCACATTAAAGATCCGTCCGCCGAAAGAGTGCACTTCAAAATACCGTTTTGGTGTGATCTGCGTGAATTTTTTCGATCACATTGACATATGACAGGTTTGTCTCGTGAATGCTGAATGTATTAGTGCATTATAGAAGATAAAACATAAAATGGGAATGAGATCTCACACCCATAACTTAGGTACTATTTTCGTTTAACTTACTTGACGGAGATGAAAGCGTACATTACATTCCCCTTTGTTGCTAATCTAGTTATGTGTGTAGCTTGATATCAGACTAGCCTTTGTGAAACTTTGTGACATGCAGGACATCTTTTTGGGGTAAGACCACATTATCGATCCGTCCGCCGAAAGAGTGCACTTCAAAATACCGTTTTGGAGTGATCTGCGTGAATTGTATCGATCACATTCACGTATGACATGTTTGTCTCGTGAATACTGAATGTACTACTGCATTAGACAAGATAAAACATGAAATGGGAATCAGCTTTCACACCCTTAACTTACGTACTATATTCTTGTAACTTACGTGACGGAGATGAAAGCGTACCATACATTCCTCTTTGCTGTTAATCTATTTATGTGTGTAGCTTGATATCAATCTAGCCTTCATGAAGATTTGTGACGTGCAGGACATCTATTTGGGGTAAGACCACATTAAGGATCCGTCCGCGGAAAGAGTGTACTTCAAAATACAGGTTTGGTGTGATCTGCGCGAATTTTGTCGATCACTTTGACATATGGCAGGTTTGTCTAGTGAATACTGAATGTACTACTGCATTGGACAACATAAAACATCAAATGGGAATTAGTTTTTCACACCCTTAACTTACGTACTATATTCTTGTAACTTACGTGACGGAGATGAAAGCGTACAATACATTCCCCTTTGCTGTTAATCTAGATATGTGTGTAGCTTGATATTAGTCTAGTCTTCGTGAAGATTTATGACTGGACGACATCTATTTCGGGTAAGACCACATTAAGGATCCGTCCGCCGAAAGAGTGCAATTCGAAATACCGTTTTGGTGTGATCTGCGTGAATTTTTTCGATCACTTTCACGTATGACATGTTTGTCTCGTGAATACTGAATTTACTGCTGCATTAGACATAATAAAACATCAAATGGTAATCAGTTTTCACACCCTTAACTTACGTACTATATTCATGTAACTTACTTGACGGAGAAGAAAGCGTACCATGCATTCCCCTTGGCTGTTAATCTAGTTGTGTGTGTGGCTTGATATCAGTCTAGCCTTCGTGAAGATTTATGACTTGGACAATATCTATTTCGGGTAAGACCACATTAAGGATCCGTCCGCCGAAAGAGTGCAATTCGAAATACCGTTTTGGTGTGATCTGAGTGAATTTTTTTCGATCACTTTCACGTATGAAATGTTTGTCTCGTGAATACTGAATTTACTGCTGCATTAGACACAATGAAACATCAAATGGTAATGAGTTTTCACACCCTTATCTTACGTACTATATTCATGTAATTTACTTGACGGAGAAGAAAGCGTACTATGCATTCCCCTTCGCTGTTAATCTAGTTATGTGTGTTGCTTGATATCAGTCTAGCTTTCGTGAAAATGTATGACATGCAGGACCTCTATTTCGGGTAAGACCACATTAAGGATCCGTCCGCCGAAAGTGTGCTCTTCAAAATGCCGTCTTGGTGTGATCTGCGTGAATTTTTTCAATCACTTTGACATATGACATGTTTGTATAGTGAATACTGAATGTATTACTGCATTAGACAAGATAAAACATAAAATGGGAATGATTTCTCACACCCATTACTTAAGTACTATTTTCGTGTAACTTACGTGACTGAGATGAAAGCGTACCATACATTCCCCTTTGTTGCTAATCTAGTTATGTGTGTAGCTTAATATCAGTCTAGCCTTCGTGAAGATTTGTGACATGCAGGACATGTATTTGGGGTAAGACCACATTAAGGATCCGTCAGCCGAAAGAGTGCACTTGAAAACACCGCTTTGGTGTGATCTGCGTGAATGTTTTTGATTTCTTTGACATATGGCAGCTTTGTCTCGTGAATACTGAATGTACTGCTAAATTAGACATGATAAAACATCAAATGGGAATGAGATTTTCACACCCTTATCTTACGTACTATATTCTTGTAACTTACGTGACGGAGATGAAAGCGTACCCTACATTCCCCTTTGCTGTTAATCTAGTTATGTGTGTAGCTTGATATTAGTCTAGCCTTCGTGAAGATTTATGACTTGGACGACATCTATTTCGGGTAAGACCACATTAAGGATCCGTCCGCCGAAAGAGTGCAATTCGAAATACCGTTTTGGTGTGATCTGCGTGAATTTTTTCGATCACTTTCACGTATGACATGTTTGTCTCGTGAATTCTGAATTTACTGCTGCATTAGACATAATAAAACATCAAATGGGAATGAGTTTTCACACCCTTAACTTACGTACTCTATTCTTGTAACTTACGTGACGGAGAAGAAAGCGTACCGTGCATTCCCCTTCGCTGTTAATCTAGTTATGTGTGTTGCTTGATATCAGTCTAGCCTTCGTGAAGATTTATGACATACAGGACCTCTATTTCGGGTTAGACCACATTAAGGATCCGTCCGCCGAATGAATGCACTTCAAAATACCGTTTTGGTGTGATCAGCGTGAATTTTCTCAATCACTTTGACATATGACAGGTTTGCCTCGTGAATACTGCATGTACTACTGCATTAGACATGATAAAACATGAAATGGGAATGAGTTTTCACACCCTTAACTTACGTACTATATTCTTGTAACTTACGTGACGGAGATGAAAGCGTTCCATACATTCCCCTTTGCTGTTAATCTAGTTATGTGTGTAGCTTGATATCAGTCTAGCCTTCGTAAAGATTTATGACATGGACGACATCTATTTGGGGTAAGACCACATTAAGGATCCGTCCGCCGAAAGGGTGCACTTCAAAATACCGTTTTGGTGTGATCTGCTTGGATTTTTTTGATCACTTTGACATATGACAGATTTGTCTCGTGAATACTGAATGTACTAATGCATTAGACAAGATAAAACATAAAATAGGAATGAGTTCTCACACCCATTACTTAGGTACTATTTTCGTGTAACTTACGTCACGGAGATGAAAGCGTACCATACATTCCCCTTTGCTGCTAATCTAGTTCTGTGTGAAGCTTGATATCAGTCTATCCTTCGTGAAGATTTGTGACATGCAGGACATCTATTTGGGGTAAGACCACTTAATGGATCCGTCCGCCGAAAGAGTGCACTTCAAAATACCGTTTTGGTGTGATCTGCGTGAATTTTTTCGATCACATTGACATATGACAGGTTTGTATAGTGAATACTGAATGTACTGCTGCATTAGACATGATAAAACATCAAATGGGAATTAGATTTTCACACCCTTAACTTACGTACTATATTCTTGTAACTTACGTGACGGAGATGAAAGCGTACCATACATCCCCCTTTGCTGTTAATCTAGTTATGTGTGTAGCTTGATATTAGTCTAGCCTTCGTGAAGATTTATGACTTGGACGACATCTGTTTCGGGTAAGACCACATTAAGGATCCTTTCACCGAAAGAGTGCAATTCGAAATACCGTTTTGGTGTGATCTGCGTGAATTTTGTCGATCACTTTCACGTATGACATGTTTGTCTCGTGAATTCTGAATTTACTGCTGCATTAGACATAATAAAACATCAAATGGGAATGAGTTTTCACACCCTTAACTTACGTACTATATTCTTGTAACTTACGTGACGGAGAAGAAAGCGTACCGTGCATTCCCCTTCGCTGTTAATCTAGTTATGTGTGTTGCTTGATATCAGTCTAGCCTTCGTGAAGATTTATGACATGCAGGACCTCTATTTCGGGTTAGACCACATTAAGGATCCGTCCGCCGAATGAATGCCCTTCAAAATACCGTTTTGGTGTGATCTGCGTGAATTGTATCGATCACATTCACGTGTGACATGTTTGTCTCGTGAATACTGAATGTACTACTGCATTAGACAAGATAAAACATAAAATGGGAATGAGTTCTCACACCCATTACTTAGGTTCTATTTTCGTGTAACTTACGTGATGGAGATGAATGCGTACCATACATTCCCCTTTGTTGCTAATCTAGTTATGTGTGTAGCTTGATATTAGTCTAGCCTTCGTGAAGATTTATGACTTGGACGACATCTATTTCGGGTAAGACCACATTAAGGATCCTTTCACCGAAAGAGTGCAATTCGAAATACCGTTTTGGTGTTATCTGCGTGAATTTTCTCAATCACTTTGACATATGACAGGTTTGCCTCGTGAATACTGAATGTACTACTGCATTAGAAATGATAAAACATCAAATAGGAATGAGTTTTCACACCCTTAACTTACGTACTATATTCTTGTAACTTACGTGACGGAGATGAAAGCGTTCCATACATTCCCCTTTGCTGTTAATCTAGTTATGTGTGTAGCTTGATATCAGTCTAGCCTTCGTAAAGATTTATGACATGGACGACATCTATTTCGGGTAAGACCACATTAAGGATCCGTCCACTTCAAAATGCCGTCTTCATGTGATCTGCGTGAATTTTTTCGATCACTTTGACATATGATATGTTTGTATTGTGAATACTGAATGTATTACTGCATTTGACAAGATAAAACATAAAACGGGAATGAGTTCTCACACCCATTACTTAGGTACTATTTTCGTGTAACTTACGTGACGAAGATGAAAGCGTACCATACATTTCCCTTTGTTACTAATCTAGTTATGTGTGTAGCTTAATATCAGTCTAGCCTTCTTGAAAATGTGTGACATACAGGACATCTATTTGGGGTAAGACCACATTAAAGATCCGTCCGATGAAAGAGTGCACTTCAAAATACCGTTTTGGTGTGATCTGCGTGAATTTTTTCGATCACATTAACATATGACAGGTTTGTCTCGTGAATGCTTAATGTATTAGTGCATTAGAGAAGAAAAAAAATTAAATGGGAATGAGTTCTCACACCCATAACTTAGGTACTATTTTCGTGTAACTTACGTGACGGAGATGAAAGCGTACATTACATTTCCCTTTGTTGCTAATCTAGTTATGTGTGTAGCTTGATATCAGACTAGCCTTCGTGAAACTTTGTGACATGCAGGACATCTGTTTGGGGTAAGACCACATTATCGATCCGTCCGCGGAAAGAGTGCACTTCAAAATACAGTTTTGGTGTGATCTGCATGAATTTTTTTGATCACTTTGACATATCACATGTTTTTCTCGTGAACACGACTGAACTACTGCATTAGACAAGATAAAACATAAAATGGGAATGAGTTTTCACACCCTTAACTTACATACTATATTCTTGTAACTTACGTGACGGAGAAGAAAGCGTACCATGCATTCCCCTTTGCTGTTAATCTAGTTATGTGTGTAGTTTGATATCAGTCTTGTCGTCGTGAAAATGTTTAACTTGCAGGACATCTATTTGTGGTAAGATCACATTACGGATTCGTCTGCCGAAAGAGTGCACTTGAAAATACGGTTTTGGTGTGATATGCGTGAATTGTTTCAATAACATTAACATGGGACATGTTTGCCTCGTGAATACTGAATGTACTACTGCATTAGACAAGATAAAACATCAAATGGGAATGAGTTCTCACAGAAGTGTTCGCCCCAAATGTAGATGTTACTTACACGGAAAGAAGTTTGGTAAATATTGGTCGGCATCTCACCATACGTTGCAAATGTCTGACGTTACCATAGGCTACTAGCCGCTGACAAAATTGCAATTTGTCTGCATAATAATACTGTATAAATCGTTCGTTGTAACGTTCGAATCATTCCATACACACTGCAAAGACGGCTTGCCAAATTCCATGGGACGACCTCCGAGAACAAAGGCGGTGGCGCAAGACATCTGGTGATGCAATGATTGTGAGTAATACTTTTTATCAAAGTACCTTTCATTGCGATTATATCTATATTGATACATCACCTTTTTCGTTGCTTTATGTCGTTCGGTTTACACGAGTAGAAACTTAGTTAATGTGGGTAATTCCGTTTTTACACAGCGTTCTTAGATACTTAGTTAAACTACCTGCAAGTGATAGAGTTATTACCATGGATTTTTAATGTCTGTGTTTTCAATACCTCTCCTAGGTAAGGTTTAACGTATCATTCATTTTTATATATTTCCAGAGAAGAGGACATGCGCCGAGAACACGAGGTAATCTTCTACTCCGTGATGGAAGATCTCCGCGCGACCACACCGCTCGTCGAACCACATTCACCGTTGTGTGACCCTGACCCCCCGCAGCAATAAACACCGGGGATAGGAAGACGTACTGGGACGGCGCCTATGATTCTAATGAGGGCGGCGTCACTATGGATAGATGAAATAAAACATTTTAAATATGTTGTTTTGTTGGTTTTTACTTATAAACGATAGGACATTGGAATCATTCTTACACACATTCAGCACATATCCGCTTCGTCAATTGCCCCTTGATTTCCTCTCACCATTCCTTCATCAGTCTTAATTACTCGTCATACGCGTGTCCCAACCCCCAAACCCGTGAAATGTACTGTTTTGTTCGTTCCTACCTATAAACAATAGGACCTATGAATTATTCTTGCATACATCCAGCGCACACACACAATGTCAACTACACCTTGATCTTCCCTAATTACTCCTTTATTACCCCTCATATCCCAATTCCCAGCAGGAGGCACTACCTTCAATTCATTCCACCAGGCGACAGTACCATCACTCACGTGACTACACACACACACACACACACACACACACACACACACACACACACACACACACACACACACACACACACACACACACACACACACACACACACACACACACACACACATAGATATACCTGTGAATGCTAGAATTTCACCATGGGGGCACCCTCCCCACCGTTGATGTTGACTGTGAACAATGTGCATAAATATCGGCACAAACCTGTCAAGTTATGCCTGGAATGTTCTGCTATTCCAAGGTAATGGGGCATAACTGCACTGCACTGCACTGCACATTTTGCTTTGAAAATATACTTTTTCTCTCATTAGACGTATAGTCTGGAGTGGGAAATGTCGGTTGTCAACTAGTCAAATACAGCAAGCTATTGTGGCCAAATGATACCATTTTGGCATTATTAATAGTTCGCTAGATAAGACATATTTCATAGGGCTGTAGAGGTGTGGGCATACTTCACTCTAGCATTAACAATCATTTGATCAGGAAATTAGTACAAACTACACATTACAGTACATGTGGATCTTTCTTGGTCGGGTGGCATGGGTCACATGACAATTTGTGCAGGAAAATTACATGTAAATAGATAAACGACATGTCTAAACACCGTGATCTAGTTCTTCACTCATACTACACCCCATCTGAGTTACTATGTCATTGACAGTATTGACAGAAGCACCGGGCCTCGGTCTGCAGAAAGAACTTACCACAAAATCATACAAAAATTGGCCTGATGAGATTGTTTACACGACCAATTCTTGCATGACCAAAATTTCGGACAATTATCTCTTAGCTTTGTGTAATGTAAATTGGCCTTTAGTCTTAGCTGAGCATCTTAAATGTTGGAATTACTTGGATGAAATTTTTTATTTGAGTGACCTGCTGATTTGTCAACGTCACAAAATCAATGTAAATGATGCATTCACTGTTTGCCATAAAATGTAAAGAGGTGAGGTATAAATGGTGTCGGAACCAGGGGACTCGACGGGCTGAGCCTCCCAATATTTTGGTGGGGGGTTGGAGATAGGATTAGCCCCTCCCCCTCAATATTTAGGCAAGGAAGTGCATTCCAGGTGCAATTGGAGGTTTTTGGTGAGCCTCAAGTGGGATGCAAATGGACGTATTGGTGAGCATCAGAGGGGGGCAAATGAAGGTTTTAGGAGCCTAAGATGGTTTTTTTCGAGAGCCTCTGTGATGGTATTGGAGGTTTTCGGATAGCTTAGGCCCTACGTTAGGGGGTGTAACTGGTAGTTTTTGGAGAGCCTCAAATTTAAGAGCCTCACGCTCCCCCCTCACCCCCCCCTCCCACCCCAACATCCTCGCATACCAGGGCTGTTTGCCATGCAAAACTAGCCCTGGCTGATCCCTTACACGAAGTGCGGAAGTTAGCTGAGTCAAACTAGTAATTGACTTCTGGGAATCCCAATATATAATTACCTGTTCGTCCATTAGCATGAGCAGCTGAGCTGTATTGTGTATTCGAATAATTGCTTCTACTTCCTAAACATTGCATGTAACACGAGCCACGGTTGGTTGAAATTAGTTTTGTTGTGACCACACGACCTGCCTACATCTACTGATCTAGTAAGCGATTTCATAAGCTAAGCTTAAATTCAGAGTTTCGCAAAGCGATCAGCCAGAAGGTACTGCTGGCTGGCACTGACGTAATCAGCAGCAGCGACCCCTGGCGCGCGAGGATGCCCCCAATATTCACCACGTTTCGACTCCAATAAAATCTGTGGAAAGTTGAAGCAAACAAATTGTGCGTGCGTGCGTGTGTCCATGCTTGTGTGGCGGTTATATAATGAAGCCTGGAGGGCCTACTAGCTGCCGTCAAAGCCCTAGCCTAGGCCTTAGCCCATAGACGCGGGAACAGGGTGGCTGACATATGTTTCTGCCCCCTCCTTTAAATGTGAGCGTGAATGTTTGTTTTTGTGGCGAGCCTCAATGGCAGGGGGAAATGTAAATTTGATGAGATGATTAATGTGTATTTTTGTCGACTGTGAAAGGTGCGTGCAATTGGAGGGTAGACATATTGTTTTCTGTCCCCCAGTAGTAGGCGGCGTGGCGGCGAAACAATTTCCAAAGAAACCCCCCTGTCTTCCAGTGTCATCATTTCAGGGGAGTCAGCAGGGAAAAGCTGGAGAAAGTAAATTGAGAGCAGCGCTGTTCCCCGTGTTTGTTCGGATGTCATGAGTTCACAGCCGGTACAGCAGCGGAGAAGCAGGTTACAGCGGCGCAGCTGCGAACACTTTTTAACAGCACCCCCCCCCCCCACCCGTGTCTTCCGATGTCACAATCGAGCCAAACGAGACAGTCACAAGGAAGACGTGAAAATCTGTGGCGGTGAAAATTTTTCAGTCGTGCTGAAGCTCCGTTAGTCCCCCCCAGTAAGAATTTCGTTCTCACGTCACTGCCTAGGCCTAGGCCTGAGCATACCTAGGCCAGAGGTTAACCTTAGCCTGTTCAAGGGAGTTTAGGTATCTTTCAGTCAGCAGTGGAACTGAGGTACAGGCAGCGTTGATACGAGGATGACACTTCTGCTTGGAATGATGAAACTTCTTTGGCCTGAGTTTAACCTTGCAGCATACCACGGCGTGGTCAGTGTCGCAGTCCGCACTGTGAAAGCTGCGCGTGATGAGCTCATTGTTGAGAGATGTCCGCCTGGTAATGACAAGGTACAACTGGTGCCAGCGATGGGATCGCGGATGTTTCCATGAGACTCTCTGGCGGGGATTGGTATGTCGTGGTGGAGAGGTTGTGATAAGAGCACAGCTCGAGCAGTCGCTGTCCATTTTCGTTCATTTTCCCAGTGCCGAAGTGACCAAGACAGGTTGACCATGAATTGCGGTCATCACCGGCCCTAGCTTTGAAATCTTCCAACAAGAACAGATGTTCAGTGTTTGGAATGTCGTTGATGATAGAGTGGAGTTGTTCGTAGAACAGGTCTTTGACTTCCGGTGGGGGGACATAGTGTTGGCGCATATATGCTCAGCAAGTTCACTTTGCCTGATTCAGTAAACACACGGAGGGACAGAGGGATGGGATGCGTTCTGAGCCATTTGTTGGTGGTTAAATTGTGCCCAGAAGGGAGTTCCTGACAGCAAACCCCACTCCATGTAAGCGGGTTTCATTGGGTTGTTTTCCTTGCCAGAAGTAGGTGTAATCCTTCTCCCGCAGCGAACCGTTTGCTGCGAGGCATGTCTCTTGAAGAGATACAATGTCCACATTTAGTCTGCTGAGCTCTCTGTCGACAACAGCTGTGTTCCGTGTGTCCGTAATCTGCTTGAGGTCTTCCGACAGGCCAGGACACATGGTCCTGACATTCTAGCTTGCGATTCGAAGGGCTGGTACCTTCTTTATATTTTTCTTTGTTTTGCCTGGAGCAGTATTTCTGTCCATTTGTTAGGTGAGAACCCTAATCTCCAAGCACCCATTGAAGCAGATGGACAGTGGCGGGACAGCACCTTTATTGACCGGGTGCTGCCAGGTTTGAGGAAGCCCGTGGCGTCCGTTCTCTACGCCAATCGAATTGGACTTATAACCCGTAACTGCTGCCTTCCGTGTTGTACAGGCGCGTTGAGTCGACTATGGAGTGACACTCTCCATGGCGCATGCCTGGATAAGATTTGTGGGTGTCCTGGGTTGCCCAAGCGGCAAGATCCCCCTCTCGGCCTCATTAGTGGGATCTAAAGGAATGCATGGAACGACATTTGGCACAAGTTTGGCTGCAGGAGCTGTCGGAAGATGTCATGATGACATATGACCGCCTTTGGGGCTCCACTCCGGATTTTCTGTCTGGGTTTACTCCCATAACCTTTGTCTCTCCCGACACTCCCACAAGGCAGTGGGGGTTTATGATCAGAGGTTTCCGTCTCCTAGACTGGTTGCCATCCAAGGTCAATGGGCCCAGTCTGCTCGATGCTATTTACCCATAGCTGGAGGTTGGATTAGTGAACGTCGGGACATGTCCACACACCGGTGGGCCCAGCACACTGCACCTGAGGGCTCCTGCCTGCTCCCCGATCCCCAGCACATTTGCCTGGGGCCGCAAGGTACCCAGTATCCGTAGTGCACCACAAGGAGGTTGTGCCAGGATCTTATCTGTGGAGAGGCTATATACCAGCAGAGGAGACTTACGCGCTCGGCTCCCTTTTCACCGCCAAAAGGGAGCTAGCTGGCGGCCGAAGCTTCCATTACAGCACTTGACACATCACACAGACCTGTGCTCCTGCACCGCAATACGACTGGGAATACCCCACCAACAAAACAAAGCGCCAATATGTGAGAAGGGCTGTTTATCAAATTGGTTGTGTAATGTCACAAGCTCCTGTGCCAAATCTCCATCTGTCTGGTCTTGGACACTATGGTTGGAGTGCAACTGATTCAGTATGAAAACCATGCTGGACTTGAACTCACAGAGACACCGATGCCATTCCATGTTCTAGTGCACTGTCGTTGCAAATCTAAGTGTAGTCTAATTTATATATAATTTTTCATGATTTTATGTATATTGTGAGGTATGTTATGGTTGAGAATATAACTGAGTAAAAAACAGCCTGAAAGGTTACAATCGTGAAGACACATACCATAAAGCTGGTATTAAACCCAACAAACGTTCAGATCACGTTCCTAAACCGTACATATGCATGGCAGCCATCTTGATATTATGTGTGACCATCATTTGATGATTGCAGCCTATTTATATTCATGTACACGTGTATTACCGGAATAAACATAAAGCCATTTTGGTTTTCAACTTGGCAGTCATCTGGGAATAATAATAACAACTGGATTCCTTGACCTTTAAATATATTATTCGTTATATGGAGTCCTCAATATCGACAGGCACTAAAGTTATGTTCGTAAAACGTCTGTGCATGGCAGCCATCTCGAATCTCAATATGGCCGTCTTCTGGTGATATAGCATATGGAAGAAAAGGATTCTTTGACCCTGAACATGTTGGTTTAGATACAAAGAACCTGTTTATATGTTGCTTAGAGGCCGGGATATTTGGGTGATGAATTTCCATGGTGGCCATCTTGAATTTCAATATGGCCGTCATCTTTGGATACTGCACATGAAAGAAATGGATTCTTTGACCCTGGAAATGTTGGTTTAGACACCAAGATCATATTTCTATGTTGCTGATATACTTGCCTTAAAACTCAAGATGGCGGCTAGGTACCATGTCAATAGCGATGGGTACATAGCTTTATATGATATTACATATCATAAACAATATATGTGCCAATTTTCTTGCTTTTTAGCAAAACTTTCACAATTCGTCAAATGTATGGCTCTAAGCCGCTGAACTAACGTCCATGACCAAGAGCAAGGCCAGAGTTAGATTGAATTAGGTTCGGTATGCACGGCCACCAAAATTGTCGTGACACAGAGTCTGGCCTGACATACTCTTCCTAGTGGAAACCAAACTTGATTCAAGCATCCCCACATATTCTTTTCTCCCCACAAACTATGAAGCAATCAGAAAGGACTGCAACACTCATGGAGGTGGTGTTCTAGTAGCACTGAGAAATGACATAATTGCAGACCCCCGAGATAAACTGAATACTACATGTGAAATAGTCTGGACTAAACTACACTTCTTTCATAACAAAGCCATCTATTTGGCATCCTACTACAGACCCCCAAATGATCATACAACATCCCTGGAAGTCCTACATGAATCCCTGGCTATCCTCTACCTTGGCTGCAAACTTCCTCCATCAGTTATAATCGCCGGGGACCTAAACCTACCAGACATCAACTGGGAAAACCTATGTACAACAAACCAACAGACAGCAACAAAACACAACAAACTACTTGAAATAGTCAGTGAATACGGTTTAACAAATATGGTAAATGAACCGACCCGACTAGACTCTGGAAATATCCTAGACTTTGTACTTACATCAAACCCCGCCCTTATCTCCAGCGTAAACACAGCGACAGGCATGAGCGATCACGAAGCTGTTCTCTTTCACATTAATATGAACCCAACGAGGAAAACCAAACCTCCACACAACGTGTACAACTTTAAGTCTGCTAACTGGGAAGCCCTCAGATCAAACTGTACCCTTCTTGCTCAAAAGTACTATGCCCGAAATCCTGATAATCTAGACATTGATACATATTGGAACTTTTTCACCAAAACTACACTCAACTCATAGAACAATCTATCCCTAGCCGCATGACAAAATCAAAACCGCATTTACCCTGGATCACAAAAAACATAATCAGACTACAAAGAGAAGGGGACAAAACTCATGCTAATGTAAAGAAAACAAAGAAAAACAAACACTGGAAACACTTCAAGAACCTAAGAAAAGAAATCAACAAAGAAATAACCAAATCCTACACCAGCTACATCAATAACATCATAGTTGAAAGCCTCACCACAAACCCTAAGCGATTCTGGTCCTTCATTAAACAAACAAAAACTGACAACCTTGGCACCCAACACTACAAGCAAATGACAAGATGCAAACAACTGATCACGACAAAGCAAACACACTAAATGACCACTTCAAATCAGTTGTCACCAAAGAACAACTTCCTACCCCAACTAAAGGCCCATCACCATTCCCTTCAATCGAAACACTTAATATCGGAATAAATGGCATCATAAAACAGCTTGAAGCTCTAACACCAAACAAACAAACATATCTCCTAGGTTAGCCCCAGAAGGGGCTGTGTGGAGAAGCAACACTTAAGACCTAGGGACCATGCCCATGGCTGACTGACATTCGACATCAATCTCATCGTCTTCCATAGTAAAACTTTAACTGACCGTGTCTGTCTGTGATGGTGGCAACAATACGTCATATCTGGACAACATACCTCGTTTTCTCTCAGTCGGTTAGTGTGATTAGCTATCTTAATTTGTAGTACTACGTTAGCCCCCTGACGGTTAGGTGAATGTCCTTTTCACTGGGGCCGGTTTCGTGAAGCGGCTAAGAACGTTCTTAACGCTAAGATGACTGTCGTAGTAAATGACGTGATTTTTTTATATAAGCGAGCATAGGAGTTTACGCAAACACGTGACGCAAAGTAATTGCGTAACTTTAAGTACTCTTCGTGAAACTAGCCCTAGCCTCGATTATCCAGCCGCCGTGAGGTGGCAGCATTCGCTTGGCCTCTCACTAGGGCCTATATTATTAAGCTCCAGCCAATGTTACCAGTAGGGGGCTTTTTCCCAGATTCGGGTAGAGACGATGATCGGCTCTCAAGCCAACTATGAAATAATAAATTAAATAAGGATACCCTTTTATCAGATAATACTATACAATAACAACTATTCAACATTAAACTTATATTGAAACATGTCACACAAAATAAACAAACATTAAACTTGTTTTCGTAGTTTATTGCCTTTTTTAATCACATGCATATTCACTAAGTGGCAGCTCTCGTGTCTGTCGAAGATTCCGTATTGGCTAACTTGTTTATGTTCTAGCAGAAACAAAATACTAAGTGTGAATAAGCATGATATAAATACTAAACAAGGACTAATTTATTTCAACAAAGTGCAATAGATGTCTCGCGCGCGACGGTCGGACTGCTAACTAATACATGTAGTCGCCAAAGTACAACCAAGACGTGCTAATCTTGGTGGCTAACTCAGTAGCGTGTTGAGCTGCTATTTTCAGGGTCCTTGGTTCGAATACCACAGAGTACATGAAACGTTTGTTTGTGTTCATTTAGTTTAAGATTCATTTTATTTTATATAATATTATTTCGAGCACTATTGTGTAATTTCATTTCGTTATCGAAAACATACATAATATATCAACATTCTGGAGGATAGACGTGATAACTGGCAATGAGCAGCCAGGTGAGAGTCGGTAAAGCGAGACTAATAAGTATTAATACACGGCAAATCCTGATAATACGTTACATATAACTTAATAAATTGATGACGCTTTAATTCATGAGTATACCATTGTTGCCATTTAGCGGATAACATTCAGAGCCAGACTATCATTCTGGCGAAGTCACGCAGCCAGGCGAGAGTCGGTTAAGCGAGACTAAACCGGCCCCGGGTCAGTGGAAGGTTCACGCCAGGGCAGAACATAAATATTGTAACAGTGACAGTCGCCAGAGGGCGATGCTGTCACTAGTGTTACCCTCTTGTGAATAGTAGTATCACTATTTCAATGATTGTGGCCTGTGCGTATTTTACAATGATTGGTTTGAAGTATTTGCATTTGCATAGACTCAGAGTGTGTTGCATAACATGACGGAGTCTTAAAGGTTAAACATATCTGCTGTCTGGGCGATGGATGATAATATATTATTATGGATTCTGCGGTGATGGTTCTACACCAAAATATTGAATTTCATCACACCATAATCCAACTTAACATACATAAATGTAACTTAAAACCCTATACATAATTATGTGTAGTTTGTTAATGCTGCTGTTGATCATGAAACAACACATTTAGGGTGGACTCAGCGTTACTTTAATAACAGTGTCTTTAAACATGTTCTGCAACATCCCAATTTCACACGGAGCAAACATAATAACATACGATCTCTACTTACATTGAAGACGCTAACAAATATAATCTCTTCATTAAAAACTATATAAAAATTGACATGTATTCCCACAGTCTCTGAAATCTAGCCAACATAGCTAAATGTTTAATAGCTTATCAATGAAATGATTAAAACGGGATATATATTCGCTGACATAGATTACATGCCGTTTTAAACATACCAATGTGTTCCCTACATTCTTGATAACATTAGGAAAATAAGCTGCATGCCTGCCAAGTATAGTAGCCTATTTACCTGTGATATATTTAGTTACATGATTTAAAGCTAACAATAACAAATTAGTACTTCAGTTAACAACATTTGTATAGCATAAAGTAACACAAAACTTAGTAAACTGTCGCGAGCCAGGCCAACTACATTACAGCCATCATTTGCTGCTGCATCAATGTGTGACACTACTCTCTCTTCAAAACTACCTGCATTTTGGGTACACACTTATCAGAGCAGTGGGACATTAAGTGACGTAAGAGACATAATTCTGATTTAATAAGCAACATCATGAAAAAGATTTCATCAGATAATACAATAGCAATTACCAGTAGCACAATATATCAATATCCACCATTGCAAATATTTTTTTGAAATGTGTCACATTCTAACCTTAAGCAATAAAACTTCTCATACACACTACACCTGCATGCACTGTAGTTTTGGTATGATCAACCTGAACGCAAAAGCAATATGATTAATACCGATGTAATAATACTATCTTTGTAGATTATTCACATTTGGTTGTCCTGTGCATAAACCAGTTGCCACAGATGTAAACCTGTTGCCATGGATGTAAACCTGGTTTTCACGGGGACATCTCAAACATATGAGAAAAAGTGTTGGCCTCAGTTGGTTGGATCCTGAAAACAAAAGAAGACATTTTAGGGAATAGCTGTCGCATTTAGTGATGTATTACTATTCCATACACACTGTAGTAACTTTAAGCATGTCTGCAGAAGTGACCACTAGTGAAAAATAAAAAGGTCGCAAAGAGGTTTTTTTAATATAACTCCCAAAACGTGTAAATGCCACTTATTCATCTATGCGGTGTAAACATATCCAGTTATTTATGTAATTAAAATATCTACTTGTCAACAAACTAACATAATTTTCCCTGCAATGTAGGTAGTAGGACCAGCTACAACAAAAGTTCTAGCAAGTAAGTACACAGACCAGCTACAACAAAAGTTCTAGCAAGTAAGTACATGGACCAGCTACAACAAAAGTTCTAGCAAGTAAGTACACGGACCAGCTACATCAAAAGTTCTAGCAAGTAAGTACACGGACCAGCTACATCAAAAGTTCTAGCAAGTAAGTACACAGACCAGCTACAACAAAAGTTCTAGCAAGTAAGTACACAGACCAGCTACATCAAAAGTTCTAGCAAGTAAGTACACAGACCAGCTACAACAAAAGTTCTAGCAAGTAAGTACACGGACCAGCTACAACAAAAGTTCTAGCAAGTAAGTACACGGACCAGCTACATCAAAAGTTCTAGCAAGTAAGTACACAGACCAGCTACATCAAAAGTTCTAGCAAGTAAGTACACAGACCAGCTACATCAAAAGTTCTAGCAAGTAAGTACACAGACCAGCTACAACAAAAGTTCTAGCAAGTAAGTACACGGACCAGCTACAACAAAAGTTCTACCAAGTAAGTACACGGACTAGCTATAACAAACATTCTAGCAAGTACACGGACTAGCTATAACAAACGTTCTAGCAAGTAAGTACACAGACCAGGTACAACAAAAGTATTAGCAAGTAAGTACACAGACCAGCAACAACAAAAGTAGTAGCAAGTAAGTACACAGACCAGCTACAACAAAAGTACTAGCAAGTAAGTACACGGACCAGCTACAACAAAAGTACTAGCAAATAAGTACATGGGCCAATTATAACTTGTTTAACCCATCGTCTTCCACCAACTCACCAGTTCTGGTCACTCCATTTGGCAGTTTTGTTGTCGTAGAGATGGATGGTGTAGATGTGGCGAGATCTCTCAGATGTGTTTGTCTCACTCTGGTGGATCACGAGACCGTCTATAGCTATGAGAGAGCCTACAGGGGAAAAATACAAATGTATTGAGAACAGTATGCATTTGCCTTATTGACTGATATTTGCAAAAAATGGGCCAAGAGGCCCTGAAGTCCTTTGGACTAATACATCGATATGTGACCCCGGCTGACCAAATGAGTGATAAGTCAGAAAAATGTTAACATTGTTTTCTTACAGTCTTGTAAAGGTTGAGTAGGGTGCTTTACACGGTTTCAAAAATTATGACTGCTACAAAAATTGGCAAAGTTATGGAGCATTGAACATGGTAAGGGTCAAAAAGTGAAAATGAAGAAAACAGCTGTTAAAGTTTTATATTATATATGCAAATGGATTGCATGGAAATATTACATGCATGACATTCAAATGTAGCACACAGTATGTATGTTATGTTGCAATGATACAGTGGAAGTACAAATGTGCTGCTACAAAAACCTAAGATACATCTATGCAAAATATAAAAAAAGTTGCTGAACAGTTTTTGAAAAAATAGGCAAAATGTACATTTTTACCAGTTTTTGGGTCCTTTGAGGCCCTAGGGAGCCCTTAAAATGATTCAATCAAATACAGATTTCTTGTGCATAGTGGCAGTGCCCTAAGATATGTCTATGCAAAATTAGAGAAAAAGTTGCTGAACGGTTTCTGAGATACGGCAGCTAACAGCGGACGGCAGACGGCGGACGGCGGACGCAGAGTGATGGCAATAGTCCCTTGGACCTTCGGCCAAAGGACTAAAAATGGAATCCGTTAACAATTTTTTCCATTTGTTTTAACAATTGCAGAGTACAACTGTAATAATAATAGCAAGTTGAATGCAGTCTTGCTACATAAACCATCCTCACAACAAGCCAGGGATTGTAGTGAACTATGAGACCCTTGGTAAAAATCTTAATGTAACATCAGTAGTGATTGGCCCAAACCCAAATCAGCCAACTTGAATGGCACCGAGATGATTGGATAATGAACTCAACCGGACTTCCATGTTTCAACAAGGTGATACAGTAGCAATGTAATCGGCACCAACCCTGGCATGTCAGACTGCCATGTTTCAACAAGGTGATACACCAGCAATGTAATCAGCACCATCCCTGGCATGTGAGACTTCCATGTTTCAACAAGGTGATACAGTAGCAATTTAATCAGCACCATCCCTGGCATGTGAGACTTCCATGTTTCAACAAGGTGATACACCAGCAATGTAATCAGCACCATCCCTGGCATGTGAGACTTCCATGTTTCAACAAGGTGATACACCAGCAATGTAATCAGCACCATCCCTGGCATGTGAGACTTCCATGTTTCAACAAGGTGATACACCAGCAATGTAATCAGCACCATCCCTGACATGTGAGACTTCCATGTTTCAACAAGGTGATACACCAGCAGTGTAATCAGCACCATCCCTGGCATGTGAGATTTCCATGTTTCAACAAGATGATACACCAGCAATGTAATCAGCACCATCCCTGGCATGTGAGACTTCCACGTTTCAACAAGATGATACACCAGCAATGTAATCAGCACCATCCCTGGCATGTGAGATTTCCATGTTTCAACAAGGTGATACACCAGCAATGTAATCAGCACCATCCCTGGCATGTGAGACTTCCATGTTTCAACAAGGTGATACACCAGCAATGTAATCAGCACCATCCCTGGCATGTGAGACTTCCATGTTTCAACAAGGTGATACACCAGCAATGTAATCAGCACCATCCCTGGCATGTGAGATTTCCATGTTTCAACAAGGTGATACACCAGCAATGTAATCAGCACCATCCCTGGCATGTGAGACTTCCATGTTTCAACAAGGTGATACACCAGCAATGTAATCAGCACCATCCCTGGCATGTCAGACTGCCATGTTTCAACAAGGTGATACACCAGCAATGTAATCAGCACCATCCCTGGCATGTGAGACTTCCATGTTTCAACAAGGTGATACACCAGCAATGTAATCAGCACCATCCCTGGCATATGAGACTTCCACGTTTCAACAAGGTGATACACCAGCAATGTAATCAGCACCATCCCTGGCATGTGAGACTTCCATGTTTCAACAAGGTGATACACCAGCAATGTAATCAGCACCATCCCTGGCATGTCAGACTGCCATGTTTCAACAAGGTGATACACCAGCAATGTAATCAGCACCATCCCTGGCATGTGAGACTTCCATGTTTCAACAAGGTGATACACCAGCAATGTAATCAGCACCATCCCTGGCATGTCAGACTGCCATGTTTCAACAAGGTGATACACCAGCAATGTAATCGGCACCATCCCTGGCATGTGAGACTTCCATGTTTCAACAAGGTGATACACCAGCAATGTAATCAGCACCATCCCTGGCATGTGAGACTTCCATGTTTCAACAAGGTGATACACCAGCAATGTAATCAGCACCATCCCTGGCATGTGAGACTGCCATGTTTCAACAAGGTGATACACCAGCAATGTAATCAGCACCATCCCTGGCATGTGAGACTTCCATGTTTCAACAAGGTGATACACCAGCAATGTAATCAGCACCATCCCTGGCATGTGAGACTTCCGTGTTTCAACAAGGTGATACACCAGCAATGTAATCAGCACCATCCCTGGCATGTGAGACTTCCATGTTTCAACAAGGTGATACACCAGCAATGTAATCAGCACCATCCCTGGCATGTGAGACTTCCATGTTTCAACAAGGTGATACACCAGCAATGTAATCAGCACCATCCCTGGCATGTGAGACTTCCGTGTTTCAACAAGGTGATACAGTAGCAATGTAATCAGCACCATCCCAGGCATGTGAGACTTCCATGTTTCAACAAGGTGATACACCAGCAATGTAATCAGCACCATCCCTGGCATGTGAGATTTCCATGTTTCAACAAGATGATACACCAGCAATGTAATCAGCACCATCCCTGGCATATGAGACTTCCACGTTTCAACAAGGTGATACACCAGCAATGTAATCAGCACCATCCCTGGCATGTGAGACTTCCATGTTTCAACAAGGTGATACACCAGCAATGTAATCAGCACCATCCCTGGCATGTCAGACTGCCATGTTTCAACAAGGTGATACACCAGCAATGTAATCAGCACCATCCCTGGCATGTGAGACTTCCATGTTTCAACAAGGTGATACACCAGCAATGTAATCAGCACCATCCCTGGCATGTCAGACTGCCATGTTTCAACAAGGTGATACACCAGCAATGTAATCAGCACTATCCCTGGCATGTGAGACTTCCATGTTCCAACAAGGTGATACACCAGCAATGTAATCAGCACCATCCCTGGCATGTGAGACTGCCATGTTTCAACAAGGTGATACCTCAGCAATGTAATCGGCACCATCCCTGGCATGTGAGACTTCCATGTTTCAACAAGGTGATACACCAGCAATGTAATCAGCACCATCCCTGGCATGTGAGACTTCCATGTTTCAACAAGGTGATACACCAGCAATGTAATCAGCACCATCCCTGGCATGTGAGACTGCCATGTTTCAACAAGGTGATACACCAGCAATGTAATCAGCACCATCCCTGGCATGTGAGACTGCCATGTTTCAACAAGGTGATACACCAGCAATGTAATCAGCACCATCCCTGGTATGTGAGACTTCCATGTTTCAACAAGGTGATACACCAGCAATGTAATCAGCACCATCCCTGGTATGTGAGACTTCCATGTTTCAACAAGGTGATACACCAGCAATGTAATCAGCACCATCCCTGGCATGTGAGACTGCCATGTTTCAACAAGGTGATACCTCAGCAATGTAATCGGCACCATCCCTGGCATGTGAGACTTCCATGTTTCAACAAGGTGATACACCAGCAATGTAATCAGCACCATCCCTGGCATGTGAGACTTCCATGTTTCAACAAGGTGATACACCAGCAATGTAATCAGCACCATCCCTGGCATGTGAGACTGCCATGTTTCAACAAGGTGATACACCAGCAATGTAATCAGCACCATCCCTGGCATGTGAGACTGCCATGTTTCAACAAGGTGATACACCAGCAATGTAATCAGCACCATCCCTGGCATGTGAGACTTCCATGTTTCAACAAGGTGATACACCAGCAATGTAATCAGCACCATCCCTGGTATGTGAGACTTCCATGTTTCAACAAGGTGATACACCAGCAATGTAATCAGCACCATCCCTGGCATGTGAGACTTCCGTGTTTCAACAAGGTGATACACCAGCAATGTAATCAGCACCATCCCTGGCATGTGAGACTTCCATGTTTCAACAAGGTGATACACCAGCAATGTAATCAGCACCATCCCTGGCATGTGAGACTGCCATGTTTCAACAAGGTGATACACCAGCAATGTAATCAGCACCATCCCTGGTATGTGAGACTTCCATGTTTCAACAAGGTGATACACCAGCAATGTAATCAGCACCATCCCTGGTATGTGAGACTTCCATGTTTCAACAAGGTGATACACCAGCAATGTAATCAGCACCATCCCTGGCATGTGAGACTGCCATGTTTCAACAAGGTGATACCTCAGCAATGTAATCGGCACCATCCCTGGCATGTGAGACTTCCATGTTTCAACAAGGTGATACACCAGCAATGTAATCAGCACCATCCCTGGCATGTGAGACTTCCATGTTTCAACAAGGTGATACACCAGCAATGTAATCAGCACCATCCCTGGCATGTGAGACTGCCATGTTTCAACAAGGTGATACACCAGCAATGTAATCAGCACCATCCCTGGCATGTGAGACTGCCATGTTTCAACAAGGTGATACACCAGCAATGTAATCAGCACCATCCCTGGCATGTGAGACTTCCATGTTTCAACAAGGTGATACACCAGCAATGTAATCAGCACCATCCCTGGTATGTGAGACTTCCATGTTTCAACAAGGTGATACACCAGCAATGTAATCAGCACCATCCCTGGCATGTGAGACTTCCGTGTTTCAACAAGGTGATACACCAGCAATGTAATCAGCACCATCCCTGGCATGTGAGACTTCCATGTTTCAACAAGGTGATACACCAGCAATGTAATCAGCACCATCCCTGGCATGTGAGACTTCCATGTTTCAACAAGGTGATACACCAGCAATGTAATCAGCACCATCCCTGGCATGTGAGACTTCCGTGTTTCAACAAGGTGATACACCAGCAATGTAATCAGCACCATCCCAGGCATGTGAGACTTCCGTGTTTCAACAAGGTGATACACCAGCAATGTAATCGGCACCATCCCTGGCATGTGAGACTTCCATGTTTCAACAAGGTGATACACCAGCAATGTAATCAGCACCATCCATGGCATGTGAGACTTCCGTGTCTCAACAAGGTGATACACCAGCAATATAATCAGCACCATCCCTGGCATGTGAGACTTCCGTGTTTCAACAAGGTGATACAGTAGCAATGTAATCAGCACCATCCCTGGCACGTGAGACTTCCATGTTTCAACAAGGTGATACACTAGCAATGTAATCAGCACCATCCCTGGCATGTGAGATTTCCATGTTTCAACAAGATGATACACCAGCAATGTAATCAGCACCATCCCTGGCATATGAGACTTCCACGTTTCAACAAGGTGATACACCAGCAATGTAATCAGCACCATCCCTGGCATGTGAGACTTCCATGTTTCAACAAGGTGATACACCAGCAATGTAATCAGCACCATCCCTGGCATGTCAGACTGCCATGTTTCAACAAGGTGATACACCAGCAATGTAATCAGCACCATCCCTGGCATGTGAGACTTCCATGTTTCAACAAGGTGATACACCAGCAATGTAATCAGCACCATCCCTGGCATGTGAGACTGCCATGTTTCAACAAGGTGATACACCAGCAATGTAATCAGCACCATCCCTGGCATGTGAGACTTCCATGTTTCAACAAGGTGATACACCAGCAATGTAATCAGCACCATCCCTGGCATGTCAGACTGCCATGTTTCAACAAGGTGATACACCAGCAATGTAATCAGCACCATCCCTGGCATGTGAGACTGCCATGTTTCAACAAGGTGATACACCAGCTATGTAATCAGCACCATCCCTGGTATGTGAGACTTCCATGTTTCAACAAGGTGATACACCAGCAATGTAATCAGCACCATCCCTGGTATGTGAGACTTCCATGTTTCAACAAGGTGATACACCAGCAATGTAATCAGCACCATCCCTGGCATGTGAGACTGCCATGTTTCAACAAGGTGATACCTCAGCAATGTAATCGGCACCATCCCTGGCATGTGAGACTTCCATGTTTCAACAAGGTGATACACCAGCAATGTAATCAGCACCATCCCTGGCACGTGAGACTTCCATGTTTCAACAAGGTGATACACTAGCAATGTAATCAGCACCATCCCTGGCATGTGAGATTTCCATGTTTCAACAAGATGATACACCAGCAATGTAATCAGCACCATCCCTGGCATATGAGACTTCCACGTTTCAACAAGGTGATACACCAGCAATGTAATCAGCACCATCCCTGGCATGTGAGACTTCCATGTTTCAACAAGGTGATACACCAGCAATGTAATCAGCACCATCCCTGGCATGTCAGACTGCCATGTTTCAACAAGGTGATACACCAGCAATGTAATCAGCACCATCCCTGGCATGTGAGACTGCCATGTTTCAACAAGGTGATACACCAGCAATGTAATCAGCACCATCCCTGGTATGTGAGACTTCCATGTTTCAACAAGGTGATACACCAGCAATGTAATCAGCACCATCCCTGGCATGTGAGACTGCCATGTTTCAACAAGGTGGTACACCAGCAATGTAATCAGCACCATCCCTGGCATGTGAGACTTCCATGTTTCAACAAGGTGATACACCAGCAATGTAATCAGCACCATCCCTGGCATGTGAGACTTCCGTGTTTCAACAAGGTGATACACCAGCAATGTAATCAGCACCATCCCTGGCATGTGAGACTTCCATGTTTCAACAAGGTGATACACCAGCAATGTAATCAGCACCATCCCTGGCATGTGAGACTTCCATGTTTCAACAAGGTGATACACCAGCAATGTAATCAGCACCATCCCTGGCATGTGAGACTTCCGTGTTTCAACAAGGTGATACACCAGCAATGTAATCAGCACCATCCCTGGCATGTGAGACTTCCATGTTTCAACAAGGTGATACACCAGCAATGTAATCAGCACCATCCATGGCATGTGAGACTTCCGTGTCTCAACAAGGTGATACACCAGCAATGTAATCAGCACCATCCCTGGCATGTGAGACTTTCATGTTTCAACAAGGTGATACACCAGCAATGTAATCAGCACCATCCCTGGCATGTGAGACTTCCATGTTTCAACAAGGTGATACAGTAGCAATGTAATCAGCACCATCCCTGGCATATGAGACTTCCGTGTTTCAACAAGGTGATACAGTAGCAATGTAATCAGCACCATCCCTGGCATGTGAGACTTCCATGTTTCAACAAGGTGATACACCAGCAATGTAATCAGCACCATCCCTGGCATGTGAGACTTCCATGTTTCAACAAGGTGATACACTAGCAATGTAATCAGCACCATCCCTGGCATGTGAGACTTCCATGTTTCAACAAGGTGATACACCAGCAATGTAATCGGCACCATCCCTGGCATGTGAGACTTCCGTGTTCCAACAAGGTGATACACCAGCAATGTAATCGGCACCATCCCTGGCATGTGAGACTTCCATGTTTCAACAAGGTGATACACCAGCAATGTAATCAGCACCATCCCTGGCATGTGAGACTTCCATGTTTCAACAAGGTGATACACCAGCAATGTAATCAGCACCATCCCTGGCATGTGAGACTTCCATGTTTCAACAAGGTGATACACCAGCAATGTAATCAGCACCATCCCTGGCATGTGAGACTTCCATGTTTCAACAAGGTGATACACTAGCAATGTAATCAGCACCATCCCTGGCATGTGAGACTTTCATGTTTCAACAAGGTGATACACCAGCAATGTAATCAGCACCATCCCTGGCATGTGAGACTTCCATGTTTCAACAAGGTGATACACCAGCAATGTAATCGGCACCATCCCTGGCATGTGAGACTTCCATGTTTCAACAAGGCGATACACTAGCAATGTAATCAGCACCATCCCTGGCATGTGAGACTTCCATGTTTCAACAAGGTGATACACCAGCAATGTAATCGGCACCATCCCTGGCATGTGAGACTTCCATGTTTCAACAAGGCGATACACTAGCAATGTAATCAGCACCATCCCTGGCATGTGAGACTTCCATGTTTCAACAAGGTGATACACTAGCAATGTAATCAGCACCATCCCTAGCATGTGAGACTTCCATGTTTCAACAAGGTGATACACCAGCAATGTAATCGGCACCATCCCTGGCATGTGAGACTTCCATGTTTCAACAAGGTGATACACCAGCAATGTAATCAGCACCAACCCTGGTATGTGAGACGTCCGTGTTCCAACAAGGTGATACACTAGCAATGTAATCAGCACCATCCCTGGCATGTCAGACTGCCATGTTTCAACAAGGTGATACACCAGCAATGTAATCAGCACCATCCCTGCCATGTGAGACTTCCATGTTTCAACAAGGTGATACACTAGCAATGTAATCAGCACCATCCCTGGCATGTGAGACTTCCATGTTTCAACAAGGTGATACACCAGCAATGTAATCAGCACCATCCCTGGCATGTGAGACTTCCATGTTTCAACAAGGTGATACACTAGCAATGTAATCAGCACCATCCCTGGTATGTGAGACTATGAATTGGGAGTGATGTTATGTAAACTAATCGTATCGCATAACCTCCCCTGATGTATTTCAGTATGTGTGGTATCAAAATTACCTTTCTTGACGGGAACTATCACGACCTTGGACTGGTCATACTTTGGTGTCTCTCCAGTGAAGACACACGATGGTCCATCTCCACTCGGGTTCCGTACCATCCGGTAACCATCAACGAGGCCCTCTGGAGAGACAGCGAAAAATTTGACAAGAACTGACACTTGACAAGAAACACAAGAAAAGGAGTGACACATGTGCCAACACACAATGTCAGCTAATAATGACATGAAAGACTAATTACGATTTACCAATCACCACCCGACATTTACTGCCCATTATTTCAGTAGTTAAATATAAATTCCAGGGTTTATATATGAAATATTCCACATGTAATATCAAACCCCGATTAATTATTAAAAACACGTGTAATTAATTAGATTAAATGTTACCCTATCATATGTCAAGTGCAGAGACAAATACTCCATTACTAAGATGTAGGTATACTTATTGTTTACATTAGTTGATAAGTGGTTGTAGTTTTTACTTTCTACTATGCCATTGCTGTATTGTACAGAACCATGTAATGTAATTGTACATATATGGTGCTATAGAAGTCAATAAACATTTACATTTATTTACTGGTTTGACTATGTGAATATAATTATTATAACTCAGATGTACACAGAAGTATTCACATGACACCAAGCTGTAAAGTAACCCATTTAGAGAAGTATGACCTTCCTGTGACCTCCACTGACCTCTATGTGAGCCCGGGACGAAAGAGAGGCAGCCATTTTCTACAGTGGCGTCTTCTAGTGCGAGCCACAATCCCATCACTTTGACTGGCTCTGTGTACAGGTAGCTCCCATCCTGATGTGGACAAACTAAACAGAGGAAAAATTGCTGAATAAACAGTCAAAATAAGTGGAAAAGTTGATATTTAGGTTGTAGGTGTTTGTTGGTGATGTGAAAGCAACTTCTTTCATGAAAATTACCAAAGCCTCAATGACAACTGAGAAGTCATAAAATATAATGCAACAACACAAATTTATAAGTATTTTTATGTTTCTCATTTTTTACTTTTCACCAGTATGCGTCGTATAGATTTGTTTGAATAAACGCTTTTGACTTGACTTGACTACGTCGATCATTCGACACACCTCGATAGTGCAAGTGATAATGTAAATGTAATATCAACAAGAAATTTAACCGTCAATAATTAACGTTGAAACACCGACAAACAAAACAGTGCTCAGGGCTACGTGTGTCACTTTTATATTGTAGCTGTGGGTGGTCTCTCAACTTTATTTACTCATTTTATTTACTGATCATCCTAACATCAACGGACATTTATCACAGGAACGCCATTCACACATTCTGTCTGTGACAAGCCTTTGTGACTCTTTGTTACAAGTCATTGTAACTCTGTGACAAGCCATTGTGACTCTCTGTGACAGGCCACTGTGACTCTCTGAGACAGGCCATTGTGACTCTGTGACAAGCCACTGACTATCTGAGGTAAGTCATTGTGACTATCTGTGACAAGCCATTGTGACTCTACAACAAGCCATTGTGACTCTCTACATCAAACCACTGTGACAAGCCACTGAGACTCTCTACGACAAACCACTGTGACTCTCTGTGACAAACCACTGTGACCAGCCATAGTGACTCTCTGTGACAAGCCACTGTGACTCTCTGTGACAAGCCACTGTGACTCTCTGTGACCAGCCATTGTGACTCTCTGTGACCAGCCATTGTGACTCTCTGTGACAAGCCATTGTGACTCTCTGTGACAAGCCATTGTGACTCTCTGTGACAAGCCATTGTGACTCTCTGTGACCAGCCATTGTGACTCTGCAGTGATTGCCTGTGACAGTTTCGGTAATGTCGTCGTTGTGATCAGTGAGAGCTCCTTCTATGTGTCTGGCTTTGGAACCTGAATGTGATGGACAAGACAGAACTGAACCAACCTTGCTCAACATGCTACAAAGGTTGTTCATGAAAGTCGACACAGACAAACTTACCTTCTCCTCCGATCTTTGGTTGCTGAAACAGCAAATAATAAATGAGACGGTTTACAATATTTTCTCGTTGTTGTTGTGTGACACTGTGTACTTTGTAAACAACAACAGAATCCGAGAGTATGACCAGTAAAAGAACTATATGGTGGTTTCGAGGATGTCACAAACAATTCAAACACATAAGTTGTACAGGATAACCTGACAATCACAGATGATAAAAAACCTTAAAACAACAGTAGCAATGTTCAATAGGAAATGACATTTTCTTGATCAAATATGACTGCTACAGTGAACTGGCCTATCTATCTATATATTCTGCACACAAACTCAAAATAGCTCTCTAGGCCATGTACTGTCAATTTTGCGATTTTGGCAAAAACGCATACTTATAATTGCATCTTTCAATTTCCAGTTTATTTTGTTCACAAACAATCCAAAACTAACAAAACATATTAAAATACCTGCATTTAGAAACCCATAGATTAAAATACTATACTGACCTCAGGTTTCAAAACGTCGCATTTGTAAAGTTTGCTTCATTTTAGCAATAAATCAAAAACTGCTGAATACATTTCAACAATCAGATATCTTTTTAAAGGTAATGATCTGTGAAATCCAAAAAGGTACAAAACTATATTTCAAAATTTTACAACTTAATACCCACATTGCAGTGGCAGGCACTGGTCAGGTTTAGAAAATATACTGAACTACCAACAGAGATATCTAGAAGCAGGAGCTGCTACAACAGATGTACAACCAATGCTACAGACTTATAGTAGGTTACCTTGAATATGTACATGTTCTGTACAACCACTGCTATAGACTTATAGCAGGTTACCTTGAATATGTACATGTTCTGTACAACCACTGCTATAGACTTATAGCTGGTTACCTTGAATATGTACATGTTCTGTACAACCACTGCTATAGACTTATAGCAGGTTACCTTGAATATGTACATGCTCTGTACAACCACTGCTATAGACTTATAGTAGGTTACCTTGAATATGTACATGTTCTGTACAACCACTGCTATAGACATATAGTAGGTTACCTTGAATATGTACATGCTCTGTAGAACCACTGCTACAGACTTATAGTAGGTTACCTTGAATATGTACATGCTCTGTGCAACCACTGCTACAGACTTATAGCAGGTTACCTTGAATATATACATGCTCTGTACAACCACTGCTATAGACTTATAGTATATAGTAGGTTACCTTAAATATGTACATGTTCTATACATCCACTGCTATAGACTTATAGTAGGTTACCTTGAATATGTACATGCTCTGTACAACCACTGCTATAGATTTATAGTAGGTTACCTTGAATATGTACATGTTCTGTACAACCACTGCTATAGACTTATAGTAGGTTACCTTGAATATGTACCTGTTCTGTACAACCACTGCTATAGACATATAGTAGGTTACCTTGAATATGTACATGCTCTGTACAACCACTGCTACAGACTTATAGTAGGTTACCTTGAATGTGTACATGCTCTGTACAACCACTGCTATAGACTTATAGTAGGTTACCTTGAATGTGTACATGCTCTGTACAACCACTGCTATAGACTTATAGTAGGTTACCTTGAATATGTACATGCTCTGTACAACCACTGCTATAGACTTATAGTAGGTTACCTTGAATATGTACATGTTCTGTACAACCACTGCTATATACTTATAGTTGGTTACCTTCAATATGTACATGCTCTGTACAACCACTGCTACAGACTTGTAGTAGGTTACCTTGAATATGTACATGCTCTGTACAACCACTGCTACAGACTTATAGTAGGTTACCTTGAATATGTACATGCTCTGTACAACCACTGCTACAGACTTATAGTAGGTTACCTTGAATATGTACATGCTCTGTACAACCACTGCTACAGACTTATAGTAGGTTACCTTGAATATGTACATGCTCTGTACAACCACTGCTATAGACTTATAGTAGGTTACCTTGAATATGTACATGCTCTGTACAACCACTGCTATAGACTTATAGTAGGTTACCTTGAATATGTACATGCTCTGTACAACCACTGCTAGACTTTTAGTAGGTTACCTTGAATATGTACATGCTCTGTACAACCACTGCTATAGACTTATAGTAGGTTACCTTGAATATGTACATGCTCTGTACAATCACTGCTATAGACTTATAGTAGGTTACCTTGAATATGTACAAGCTCTGTACAACCACTGCTATAGACTTATAGTAGGTTACCTTGAATATGTACATGCTCTGTACAACCACTGCTATAGACTTATAGTAGGTTACCTTGAATATGTACATGTTCTGTACAACCACTGCTATATAGACTTATAGTAGGTTACTTTGAATATGTACATGCTCTGTACAACCACTGCTATAGACTTATAGTAGGTTACCTTGAATATGTGCATGCTCTGTACAACCACTGCTATAGACTTATAGTAGGTTACCTTGAATATGGGCATGCTCTGTACAACCACTGCTATAGACTTATAGTAGGTTACCTTGAATATGTGCATGCTCTGTACAACCACTGCTAGACTTATAGCAGGTTACCTTGAATATGTACATGCTCTGTAAAACCACTGCTATAGACTTATAGTAGGTTACCTTGAATATGTACATGCTCTGTACAACCACCGGGTCCTCATAGTCCAGACTTCTCACAAGTGTCTGCAAACAAAACAACTACATGTTCTCTTAAATATGTTTCTGCAGTCGCAAGTGTTGGAGTAACTTTAAAGCTAGGATACCATATGTATGGAACGAATGCAACATGCAACAAAACAATGAATATAGTGTCTAGTGGAGATTAATAGAAGTAGTTCTATCAGTACATAGGTGGATGAGTTTGTTCAAGTGGATGCGGCAAATTGAATCGTTCCATGCAGCAATTTTAGTCATATCCGCACAGGAATTGGATAGGAAATTCCCAGAAGTGACCCTGCATAATCATATAAATGACAACAGACAATTGTCATGGCACATAACAAGTATGACCTTGCCTACCTTGACTTTGTCGCTGAAGGTCAATTTCTTGAAGGCAGGACACAAAACGTGAAGAGCTACAATAGAAGCAGACTGGTTTATATCATTGGTATAATTATGATAACTTTCATCATCATCTGGTGAAGAAATTATTCTAATCTATTACAATCTTGTTGCTTGTTACTAACAGGTTCTTTTCAACCATAATTATGTCCTCATTAATACTAAATCTCTTGCAAGATTATCTTGTTCGTGACCACAGTTGATGATTTTACAACCAAATTAGTTATTCGGTGCCAGTAAATATAATCACCTGAACATGCAGTAACAAAACTACCAGGTCTCACATTAGAGCAATTACAAAAACAAAGACAACATTTGTAGATGGCATACCATGTCCAATTTTGTTCAGTGATTTGTGTTTGTCCACTTGCAATTTCCCTGCAACATTAAAAAATATGAAAATGAATATGCACACTCAATAACATAAACACGCATTGTCTACCTTGGTGGTCTATTTTGTTTGATGCTTAGAAACACATCACTACTTATTATTAGATTATAACTTTTTTAATGATAATTACTAAATTAAGCAAACACAGAAAAGTTTAATGGTTTAACTCGGCATTCTGCCAACATAGAGAACCGGTAGTGTGATTTATACTAAAACTTCAAAGTTTAGTTAATTATATGTCAATCAAATAATCATCTAGATAAGAAAATCGCAATATTTTTGTCTGACCCCTGACAATGTCAGTTCTATCATGTATAAGTAATACTGTGCCATACTAGTTTAGAATTGTTAACAATATATCAACATCATATGGCAAATGAATAGTATTCAACAAACCGTTTTCGTCCAGAGCACCGTCTTCAAAGAAATAACCAATCTTGTCGGCACTATTGATGAAATAGTTATCACGGTAGTCCTAAAACAAATCACTGTAACATCAAGTGTAACTATGTTTTGTCTATGAGTATAGGACTGGGATATTTCAAGATTATGAACTTTCTGCAAAAACTGGCAACAGGTACATATTTAATGTCAATTACCAGATAGGTCCCAAGTCCCTACACTATGCTGGATATTCGCCATAGCGTGTGCCTAGGCTAGTATCCTTTGTTTCCTGTTCCTAGGTCCAAAAGCACGTTAGAGGCCGAAGCTGAACACTGACATGAAGACAGAGAGATAGCATTAAGGGATGGTTTCTCGGTTTGCAAAGTTAAAAAGTTATGTGTTAAGAATAGGTTCCAACCTCCCAATATGAGTTCTGACACATTTACGATCCAAAATGGGTACAGTCGCGCCTCGTTATAATGCGCCCCGTTATAACGCATATTCAGTTATAACACGGTCGGTCGTGGACCCCGAATTTCTGCCGCCAGGGGGAAATGGGCGCTATGACAAACTAACAGTAATAACTGTTAATTGTTCTGTGTGAAGTTATCCCCGTCTATGACCACGACATGTGTATATTGAACGACTAGTTGGCGGACAATAAATTTAACATTGACATACAACTGCAACGAATCAAGTGTGAGGCGTCACTACATTGCCGTTGTTTATTCGGCACTGCCAATGTTATCAAAGGTATAAGTTTCTTTGACTATAATTATGGTCAATTTTAACTTTAGAAACATAAAATGTGGAGCGAGAAATCGTTTGTTTCGTGCCGACATCAAACGAATCGTTTCCAATCTGCTAGTCATGCTCATGGAGTCATGGCTTCGTGATCATCTGGTTTTGGCACTGGGCAGCTTGTAAAGTGCAATTGAAATTCATAAATACGCCTTGCTTAACAATGGGTTAAATACGTTTTATTACAACTTAGTAGGCAAGATCAATAAACTACAAATATTAGCTTTTCGCTGCAATGAACGCAAAGCTACTGCCTGCCAAAATATTAATTCGTCAACCGCATATCATATGGATTGGTGAATCGTAATATTGTTCGGCACGGTAAATGTGCTTTCTAAATTGGTATTTTGATATTGATTGAAAGACAAAGTTAAGCCAATTGTGAGCGTACTTACAGCTTTAAATCCTCAATCAACTCTAACACAGCGTTTGTCAAATCATTTGCGTATTCGGCTGCAGAGTGCCAGGTCATTATTTTAGGTCCGTTGTTTATTTTAAAATGGTACACAATTCATAAATTTTATTCAGTTCAACATTCAACTGTGTCCAACAGTGTATGACATTTAAACAGAATACATATTGACGTTGGCTGGCAGTAAGCTTCATAAACTGCATATAGACTGCGCAATGTGCACACTTTGGCTTCGATAGCGTTCTTCGTGCAGCAGCAGTGTCGGTCATCGTCGTAGCGTCCCTGACGGCAGATACGGGAACGCGCCACGTCTATAACGCGCCCCGTTTATAAAGCGCCCCGTTTATAACGCGGATTCATTTCATGGACCCCGACTACCGCATTATAACGAGACGCGACTGTATTAGGCTATTATCGTCAATTTACATTAACATATTTCACTCACTAGATGGTGCCACTGCGGCAGTGTGTTTTCCCCCAATACATGGTGATGACCAAATGGTAATTGTTTATCATATTTACTATTGCATTCCAAATAAGTGTATATGTACGGCTATTTATTTGGACAAAAAATGCCAGCCTATACGGTCTTATTCAGGTCTGTACGCTTATTTAATGTTGGCAGTTCCACCCGATGTTTTTTTATTCGGGTCAACGTTATTTACTGTTATTGGTTCCACCTTATACGGTTTTTATTAGGCACTACACGTATTTATTTGCATCACCAATACAATCTTCTGAGAAATATGTATATATATTATAACAATTATTCTTGCCGGTGAATTGACGAAGCCAAATTAACAGTGCTCTTCGTTCTACATACTACTAATCACTGAGACAAACTAAATGGAGCGCTATGTCTGGAGTTTTGTTTCGACATTTGATTTAATATACAGTATTATTGTTTGTTTGATGTAGGCAACTCCTGTTTGCATATAATTATGTTGTTGCATTGTCAAAACGACACCAATTAAAATTATAAATACAGACATTGCAACTTAATTCCAAATTATTACTGGCTTACACTATTATTCCAAGGTGTACTTTTATTATAATTCCAAGATATTTAATTTCCGCCCTATACTCTTTTTATAAATTTGAGAAATTTCAACCCTACACTATTATTCCGCCCTATACTCTTATTATAATTTCGATAAATGTTTGCCCTATACTGTTATTCCGACCTGTACACTTATTTGGAATGCAATAGTAGGGACTTGGTGAACTTTGCGACCACCCCTAAGATAGATAACAAATGGGAAGGGGTGAACAGCCAAGAATGGAAGAGAACTGTAGAGGACCATGATAGGTGAAGATGATTCATGAGTCAATGGAAAAGATTAAATGATGTGGCTCCCACCTAGCAAATCGGAAAAAGAAGAAAACCAGCAGCCAATTTCTATCTTGTCTACACTAGATTTATATATTTTATACATAAAAATATAATACTTTGCAGTTTACAAAAATCATACAAATTCAATGTTCAACATACAGGTGTCATAAGAAACCCTACATTCTAAGCAGAAATACACCCTGACTGAACACATCAAGATAAAGAACTTACCTTCTTTGTTGTTGAGAAGACTGTGTGATGATCAGATGGGTTCATTTTCTCGACCAGGTCAAAACACTCGGCCTTCATTGCAGCTATTTCATCCTCCGTTGCGAAGTCTTCCAGAACAAAGAAGCCATCAGCCTGAAACTAAACGGAAAACAATATTGCATTTTATTAAAATTCAAGCAAACAATCAATTACATTCTGTCCAATAAAACAATGTGCATTGTAATGCCAAATTTGTTCGTTTTACACACACATATATATTATATTAATATTTTTTTTAATTAATAATGGCAGATCGATCAGCCCGCTGCCATTGGATACACAGTTATATGTCACCGTATTTATTTGTTGGCACACTGCCACTGACCCATAATCATAGTACCGGGTAGCTAGTATTACATTTTTCGCTGTTTTTGTTGGTTTGTCGCCATTTTGACCAATTAAATGGCAATTACTGTTGCCGCTATGACTTGTAAACGCATATAAAATTTCATTTTGTCTTGATGCCGTTTTGAGTATTCTGTTGTTGCATTTTTAACTGTCGCTGTTCTGGTTTGTTACCATTCTGGTTTGTCATTGTTTTGGTTATCGCCGTTTACTGTACAACGCTCCACAAGAGTAGCTGGTGTCGTGTGAGGGGTTCCGGGTTGCGTCGGTTGCGTTACCACTTCAGAGGGGAATTCTTGGACACGTCGGCGAAATTGTTGGATGCCTCAACAAAATTTTTTATCGCGTCGGCAAAATAGTTTGGTCGTTTCGGCAGTATTTTAGTGCAGTGCAAAATTGATCAGTTCGGCAGCGTTACCGCTTCGACGGGAACATTCTTGGATTCCTCGGTGAATTGTTTGGTCTCTTCGGTGGCGCTACAGATGTGTAATGTGGTATGTCAGAGTAGACTTTTGGTTGCGTCGGTGGTGTTTTGATCACTTCCTAAGTTATAAAACGTGTCACTATTATCTTTCACAATCACAATACTTTATTGTCCTTTGGGAGGGAAATTCATTTGGAGTGTAAAGCAGCATATTAAAACAAATAAAACAAATGTACATGCAATATAAAAAATGTAAAAATAAAAAATAGTAATAAAAGTTATATCGGTTAAATAAATAAATAAGTTAAATATGTATGGCGACGAAATAGTGGTCGTAACAATTGTGTAATAATGATACATTCTTCACCTATTATCTTTGGTAGTTTACTTCCATAATCATCCCCATAACTACTTAAATACAATTTTTGGACACCGGATGTATAAAATACAAGAACTATTATAATATTTGACGAAACAAAGCTAACATACCCTGAAGTGTTGTGTAACAAGGTCCTTGTACAATTCTTGAGTACAGTTATTACTAAATAATTATATTTGTAAGAAACTAATTTTACCTAAAATGTTACGCTACTTTTTAGTTTGTTTGTTATTTTAATCTATTTGAATTTAATAACCAAGTAATATATATGATCTGCTTAGAACCCGATCTGCTCACAATAGATTCATGTTGTTCCAAAGCTCCATGATATAAGGGAACTGAACTGCAATTTAGCTACGTAAAAAGTGCTTAAGAACAATGACTTAATAATTGTTTGACTTCCTTTTGATATGTGGCCTCTCAACTGTTATTGCATCTCCCGGATGCTTGCGTAGTAACACCTGAACGTGAGCTATTATCAAACTAAATTTAACATAGATGTTGAGGAAATACCAGATCAATGAAACTGTGCAGAATTAGCAGGCAACAAAGCCAATTCCACTGTGTGTTTGATCTATGGGTTCAGCATTTATAATGAGATGGACTCCCGGATTTTGAACAAACTTTAATCAGTGACTGTTTTTACACTTTAACAAGATTTAACAAGATTTAACAGGATTGCCACCCAGAGAATTAACTCTAGATGGCAGGTGGACAAAGAAGCCCTTTTATCTACGAGTATCCCGCCCTTCTGAAGTATGTGCTGATTTTATTTTAAAACATATTCACGCTACTAGCACCCACACAATCAGCAGATAGTCTGTTCCATTCATTTACAGTCCTTTGTGAAAATTAGAACTTTCTCATATCTACACTGCTCCTTTGCTAATGTAACTTCATGTCCTTTAGTCCTTCTATCTTTCTTAACCGAAAATTTTCATAACCACTCAATATTTCAAACACTTCTATCTGATCTCCTCTCAATCTCCTGGTCTCGAGTGTTGTTAAACCACATTCTTTTAGGCGTATTTCGTAACTATGATCCTTCAGTTTTTGGATTCATTTTAGTCGCTCTCCTCTGTACTCTTTCTAGCATATCTATGTCCTTCTTGCGATATGGCCTCCACGCTTGTATATAATATTCTAAAAGAGGACTAACTATTGTTTTATACAGAGGTATTATTAGTTCTTTTCCTTATATATGCTTTTTTTTGCCTATTTAATACAAGGACTTGATTTCCCTTTGAAGCTGCAATTCGCCCATGCTCTGAAACCTTCATATTAGCACTAATGGTTAACCCTAAGTCATTTTCTTTTACAGTAGTACTTAGTATAGTACCCCCCCCCCCCCCCCATTGTATATTGTACATCTTCATTCCTATGTCCTGTGTGGAGGCATTTACATTTCCCAAAATTGTACAGCATTTGCCAGTTTTCAGACCATTTGATCAACCTGTCAAGATCATCTTGTAAATGCTGTCTATCTCCATTACTTTTAATCCTTCTAAACACTTTTGTATCATCCACAAATTTCAACACCTTGCTTGTTATATCATCAGCCAAATCGGTGAAATATATTAAAAATAATATAGGTCCTACTACAGATCACTGTGGTACCCCACTCAATACTGATTTCCAGTCTGAAGGCTCCCCATCAACTACTACCTGTTGTCTTCTGTCAATCAGCCATTTTTATCCAGTTAATTATACCATTTCCTATGCCATGGCCATGCCTTTAGTTTAAGCAGTAATCTTTGATATGGCACTTTGTCGAAAGCTTTCTGAAAATGGTGATCCCTGGTCTACCCACTTAGTGATATCTTCCAAAAAACGTAACATTTGTTAAGCATGACCTCGCATTTAGAAACCCATGTTGAGTTGGGTTTATCAAGTTATGTTTAACAAAAAAATCCACCATGTAATCTTGCCCATCAAAGGAAAATGGCTTCTCTTTGATGAACACAGGTGTACATCTATAGGAAATGTTAGAAGAGGGCTAACCCAGTACCAGCTAAGTGGGTCATGACTGCTTCTATTAATGAATGAATGAACGTTTATTCAACAACAACAACAACATAATACATGCACATTATGGTTTGCTGCTGCTGCTGCTGAAAGGACATAGCTGAAGTCATAGACTTATGTGTTGCTATGCCCTACTCGAACTATGAAAACTGAATAAATACAACAGGAATTATAAATAAATCACAAAATAATATTCACAATTCATATATAAACTGTTTACTATAGTGCTTGTGTTACTATTACATGGGTTTAACAAAAGGTCACCTTCAATTAACAATTCACAAATATGTAGAAAGTAATGACAACTTGGTTGCTTTTTTAAATTGTGTTAAACTTGGAAGCCGAGTCAATTTATTTGGTAAATTGTTCCACGTTTTTATACCCTTGACGGTGATTGACAGCAGTCGGAGGGTGGTGTTAGTCTTTTTAACATAGAAAAAACAGTTTGCTTTGTCTTGTATCATGTATGTGTATAGCTGCGGTTGGTTCAAGTAATGCTTGAACTACTAATAATACTAGAGAATTTAGAATGATATAAATAGTATCAATCTTCTTAATTGCTGGATGTTGTACAGGCTCCGAAAAGCCAATTTATATGCAAATGACTATAGCTGGGGTGGGGGATTTGTTTACATTTTAGGCCATCTGGTTTTGGGGAGGCAAGAGCCCTATAGAGGGCCTTTTTTCAGAAGGTTACTATAAGTTCACTGACACCCTGACAAGATTTCTAGAGACCCATAGACTTTGGAAAAGACATAGCTAAAGGGTCAGCGTCTCACCGAAAGGAGGAGGATTTGTGGATAATCGGAACAACTACTGGGGCACACTGTGTTTGAGTGCCAGAGAAACATTTCTCATGAAGCACTGTCACCGAGCGCCCTGCGAGAAGTACTAAAAGACTATCGCAGTACACCCGTGAAAATCAGTTATTCGCAGACTCGGTGAGTAACTCGGCTGCTGTATATAAGCCTATAATTCGGTTGCTGTCTATAAGCCACCGGCATCTGACTTATCGTTCTGACACCTACAATTCGGTTGCTGTGTATAAGCCACCGCCGTCTGACTTATCGTTCTGACACCTATAATTCGGTTGCTGTGTATAAGCTGCCGCCGCCACTGCCGCCGTCTGAACCTATCGTTCTGACATTTAAAACATATCGGTTACAATTTGGTTGCTGTGTATAAGTCGCCGCCGTCTGAAGTTATCATTCTGACATTTATAACTGGGTAGTATTTAGCAGACATAGGCGTATATTGTGTATTATATCTTGTATTGGTAGGGTTTTCCACATACATTAAACTGTGAAAACGTATAACCTGACTTATCATTAGTACGACTGAGTGAGTGAACGTGTGCCCGTATGCTTCCCTACCGACCGCTCGCTGCAAATGCTACACTATGAAGGGACAACTGGGCAGTTCTTACGAATTATATGTCATTTCACTGCTGGTCAAATTTATATACTTGGTATATTATAAAATATAATAGACAAAGCCAAACCATCAAATCCAAACCCTTTAGAAAACTGCAAAATGTGTTAGTATTTTGACATTTTTGTTTTAAATTATGATGTTATTTCTGCTAAACATGTAATTAAAAAGTAGTTTGCCATGAAAAGTTAAGTATATTTTTATTGGAGTTGAAATGTTTTACAAAACAACGGCGCCGATTCGACCCAAATTCATCAGTTCTGCTCTGGTCGCGTCGGCAACAATGCCACTTCAGCAGATTAAGAAGGTAAGGTACATATGTAGAACCAGTCATAAACAAAGATGAAATGGTCGCCACTGTGTGCACCCAAATAAATGACCGAATGACCAAAATGAAGAACATTGAGGTATACAATGTGCCAGAGGGGACCAGCACTCTGAAAGAAGACAACACTATTCATGACAGGAAACTAATGAGGGAAATGTCAGGATACACTACAGATGGTAAATACCAACCTGAAGACCTACAAGTAAGGAGATTAGGGAGCAAACAAAGAAAGGAAATGGAAACAGAGGGAACAAGAACTCGTCCGTTACTTGTAACATTCCCAGAAGAGGATAAAAAAAGCTTTTGTCATGAAAAACCTATACAAACTGAAAAACAAAGGGGAACCATTCAGTGGAATGGTTATAAAGCATGACATGAGCAAAGATGACAGAGAGAAGGAGCGACTACTACAGAAGGAGGCAAGGGAAAAAACACAGCAGGAGCAGACAACAAATTTTGTCTACCTGGTAAGAGGGCACCCAGGAGAAAGACAGATCATCAAAGTAAAAAAGAAGGGCGAAAATACCAACCAAACTCTCGCACCACAAGTGCCAGTGCCAGAGAAATAACTGTATGGTACACAAATGCTGATGTGCTAACAAAAGAAAAACTAACAGAACTAAAATGTAGAGAAAAAAAAACCATTCAACTCCACCACAGGTTATAGCAGTGTCAGAAGTAAAACCTAAAAATTTTAAAAGACAACTTACCACACAAGAATATAACCTGGAAGGATATTCTATGGAAACTATAAATATTAGTGAGGACACAAGCAGGGGGATGATCTTGTTTCTTCACAATTCGTTGCCATTTGAAGTGCACCAGTTTGATGTTGAGTTAAATGAAGCACAATTTTGCACTTTAAAACTGAAAGGGAAAGACACTCTTCTCATAGGCTCCTTTTATAGGAGTCCAAACAGTACCACCGAAAACAATGACAACCTTAACAAACTACTTGATAAAATAAGTGAGAAAAAATGTGCACGTGTTCTACTACTTGGAGATTTTAACTATCCTAAAATTGATTGGGAAACAATGTCAACTACAGCAGCAAGTACAGAGGAGAAAGAATTTAAATTTATTGAGAAACTTCGAGACTGTTACTTTGTGCAACAAATAACAGAGCCCACTAGAGGTAGAGGTACAACTGAACCATCACTCCTTGATCTTATCCTCACTAGTGAAGACACAGAGATCTCAACAATTGAAACAGCCTCAGCACTAGGAAGAAGTGACCATTCTATTATTAAGGTGGTTCTTAACTGCATGCCAGTCTATGAACCAATCAGCAAAACTGTCTATAAATACGACAAGGGGGATTACACCAAAATGAAAGACATGCTAAACATTGATTGGGACAAGGAATTTTCTAATCACCAGGAGGATGTGCAAACTCAGTGGGATATCCTTATTTCTAAGCTTAGATATGCAGAAGGAAAATGTATACCAAAGAAGGTGATAACTGAGAGAGCCAGAAAATACCCAGTTCCACTGGAGTTCAAAATCCGAACCAAAATCAAAAGAAAAAACAGGTTGTGGAAAAAATATCTTCTCTCCAAAGATGCCCAAACTTATCAGGAATTTTGTCGACTCCGAAATCAGGTCAGGAGACTGACAAGAAAGGCACAGAAACTATATGAAAAAGATATCATAAATCAAATAAAACAGAATCCCAAAAAGTTCTGGCAATATGCGCAGGCGAAAATTAACACAAGAATGGGAATACCGAACTTAATAAAAAGCAAAGACAATGATGATCTGACAAAGACAGATTTGGAAAAAGCACAGGTATTGGCCAATCATTTCTCTTCCGTATTTACGAGAGAACCAGAAGGAGACATTCTGGAGGAGCCAATAAGATGTCATAACAAAGTTGAATCTTGTACTATCACTCCATCGATAGTGGCTTTAAAGCTAAAGAAACTAAAAATATTCAAATCACCAGAACCTGACGGCCTCCATCCTCGTGTACTAAACGAATTGGCAGAGAGTATTAGCACTCCACTATCCACAATTTTTAACACATCGCTGAAAACAGGCATACTACCCAAAGACTGGAAAATAGCAAGAAAGGAAACAAAAATCAAGCACATAACTACCGGCCAGTCAGCCTAATAAGCATAGTAGGGAAAATAATGGAAGGCATAGTTAGAGATACCATCACTAAACACTTGAAAGATAATGACCTGTTGAGTGACAAACAATTTGGTTTCGTCAAAGGGCGGTCTACAGTTCTCCAATTACTTAAAGTACTCGATTCATGGACTGAGACATTAGATAATGGTGGATGTATTGATGTAGTATATTGTGATTTTATGAAAGCATTTGACAAAGTCCCACATCTACGACTTAAAGAGAAACTCCAGAGCTATGGAATTCAAGGAAATATTCTAAGCTGGGTTGCAGCTCTGTTGGCCCACAGAACACAACGTGTAAGGGTCAATAATTCTTTTTCAGATTGGCATGATGTCATCAGCTGCATACCACAAGGATCGGTGATTGGCCCCCTGCTTTTTGTTATATTTATTAATGATTTACCGGATGTTATAAAGAGCTCCGAAATATTCCTGTTTGCGGATGATATGAAACTCTTCCATCCAATTTACACCAATGAAGATTGCACAAAGCTTCAACAAGATCTTACCCATGCAGAACATTGGACATACGAATCTCTTTTAAAGTTCCACCCAGACAAATGCAGCCATATGAGAGTAGGATCATCAACCATAAGAAATGACAGCTACACACTGGGACCTAATCATATAGCGCTGGCAAGTACGGATAAGGTGAAGGATATTGACGTCACTTTTGACTCATCACTAAACTTTGAGGCACATATGTCGGAAAAAATTAATAAAGCCAATTCAATGATGGGGATAATTCGTCGCACTTTTGATTACATGGATGAACAGTGTTTTTCTACTGTTTTTAAATCTTTCGTCCGCCCACATATTGAATATGCAAATCAAGTATGGGCTCCATTCTTAATTAAACACATTACAGCAACCAAATTAATTCCAGGTTTTAAAGATCTTGAATACAATGAACGTCTGCAAAGACTAAAATTACCAACTCTGTCATATCGTCGCCTCAGAGGAGACATGATTGAAATGTATAGGATTTTAACAGACAAATATGATACAGCTGTGACATCGAACTTTATAACTTTGAGGGATACTGAATCATGTATGCGAGGACATCACCTAAAAATATTCAAAGGACGTTGTCGGTTAAACATTTTAAAAAAATCATTTATACACCGATGCACGGACGTATGGAACAGCCTCCCAGTCTGTGGTAGAGGCTCCATCAGTTCAGTCCTTTGAGGGAAAATTATACAAATTATGGAAAAACCACCCAATTAAGCTCGATTGCACAGCCCCACCCCTATTATGGAACAACTCGTCAGACGCATGCGCACCATATAGTTTGACGACAAACATCAGAGCTGGCGTAAGAGGCATCACAGCCTAGAAGCCAGAAGAGGACCTGTAACAGTGTAACTGTAAGAACCTGTAAGTATTTGTTAACTACACAGCAGCTACACCACTTAGTCGAATTTTTTTCCCGAAAACGCCGCCGACGCGACCAAATTCACCAAGGTTTCCTGCTGACGCGACTTAACAAGTTTGTTCACTCAGAGAAGGTGGTAAGGCTGCCGAGGACACCAGAGACCGTACGTCAATACGTGAGGTCTACCCAATCCATGACCATGTTTTCTAAGACGTAAACAGTTAGTCACTCTTGTTACTTGTAATGGATTTATGATCTATATCAAAAACTGTGTAGTTAAAAATACTTACCTTCTTAATCTGTTCGGGCGTTGCCATTTGTAATATCCGTACTCATAAAACAAGTTAAAAGTGAGTTTGTCCTCTGGCGAAATGAGTACTTTGCTACAACGTCGCGATATTTTTAGGTGTCAATGTCAATGAGCGGCCTTGAACCTTGACCTTCATCTATCACGTGGAAACGCAGGATGGCGACTGGATCTACTGGAGCGGTGCTCGCCGTGGTCTGTTTTGTTATGTTACTGAGTGCTTCGCATGGCTACAAACATTTGATTCTGATGCATGGCATGCTGGCTAGTGGAGCTGAATTCAATACTTTTATAAAGATGTTGCAAGAGGTGTGTATTCGGTAAAAATTGAACTTGAAACAATGTTGTACCGCCGGCCTAGTCCTGGCATAGCGAATTTCCGGGGTAGCCTGGCCTAGCCATTGTTTTATCACTACGAAATGTGGTGTTTTATTTTGACTACATTATGAAGCACAACTCTGATTAAATATGAAGTTTAATCAGAAATATTTGTTTAAAACTCACTATGGTGCGCCGTCAATTAATTAGTTTAAAATAATAGTGATGTCTGGACTGCAGTTTATATAACGTGATTATTATTTGCGAACGTCTTTAGACTAGTCTTTGTTTTCGTCACTTTATACCTTACCTGGGTGTAAAAATGCATACAACAAAGCTTAAAACAGCAAATATAATTGATGATAAACCTGTTAATTGCGGTGTATGATGTGCCAACTAATTTGCATTCCTAGCATAAAAATATAATTGGTTTGATTTTGAACTTGGTCTTGTCTCTTGACTTGAAGTTGAACTTGAAGCTTGCGTAGTGCGTACCAAACTTGAAGTGGAAAGAGCAAGTAAACAGTTGGTGCTAGTCTGTTTACGGAAACAACTGAATGCCACTTGAAGTTGAAGCCAAGTGTCATGCAGTTCGGAAGTTAAATATAATCTCAACTGCTGACACGCCAAGAAAAAGAAAGCGGTTCAAAGTATAGATGTGGTTTAACTTTAATCGGTAGAGGGAGACACTTGGACGCATACAGCTGTATTGGTGCACCTTCTGTGTTTTTCTTGCGACTATAATGTGTGGATGCAGGTACAACATAAATCAAATGTATAACAACAATCTTTTCTTCTTTAATTTTCCTGAATTAATATGGTTATACTATTGGTAGAGAATGTGTGTTTATTTTGTAATTTTACAAAACTATTTATCTTGCATGCTATAAAGCGCCACGAACAGTTTAAAATTGGATCTGGCTCTATATTAAATAAAATATATTATTATGTAAATGAAGTGTTGTACCTGTGCCTGCTAGACCCACCCTGGCAGCACATGCACTGTGATTGACGTCTTTGAGAACTCAAAGAGTTTGATAGCGATGTGGCTGCAGACGTACGTTGTTGGTCAGGAGATGCAGGCGATTATGGACCAGCATCCAGAGGGGGTCCATCTCCTCTGCTACTCACAAGGTCAGTCAGATCACATTGGGGTGTATGTAGAGAACCCCCTTGGTGAGGGTTGAGCCCCCTGAATTGAGTGAATTGGTGTAGAACTCCCGGGTGAATGGAAAGCTCCCAGATAAGTGTAGAACCCCAAAATTTAGTTTAGAGCCACCTTAGTGTGTGTAAAGCCCCATCGGTGAGTGTAATGCCCCCTCGGTATGTGTAGTGATTTATGCCCCATTGCTCCACCCATCAGTGCGTGTAGAGCCCCCTGGGTGCATGTAGAGCCCCATTCATGAATAAAGAGCTTCGGGGAATGTCCAGGAGGATGTCCTACAGTCCTACATCTGTCATTGTAGTGCTCCCTGGTTGAGCATAGTGCCCCCTGAGGCCTAGGGAAGTGTAATGGATTGAGTGAGTGTATTGCCTCCTGGGTGGGTGTTTGTGTAGCATCCCCTGTATGAGTAATATTCCCACAGAGAATGTTGTGTCCCACTCCATGAATGGGTTATGCAATCCCCCTGGATGATGTAGTCCACACAGGGTGTGTTTAGTAGGTTTTTTACCATTCTGTAAGATTAAAGTGTCAGCAAATTTCTGAACATTTCACTGATTTTTGTCATTAGGCCAAATCAAATAATATGTTTTTCCGGTAACCCAACCTAGTATTTCCGTGTAACCCAACACATTTTTTTAAGAACAAAAGAAAAATATTTTTTATGATGCCGACCTTTGCCACTGACCAAAAAAAATGGATGGAATTCCGTGTAATCGACTTTTTGACACAGGATTTGCATTCTCGAACTGAAACTCCGTAAACGCTGAAAGAGTAGAATTTGGGATGGCATCATATGTGGCACTGTTTCTGTTTCCAATACTGACACAATCAATGTCCATAAAGCTAGCTGAAATGGTTGAACAAAAATAATTAGTGACACTGAGCTTCCATATAGTCCATGGCTTGTGGGATTTATTTATTTAATATATAGTCAATTTTGGCTGTGACATTACTTTAATTGCCAATACAAGTAGTACTAGTAGATAGCCTTAGGCTTGATTTGATTTCAGTGTTTATAAATGATGCACACTGCAGCTTCTATAATGTGATTTTATTTTTTTAAATGTGACGGATTGGATTCGGTTGCTTTTGTTCAACTGCAACGGTAAAGTCACATTGATGAAAGACCATTTAAATTAACAATTCCTTATTCTGTAACTCACATTGATGAAAGACCATTTAAATGTACAATTCCTTATTCTGTAACTCACATTAATGAAAGACCATTTAAATGTGCAATGTGTTACAGCTTGTTTTGCTCGTATTAAAATAAACAGTGGGTTGTATGATTTAACTAGAAACCATAGTTGCTCTTGATATTTCATGTTCAATTAATAAAACAAGTGTATTATTAGCATAACGACAGTGTTTTCTTTATCACATTAAGATATATATAACAGTACCTCCTAGGTTCATTCCAATGTGTCCATTTTATATTAATCCCACCAGTGCAAGTTATAACATGCCCTTTTATAGACTGCCAGAAATTGTTATAGACTGGCGAAAATAAAATATTACGATAGGTCTGCCTACCCTATTTTTTGCAATAAAATGTTTTAAAAAATAGAATGTTTTTCCTACCTACCTACCCTATTTTAAAAATCAATGTTACAAGAAACAACATCATGACATTTTATTACTTTTATTACTGTGTCTTCATTATGTACAGTGTTATTGTGACTTTAGTCATCACTACATTGTCACAATTACTTTTATCATCATAACATTGTCACTGTGGCAGTTACCATCTCTCCATTGTTACTATGATTTTAGTCGTCACATCATTGTCACTAGTTGTGACTGTTGTCTTCACTCCATTGTCAGTTTGTGACTGTGACTTACATTGCCACTTGTTGTGACTTTTGTAATCACTATACTGCCATTATGACATCTGTTATCATTGCATTTTTAATCACTTATGTTTCCCTAATAAACATCCGTAGAAAGTTTCTTCTTAGCCTTATAGTTATACCACCTGCCCATGCTCCAACATTTTACTCATCAGGTTTCTTCGGTTTTACTCTCTCTGGAATGTGTGACTTATTGATGTTGTAGGGGGCCTTTTGTGTCGGGCTATCATCCAAATCCTGCCTCGACACAACGTGCAAAATTTTATTTCACTGAGCTCCCCACAAGCTGGACAGTATGGAGGTCAGTATTTGCCCTGCAATCTGGCCCATGAGATGGAATATTTCTTTGTTGTTTGGGTAATTTTTACATATCTCACAGTCTTTGCCTTTTTTTCTGTGATTTGCTATCTGCAATCTTCGTCAGATAACTGCCACTAGATGGTGCATGATAGTTATTCTAGCAGAAGTTGCCTGATGAAAATTGCTGATAGCAAGCAACAAGTCGCGTATAAAAAGGTAAAATGACTGAAATAAGTAAAATATTATCCATTTGAATCATCCAGTCTGATGAAACTATTCACTCTTGAATATGTCTTTGCCTTTCTTGTTGGCAGGGTGTCTCCCTAATGTAAGAATAATGTATAAAATATATATTATTTAAACAATTCTTATTAAGTACTGCAATTAATTTCTTCTTTCTAAGTGCTCTTCAAACCACTTATTTTTATTCTTTGGGAATTATAGTGGTCCAATAGTATCCAAACCTTGGATTAACATGTGTTTATTAAATTAATCAGCTGAATCAATTTTAAACATTTTTAGATCATTATAATTATAGTCTTTTTAACATACTATAGATTTTGAAAGTAATTCTTTCTCGGGTTTTATGTCCTTTCCAGCTTTCTTTTGCAGGTGTACATCCATTGCGTGACTGTGTTTTTTGCATATTACAGACACAGACTACCTGAGATTCCTCTTCCCCAACTATGTGAAAGAAAATATATACAAGTATGTGTCTTGTTTTATTGTACTCTATATAAATTATACTGGCTGAAATGTTTTATTGACTTTTTTTAAATATGTATGTCCTATGACTTTTCTATGTTAATATGATTTTGTGGCTGGGGATATAAGTTTAATGGGTGATCTTTTTAAAGTGCTACTTACAATCAGTTTGTACATGTTTATAATGTTGTATACTTTATAACAGTTATTCAATGACTTATTTTTACAATGAGCAGATCATTGTAGCATGCCTTACATGAGTTATATCAATCCACATTCAGAAATGTGCATGCGTGTGTGTGCGAGTGCAGGCATGCATGCATGTGCATGCGTGTGCGTGCGTGTGTGTGCAGGCATGCATGTGTGTATGCACTTGCATGTAATGTGTGTATACAACATAACATTTTACTGTTGATGCTGTAGATTTTTCTATACGTTCAAAGGCCAGTTGGTGTCTATTGGCAACTATTGGTACGGTATGTGTCTGTCTTCTCTTTCCTTTAGGTTCATGTAGAAATGGCTTCTACAGCATGCACTAATAACAATGATAAAAAAATTGTATATACTGCTGTTTCTTTGAAGCTCAATGCTCTTTACATAACATGCATGAAATAGCTGGCAATTCAAAGCTTTGCTGATTTTGTGCTCTCCACTTTGCCTTAGTACGCTAGGCTATACAAATATGTACCTGGCTATACCCAGCCATTGATGTGTGCGCATGAATAGTATTTGTGCCATAACTGCAGCTTTGCTGAATGTTTTCCAGAGAAGTCAAGTGGGTGAAAAGGGTGTAAAGTGGGTGTAAAGTTCATTGCGCAGTTCTGAGAACTGGATACCACATCACACCATATATACGAATTTAACATTATCTTTAGGGTCCAAACGTTTTTTTAAAATATGATTTGAGATTGCATCACAATAGTGCTACAATTGCAGATGATTTTAAGGTTTTTGTTCTAGATTTTGGAAGCAGCTGCAGGAAAAGCCTGATGTGTTGGAATGTTTCCTGGTTTCAGATCCATTCCAAAAGCCTCTGTACAGGAAGTATTCTCTCTTTCTTGCCGATCTCAACAACCAGACCATCAACTCCACCCAGAGTGATGGTGAGAGACTAAACAATCTTAATTTTCACCGGTTTCTAAATCTGGGAGTCACAAACCATCAAATTCACTGACTGCTTGCTTGATAGTCACAAGTTTGGTAGTCCTATTGTCTTTTGACTTTGTTACAGAAGATATTCCAGTGTTTAGGTGAAAATTAATTAAATGATGCTGTTATATATTAGTTTTAGTATTCTTATTATACTATTAATAATATGCATTGTAGTGATTATACTAACAGCCACCATATCCCTGGAGGGAAAGGCATTGTACATTTTGTACTAGGAGGAGAGTGATAAAATAAACTCCATTGTATGTTTGCTTAGTTAACCTGGGTGTGCCTGTAGAAGTGGTGTTATATTTGTAGTGTGTGACTCTGTCTAGGTCTAGTGAGTCAGAATTAAATTAATGTCATCAGACGTGTGTGTGTCATGTTAAATCTTTAGAACGTCTCACGTTGTGTTGATGACAGGGTCAAAGCTGCAGTTCTTGATAATGTTTGCCTCAGGCATAAACACCCAGAAAAAATCTTGTTTTAATCCTTATCAAGAGGACTGTGTTCTTTCTAACTGTCCCTGCATGTGATCTGTGGCTGATGGGATCAGATCACTATTTATTTTTTCCCATCGGGACAGTATCTGTATTTGTGATGATGTACTTTGCTACACATGTCTAAAAAGGCCAAAACATTAGTCCTTATTTGCCACGATCGTGTCTCTTTCTTGACACTTAGCGAGAATGACGCATTGAAACTAAGACACGTAGATCTACTTGACTTGGCCAAGACAACAATGGCTTGTGTATTGCACAATGTCAGTAACAGACATGTATTCTCATCTTTCACACAGCATACAGACAGAACTTCATTCGTTTGAAGAACCTGATTCTTATTGGTGGGCCAGATGATGGGGTAATTACCCCATGGCAATCAAGGTATGTGACGTGTATTTATGATATAATTTCATCAAATGGGATGTTTTTGTGATATGACACCAGTATAAGATTTTTAAATGTCCCCATCACCTCAGGTGTACTAGACCATTTACACATCATATGGTACACATCAATTTAGCAGACATATCAATCAATTGTTTCCAGAAATATATCTAGCTATTATATACAGCTATTGTGTCCTAATCTGGTCGAGAAATGTTTACCAAACTATTAATCATCAGTTGTTGTAACTGCAATAATGACATTCCATTTTATCACACTTGTTTTCAATCAGTCCAGCTTTGTTCTTCCATACCCATGCCTGCGATCATCAAGTATTGTTATTTCTGCCAACGTTCTTCCATACCCATGCCTGCTAGATCATCAAGTATTGTTATTTCTGCCAACGTTCTTCCATACCCATGCCTGCTAGATCATCAAGTATTGTTATTTCTGCCAACGTTCTTCCATACCCATGCCTGCTAGATCATCAAGTATTGTTATTTCTGCCAACGTTCTTCCATACCCATGCCTGCTAGATCATCAAGTATTGTTATTTCTGCCAACGTTCTTCCATACCCATGCCTGCGATCATCAAGTATTTTCATTTTTGCCAACATCTGTTTCTTCACTATTCAATCTTTTTCGTTAAAAAGAAAATACACTGTACTAACAACAGCACTAACAAAATGCTATCCTGATATTGCATAAAAAGGTGACCTAACATTTGAATATTTCTGGGCTAGATCCAGCCTGCATCGACGTAGAGGTGCAACTATTTTATAAAACCATTTGCAATAAAACTATCACAGATAATAAATAAACTGTACATTGGTCTGAAAATCATCACATCTAATGCCACTATTCTGATTCTTAACGTATATTTACCGTATCAGAGTGATGACAATTCCAATGAATATCAAGCTCATTTAGGCAAGATACAGGCTATAAGCAATTGATTTGAATCGGCTAACGTATTCATCATTGGGGATTTTAATGCAAAAATTAACAAGCCCAGTCTGTTTTCTCGACTTATCAGTGCTTTTATTAATGAATGTCACCTTATTCCAAGTGACATTAAGTGTCTCCCTTCCGATGCTTTTACTTATGTCAGTGATGCTCATGGCTCAAGGAGCTGGCTGGACCATGTGGTCAGCACTCACTCCAGTCACTCATCAATCTCTGATATGGTAGTTAATTATGATTGTGTCTCTTCTGACCACCTACCCTTATGCTTTACCATATCTGTCAACTTATTACCTACTTCTGAAACATCCACTCAGGGGCAAATTCAACAGCTTTGTCCTATGTGAGGGGCTGCCACTTGCCAAGACCTTCACAACTATTACACTCAAACCAGTGTGCTTTTATTTGCCATTGATGTACCTCGTGATGTTTTACGCTGTACCAACCCGAATTGTAATGATGAAGCATATCAGATACTGCTATGCAAACTTTATGAAGACATTATTAATTCACTCAGGGATGCCTCTGAAGTAATACCTACTAAGATGCATAACATGTCTTCAAAGCACGCCGTTCTTGGTTGGAATGATATGGTCAGAGACTCCCACCAGGTTGCTAGAGAGTCTTTTCTCATATGGCGGTCTGGAGGGAGTCCCCGACACGGTCCTTTGTATGATATAATGAAAATCAAACATGCTCAATTTAAACATAATAACAGACTCTGTGAAAAAAATACTGAAGCCCTTAAAGCTAAAGCTTCAAAACTAAGTAGTAATTACTTTAAAAACTTCTGGAAAGATATCAAACAAATGAACAATGCCAATTTGCCAAATCCTAGCAGTGTTGGCGGTGCATGTGGTGCTGAAAATTTAAAGAATATGTGGCTTCATCACTACCAATCTCTACTTAATTATGTACCTAGCTCTCCATCACATACTAAAAAGATTGACATGTACTGCAGCAATATGCAATTTAATGACCAAATGATGGTTGATGCTAAAGAAATACAAGAAATAATTCAGGCGATTCCTACAGGAAAAGCTCCTGGTTATGACTGTATGAGTAATGAACATTTTAAGTATGCTAATGAAAAACTGCATGTTTATATGTCACTGTTATTCAGCAGCTTGTTAATTCATGGGTTGTTACCTGGCGCTGTGATGGTCACAATAATAGCTCCAATAATTAAAAACAGCTGGTGATTTGTCTGATAACAATAACTACAGACCTATTGCTCTTGCAACAATTGCTAGTAAATTATTTGAATATTTAACATTATCAAGGGCTACCATTTTCTTCACAACGTGTGCCAACCAGTTTGGATTTAAAAAGCATCACTCAACTGAGATGCTCATATTTCTATTAAAAGAACTTTTTCGACATTACATAGTGAATGGCTCTTCTATGTATGTCACTATGCTGGATGCCTCCAAGGCCTTTGAAAAAGTGAACCATAGCAAGCTATTCACTAAACTAATTGACCGTGGCTGTCCTGCTTACATTGTGCGCAAAACTGCGCATTCTGTATCACTGGTATAGTACCCAGAAATTCACTGTCAGATGGTGTCAGAGCTTTTCTAGATTTGTTACTGTCTCAAATGGTGTTAAACAAGGTGGAATCCTTTCTCCCCACCTTTTTAATGTGAACATGGATGACTTAAGTGAAAATCAAATTGGATGTCTTTATGCAGGCACCGTAATGAACTATTTGATGTATGCAGATGATCTCTGTATTTTTTCACCTAGTGTTTCTGGGTTGAGAAAACTAACAGATTGTTGTGCCAAGTATGGCTAAATGTTTAACATAACATATAATGCCAACAAATCATATTGTATGGTTATTGACAACAAACCTCAGGACATGAAAAATAGTCATCCTGTCACTCTCAATAATCGTCCGTTACCTCACACTATTAAATGTAAATATCTGGGTCATATAATTAACAATAATCTTACTGACAATGACGACATTGCCAGACAGAAAAGATCCGTATATGCTCAGGCCAACGTCTTAGCACGAAAATTTTGCCTTTGCAGCTCTACCATTAAAACTTACCTATTTCTCACTGGTACTATGTACACCTCAAGTCTTTGGTGTAAATTCAAACAGAGTTTGAAAGATATTAGTGTTGCCTATAACAACAGTTTTATAATTTTATACAGTTTGTCATCACACTGCAGTACAAGTTTTATGTTTGTTACAAACTGTGTTAAATCTTTTAATGAACGTATGCGTTCATCCATATATAGCTTATTATGTTGTCTTGAACGGCCTGAAAATCCACTTTTTGTTAATTATTTTTATACTGACATACATTTTAGAAGTCCTATGTTTAAATATTGGACTACCCAATTGTATACTTAAACTTGAACACACATTTTACATATATCTTTTTAACCATCTATTTTTATTTATATGGACTTTTGTTTGAAATATAACATTATTATTAACCAACAACCTGTCATTACGCCTCTTTGTAATTAACATGTGTTTGTATCTACATGCAATCACATATCAAGAGCACTTTGTTGCTGTGTATATATATATATATACACACACACACTCACTCACTCACTGTCTCTCTCAACATCCCACTATTGTACACATACAATACAAGTGTCACACTTGATAAACAGATACAAATCTTGTCTTGAACAACACACAAACCAGAAGAGTAAACATACAGTTAGCACTCAGAAGAATCGCTCATAAGTGTAAACTTCAAAGACATCACGAAACAATTAATGTGCACAAACTGTCTACATTCGTGCATTGTATTGTACAAGTGTTTTGTGAAACCAGCCTTGAATCTATTTTGTGTGATGTGATGTAATGTGTAAAGGAATGACTAAGATTATGATGCAATGTTAGTGTGTAGGTTCAACTGCTGATAACTTGGGTGTGCAATGTTTAGTTCAAGATGCATTCACTAGGTGGCAGCATTGTATGTTATGGTCACCATCCACCTGATTGCAATCTAAAGTAGCAAAGTCCAGTTTGGAAGTGGACAAGGGAGCATGCTAATGTCAACATTCTGACATGTTGAAAATGTGTGTGCATCATATTCTTGTCGTTACAACTGTTGCCAAAATATATGTTTTTGTGAAATCTCACCCAGGTCAGGTAATTTACCAAATACAAGCTGTGTTACCAGACGTTGCAAATGACGAGAAAAGACTGTGTGTCCTGGATGGCTACAATCTAACTATTATCAAGCTATTGTATGTACAAATGTACCTTGACATCTTCCACCTAGATGGTTTGCATCATGGGTGCCAAGCTTTTATAGGCATCAATCTACGACCATTCAAAAGAAAATTAATGCCTTTTCTCAAAGTTCCTCATTGATTAAGGGTTCTTAATTACCAATTTTAGGGTTCATACTGTAAGTTACTTGTAAATCGATTGGTATTATCAGATAGTCATAAATCGATTGTTCATAGTGTTACATATAGTTTCAGTGAATGTTCCAAGGTCACAAGTACTGCTGGTCAGCTGGGGCATTTTACGTGAACTGTTCAAATTATTTACATCATAATAAGGGCCATTTATGAACACTCCAGGAAATTGTCTTCTGAGTTTATGGCACCATCTGGTGGATGGACATTTTTTCTAGTCTTACTAATAATGCCATGCTGGCATTTGTTGCTCTGCAAACCCTGCCAGAAAGAGCTTACCATTTGGCTGAATGCTGACACAGTCACTGACATGCAGTGTTAACATTTCATTTGCGCTAAGATCCATGTCCCACTGAGGCTGAATTAAAAAACTATCAATCTACAAACGACCCTAATGGGCCCCCTAGCATGCCTACAAAAATGTGAGTCCCATACTGCATGCATGTGTAACTGGTGGAGATAAGCTCGGACATACAGAATGACACAGACCCTCACTCTGCATCTAGATTATAGTTTTTATTTTGGCATGGTTTCTGGAATTACCATTAACTACGCTAATAATATCTGAGATAGCCGCTCAACTTTGTTTCTGTAGTTGCGTTGGCATGGCAATGAAAGCTCCAGGCTACTTCAGTTGAGTTGCAACAGGTTGGATGTCCCAGCATACTGTCCTGACTTCAGTGATGTGAGAATTATGATGTATGAGTCTGTTTAGAGCCAGTTGACATGTTTTAGTTATAATGTAATATGATGCATGCAGTCATTTAAGTAAAATATGAATATCTTTTCTGTTGGTAGAATATACATGAGGTGTTTATTTGTTCTATGTTCATTAAATCTGTCACAATTCACTAGATGTCAGCACTGTACGGTATAAGTCCATAGTGCTTTACTAATGCTTTGTGTTACCATGATGCAGTATTTGTATCAAGGTCTGATCTTCATTGTCATACTTTAACTGTAGATATTGATACTAGACATGTATTCCAACATAGGTAATAACCATGTATTATATATAATTATTATAATAGTGTTATCATAAATTATGCAAGCAGTTTACAGCTAATGAAGGTGCATGCCTATACAATTCAATTTTGTTATTGGTCTCATTAAAAATAATATTGTAAAAAACCAGACAGACCTGCCTAGCACCTTATATCATTATTCCTGACTCTTCATATTGTGTTACATAACACTGAACAAATGCAGAAGTTACTCATCACCTTTGAATCTTTCCCAGACAATTTAGTTTGATGAGTGTTGTCAGAACAAAAAAAGTGCATGGAATATTCCAGGCGGAGAGATAGTGTCATCTTGTTTGTTCTCAATCACAGGGGATCTGCAGCTTGTGTTAGACAGTCCTGACTAATGGTAGTCAGTCTGTGTCACATGAAATATTGTCACTGGCAAAGTGTTGCTATCTTGGCTTGTCCACCAGCTGCAAGGTAGCCTCAGGCCAGGGGCAATTGTCCCTTGGGGTTAATTGGGTAGGGGTGAACTGGAGTTTAAACAGGGTGTGTGGCTTCACTGGAAGGGGTACTTTCCTTACCCTCCCAGGAAACAAGAATAATTATATATGTAATTTATTATACAGTAATAACATGGCACAGAGGAAGTTTTGTTACCCTGTATTTTGTGAGGAGGAGGAAATTAGAATTGTGTAAACTTTAATTATGTAAACTTTTGAATTGTGTAAACTTTAATTACATTTGTAATAATATTGAATTGAATTTTATTCAAAATAACATACATACATACATACATACATACATACAGCATAATTTCTATAATACAAACTAAAGAAAAAAAGAAAAAATAATATAGTATATAATATTGTGAAATGTTGAAAGGAAACGCAAGAAGTACAATACTTATAGTTAGCAATTCCCTTTCCATAATACATGTACTTATAAGATAATTTGACGAATGAGATACATGAAGTATAATTTAATAATGCTTATTTTAACATAGGACTTATACATGCTAATAAGCATGTTTTACTAATTATAGACAATATAACTGAACATGGTACACAAGTTGAACTAGATAGGTAAGATTTTCAAAAACTACCATTGAAAAAATCCAAGCCATTTTTAGAGTGGATTTTGCAGTTTATTTTACTGAAGTTAAAATGTGTAATATTTAATAGTTTCATCAGTTATCATAATCAGTTTCATTATGTAGAAGCATTATTACTTTATTTTATGATTCTGTGTAAAGCACAAATTGTCAGTATTTAGGTGTGCTGTACACATGAACAGTATTTGGATTTTTCTGTGACATTTAAATATCTTGTTGATGTTAAATATAAAGTAATAATGTTGATACACAATTCTTTGTACAGGTCCTGTACTTCATTTTGTTTAGATAGAGTTATCTTGTTTAGTATATTGTTTCTGTCCTTGGCAAGTTATTGTTCAAACTATAAAAAAACCGAAGTCAGCATATCTCGTCTGTATCTCCACTGTGATGCATTGCAGGTGATGGGGAAAAAGATGCAATTAAAACAGAGACAGATGTATAAAGAGGCAGGTGGAGGCATGATAGGCTTACAAAGAGACAGACAAAGGACTGCTGACCAAACACACATTTGTCAAACTTAATGCACAAAAGCACAATCTAATCACATTTTTTACTAAGACTCAGTTATTTATTTCTCAGTGGTGTGGTTTTATTACGATATGCTGCAGAAGTGTGATTGTAATCTTTTGACTTTTTGTTGGTAAGTCTGTTTTAGTTGATGTTTTAACTGCTGATGAGATTTACAACCCGTTGGTAGATGTTCTCAGGATGTGTTATTTTAATATGTTATATTAGGTACTGGTGTTATGTAAGGATGAGTAGAACATTTGTAATGGTTGTTATCGTCATAACTCAATAGTGTTACTTTAAACTAAATATTTGTATGTCTGTATCTGAGTGTGAGCTAGCATGGATGAGTGTATGCATGTGTGAGAGTGAGTGAGTGAGTGAGTGAGTGAGTGAGTGAGTGAGTGAGTGAGTGAGTGAGTGAGTGAGTGAGTGAGTGAGTGAGTGAGTGAGTGAGTGAGTGAGTGGATGGGTGTTTGGGTGAGTGAGTGAGTGAATGAGTGAGTGAGTGAGTGGGGGAGGGCGTGCATGCATGCATGCATGTGCACGCATGTGCGTCTATGTCTGTCACTGTGAGTCACTCTGTGTGTGTGTGTGTGTGTGTGTGTGTTTGGGGTTGGTGTGTGTGCACGCGGGTGTGCGATGGTGCTCATGTTTGCTTGTGTGAGAATGCGTGCATGCATATGTGCCTCTGATTATTAAAACACCAGCACTGCCTCAGGAAATGGCCACACGGACTGTAGACTGTAGTATGAGGGTTTGAAGCAGTGGCTGTTAGGAAACACCCTCCAGTGCATTCCACAGCCTGCCTTGGTGGGCTGTCACTAATTGATTCACACACCTCCAGAATTCCACACACTACTGGCACAACCACCTAACCCTAAATACCGCAACAGGGTGTCTCATGGAAGATTTATCTAGCTGTTTGCCATGCCTGGCCTGGTATATCTGGGGTGGCTGAGTCCTACAGTGATATGAGGGTAACTAAGAATCCTTTACCCATGTCATACACCCTTTATCTCTATGCCTTGCAGTTCTCCCAAGTCATGAGGGGGTTTTTCCTAGATGAATTGACCCAGTGACCTCTCCCTTCCCTATGATGTAATTCCAGGAGCAGTGGGACAGCCTAATGGGTCATTAGTCACTTGACCCACCCAGTGCCCCCTCAGGGGTGGGGTAAACCACAAGGTGTACCCAACCACTGCCTGGATAGCCTTCCCTGCAAAATTGTCTGTTATGCAGTAACAGTTTCCGCCCCCATTGTGCAGTTTTTCAAATAAATGTTTGGTCTTGTCTGTGTGACATTTGCATAGTTTTTTTGGGGTCATGATATCATTCGCCCCCTCACACCAACTTTTTCCTGTATGGTTTATGTGCATGCCAGGCATTAAAGTGTGGCGGTGGCTTGGTGACATTTGTTCATTTTTTTAATGTGTTGCATTACCATTCACTGCCATGGGAACGGGGTGGCTCAAGATACTAATACAGAAAACAAATAAAATTACACTGATCTAGTATTAGTGTAAAAAGTAAAAAATTGATTATGTCTATATAAAGTGTGTCCCATTAAAAAAATTATTTATGTGATAAATCTGTGTTTTTGCCAAGGTGTGTACACAATTAAATTAATACCTTCCGCTCTCAGATTGAGGTCAAGGTAAAGGTGTGTTCTTATATAGCGCTGTGTTCACTAAGAAGAACACACAAGAAGACTATTCATCATATTCACCATGAGGATGCCCACTCTCACACAATCCACTCTCAACAAGGGAGCAACCCCCCTCTCACAGTACAGCTTAGTGGCCACTGGCACTTTTCACTGCCCCCCCCCCCTTTCAGCTAGAGGGTAATGACTGATATATTTACACTTGTTTTAGGCAAAACATGCCTCTTTCAACATAATGTTAGCTCCCTTCCAACATAAGCAGTATACTCTAGCCATCCCGTCTCACCTAAGTAACTGTTGACCACCTGTGGTTTTATTATTCCCCTCCAGTAGAGATGGGTAGAATATTAATAATTCATAATAATGTGGGTGTACTGCAGTAAGTGATGACTTCAGAAACAACTAATTGTTCAGCTATCATTATGTTATTAGACTATATAACAATCAGCTCTTATGAAGACCAACCAATATTATGGTTTTTTGTGCTTTACTTAATTAATTTTATTTAAATTTCCTTTTTTATTTTATTATCTATTCACTTTTGTTTATTTTTATTGTAGTTATTTTATGTTATTATTTTATTCATTACATTCCTGTTCATTAAATAAATTTTAGTCACCATTTTTATTTATTTTCTTTTTATTTATTTGTGTCTGCTTAATTTAGTATTCTTTCTTAATTCATGTTTTACTGCTTTAAAATAAGTGTATCTAACTGTAATACATTCTGTCATAACTGCCACTGCTGCACGCATCCTGTAAACCTACAGTGTGTCTAGATAGTTCCATCTAGGATGAGTCTGCCATTCTTTTTATGACAGGAAGGGTTAGACCACCCATCCTAGACCGAGGCCGTGTCGATGCCAGGTGTATCAATGCACTCCTCCCTGTGTGACTACAAAAAGGCGGTATTCCCTGTCATTCTTCCTTGCCCGGTGAAGCATGCATTGGGTGAAGCATGCATTCGGTGAAACGCGACTGCCCTGAAGACAAGAACCAAGACAGACAGGATGTGCTTCAGTCAATGACTCCTGACGGTTGTCCTCAGTGGCCGCTGTGCCCAATTGACAGTTTCAAAGGCTTCTTTTCAAGAGGCAGAATAATACATACACTTTTGACTGAACTCATAGAATGGAGCCGAGCCATTAGATTGGAATGTTCGCCATGGATGAATCACTATGGAAAATATCCATGAGACATTCTCCGGGGCTTGTTCAACCCCTGTATTATGTGTATGGCAAACGCACGCATGCACGTATGGATATTGAGATACCATGGCATAAAAAGGACAATGTTCACTTCTTGGAATGTATCAGGGGTGAGGTCGTCCATAGGTGTACACATGTAGGGCTTGGTAGCACAGTAGTTAGAACCCCAGACTCAATTGAGAGAATTTCAATCTTCTTGGGGGCATTTTGAAGCTTACACAGTTTTGTTCACTCACGTTGCCTCAGTTCAATCCCCTGTATAAATAAGTACCCGGTTATAGACACAGGAGGGGATATGCAAATGAATAGTCTTTACACAGTAATTGTAGCGATGCTGAATACTTCCCATAGAAGGAAAGATGATGTTCGAATGAACAGGTCTGCGAGAGTGAAGTGTAAGGGGCTTACATATGTAAGAACTTACCTTTAACCTCAATTTAACTGTACAAGATGGTACAGTCTGTGTTTGTGTATATGCATGTGGTGTATGTGCATGCGTGCGTGCATGCGTGAATATTTATGGAGTACCTCATGTCGATAAATGCAGTAAATGTCTTACTAATTCTGTTGCATAAATTGTATGTATTAATGACAATCTATATGTGTGTTTGTGTATATGCATGTGGTGTGTGTACGTGCGTGCATGCGTGAATATTTATGGAGTACCTCAAGCCGATAAGTGCAGTAAATGTCTTACTAATTCTGTTGCATAAATTGTATGTATTAATGACCTTAATAATTTGTTTAATTACAATATGAAGCTAAACATTTTCAGATTAAATCTATTGATTGAAAAAATGTTATGCTGTGAGAAGTGGAGTGTCATGATGCAGGGAAGAGGAGGGGGGTAACGGCTGTAGATGGGAGTAACAGCTGTAGATGGAGTAGCGATCCTTATGGATTAAAGTCCACATGAATTCAAGGATGCAGTTACATGAGATGGCAAGGAAACAGGGCCTTGTCCTTGGAAGTGGCTGGGAATTGTGAGTACTAGCTATAAGAAAACCTATCAGTGAGGGATCATTTCAGAACGTTGATGTCCGATATCAGACAAAATTACTTTCGTTTGGGGGGTCATAGGCAGTTTCATCTGGCGTTGGACATTGATATGTTATGCTTCTGACCGATACTGTTAATAAATTATAGGCCAGATGAAAGCAATTTTGTGTTATATCGGACACTGACGTTCTGAATGATCCCAAAGGAATTGTATAAAATATTACTGCCGTCTTTCAGTTCTACTTCAGTCAGAATAAACAGTTTCCACATTTGTGTTTTGTAGTATTATCAACAATTACACATAAAAGCCGATGAATTATCTCGATGCAGATTTCTAATCAAGCTTCATTGCTGTGTCAAATGGTGTACGTGTCACACACATTGTTTCAGCCACTTGTTTCAGCCACTCAAAATGCTGAAAAAATGTGATTTCATCACATGGGTGAGATAGCCATCTAGCGTGGACATTGGCCGATTACAAGAAGCGACAAGTTGTCTATAACGGAGCCTTCTGTCTGCCCATCTCTGCACCCAATCACGCTGATAACCTCTTTCGTGCCATGTATGTGTAAAGTAGTTTTTTTTGTGTCTGCCTTGTGAGAGAAGACTGAACCAGTTCAGATAACAAACACGCAACTGTTGTCTGTTCTTAGTTGAATTAAACACTGAGACAAGTACGAACAGATGCTTTGTCGGGTGTCATAGTCACTAAAAGTATGGCTTTTAATATTGTATCACAGATGTGTGATGCTTATATTATGTTTTGACACAATATTTAGCAATAACCATTTTATAAATTTAGTGGAAGTTTTATCACAATGATAGATTAATGCAGAACTTTGTAGTTTATAATGTTTGCCATGACGAGTAATAATTCTTTACAAATAATATAGTTTAATGCTATGCAATTTTATCAGTTGTTCATTTGCTGCTGTTGTTTAAGTAAAAATGGAATTTGACAACTTCAACTGTGCAAGTATGTGGAGCTCGGTGGCATAGTGGTTAGTGCAAGTATGTGGAGCTCGGTGGCATAGTGGTTAGTGCAAGTATGTGGAGCTCGGTGGCATAGTGGTTAGTGCAAGTATGTGGAGCTCGGTGGCGTAGTGGTTAGTGCAAGTATGTGGAGCTCGGTGGCAATGTTTGTGCAAGTATGTGGAGCTCGGTGGCATAGTGGTTAGTGCAAGTATGTGGAGCTCAGTGGCATAGTGGTTAGTGCAAGTATGTGGAACTCGGTGGCATAGTGGTTAGTGCAAGTATGTGGAACACGGTGGCATAGTGGTTAGTGCAAGTATGTGGAGCTCGGTGGCATAGTGGTTAGTGCAAGTATGTGGAACTCGGTGGCATAGTGGTTAGTGCAGGTATGTGGAACTCGGTGGCATAGTGGTTAGTGCAAGTATGTGGAACTCGGTGGCATAGTGGTTAGTGCAAGTATGTGGAACTCGGTGGCATAGTGGTTAGTGCAAGTATGTGGAGCTCTTTGGCATAGTGGTTAGTGCTTCAAACTCTCAATCAAGAGATTCCGGGTTCGAGCCTTCCATTTCGAACCTTGGACAAGTTCATTCAGTTCACGTTCTTCCAGTTCAGTCAGCTTTACGAATGAGTACCTGGTTACAGAGACTGGTGGATAATTGCGTACAAATAGTCTTTCTGCAGTAATAGCAACATGGCTGAAAGCTTCCCAAAGAAGTTGAGATGGCAGGGAGTGAAATGTAAAACAGTCTGAACAGTTGTAAGAACTGGATACCACCCTATAAGAACTGGCCCTTTTGTTCATGTGTATGCATGCATGTATGCATGCGTGTGCGTGCACATGCACACACCTGCATCTAAGACCCTTCAATAGCCTCTTCTCATCTTTATCTTGTTATGCACTTTTGTTTTGTTGACAGTTTCACTGCCTGCGTCATTTTCTGGTCTGGAATAATGCCAGTTTCCTCCAACTGTGGATTCCTTTGACAGTGTGCCCACTAGGTCTCGGTAAACAACACTAAGTTTTGTTTATCATTCGTAAAAAAACACATCCATGTCACGTCAACCTAGCAAGTTTCCAAGCCACAGTCCCTCAGCCACTGAATACAACTTAACCTTGTCCGATTCGGTCTCATTCCAAATTAGAAATTTTTCTGTTTCCACATGCTTAGATTTTGTCAGCAGAATTGTGTTATATATAATTATAAACCCTGATAAAGGATGAGGTTGTTACATTAGTCGTTTTAATCCAGAACATTTTTTTTTTAAGTCAATGATATGTTCTATTGTTTCGGACATAGCCAGAAATGTTGTGGATTCATCCAATAAAGAAATGACAAAATGATATTTTAGAGGTTGCGTTTAGAACAGGTACCAATGACCAGGAATGGGTGACTATTACTAATAACTACCAACTAGTATGTGACTGTCTGGAGGGGTGAAAACTGATACCCGGGGTATCTATTGGGGCATGCAGTTTGGGTTTCCGACCCAGAACTTTGATAGTAGTTGTTTTTACCCTCATACCTGGGGTGCATTGCAGATGTGTGTGGGTATCAACCCTACCTGCTCTATCAGGAGCATTGTTGGAACATAAGGTTAATTACTTGTGTGGTGTAGTCTGGTTTATTGTCTGTTGACGACCTTTATGAATGCAGGTAATGAATGGGGGTTGTCATTATGCCCTGCCACGCCTGCTGTGAACCATATGGCCCTCGCCTTAAAATATCTTTAAATTGTAGGGCATTTGTATTATTATAATGTATTGATTATACTTGCATGCTTTGTGTTGTGGACCAGAACATGCAGGCACGGCAGTGCAACTATACAGGCATGGAATGGTTATTTTTAGCTACCATCATGGAAAAGTTTGTGGATATAGTTACAATCACAGTTTTAAATGTATGCAAACTGATTTACATGCCAGTTGAATGAATTAGAACAACAGACAGACAATGGATTTTTTTCTGGTATGGTTTATGGTTACATCAGACTAAAATGTATGTCTAGTGATGCAGTTAAGACATGTTGTGTTAATCACTTTAATTTAACTTCATAGTACCATTTCACTGCATTTCACTCCACTGGGATCCCAACAGGGTACCCACTGGAGTACCCACTAGGGTACCCACTGGACTATCCACTGAAGTACCCACTGGGGTACCCACTGGGCCACCCACTGGAGTATCTAATGGGGATCCCACTGGTGTACCCACTGGAGTACCCACTAGGGTACCCACTGGACTATTATCTGAAGTACCCATTGGGGTACCGACTGAGGTACCCACAGGAGTATCTAATGGGGATCCCACTGGTGTACTCACTGGAGTACACACTGGACTATCCACTGAAGTACCCACTTGGGTACCCACTGGGCCACCCACTGGAGTATCTAATGGGGATCCCACTGGTGTACCCACTGGAGTACCCACTAGGGTACCCACTGGACTATTATCTGAAGTACCCATTGGGGTACCGACTGAGGTACCCACAGGAGTATCTAATGGGGATCCCACTGGAGTACCCACTGGGCTACCCACTGGAGTACCCACTGAGATACCCACTGGTGTACCTACTGTAGTAGCCACTGGGGAACCATTGAAGTACCAACAGGAGCACTTATTAGGGGTACACTCTTGAGAACCCACTGCGGTACTAACTGAGTGCATATTCTGGGGAGTCTGTTTTGTTGAAATGACCACCGACATGTTTTCTCACTCCTGATCATTGTATTTTGTTAGTAACTGCAGAGTGCAATTTCAATACAAATTATTTAATATGCACATATATGACACCATATGTAAATGCAATGGAAAGTTGTCACCCGTTTAGTTAGCGGCGCTACTAAATGGCCTACTAAATGAGTAAATGAGACATAAATAACCCTGTGGCCTACTTATTCATATAAAATTATCTTTGCTCCTGGCGTTTAATGCACGGTCGGTGAGTTCTGTTGCTAAAAGGACCATTTCCGCAAATGCCACCACTTATAATAATGAACACCATTACTGCCCCGAGCACCACCACCGACACCATCATCACCACCACCGGCACCACCACCACCTTGCCAGGACATCATAGTCATGCACCAAGCCACCAAGTTGCTAAAATAATCTGTCTTGTCTGGATGTTTTTACGAGGCATCCAACTAAGGCAGCTGCTTCATGTGTCCCACACATTGCTCTCAAGGCTGGGTTAGTCAGCACCATTCCTGTGAAAACCCACGTGTATAGATTATTCTGTCAGTTGACACATACTTGGTGTAACAAAATTCCACCGATTGGTTTGACAAAAGTAGTGAGACATCAAATATTGTAATTGGTACCATCTGTGCATGTATGTATGCATGATGTATCTATATCTACCCCCCTGTCTGAGTTTGTGCATAAATTATAACTGGACAATGAGAACTGCTAAAATAACCATATCTGGTCTTAGGTTCACGCTGCGGCTATAAACTACCTGTTGCTGTTTGACCTTGAGGTCAAAAGGTCAGATTTTTAGGCCGCAGTAACACAAACCACATGTTCTGAGAAATCAAAACAGTGAACAGAGCAGAACGCAAGCCCAATAAACACTGCATAGAACAATAGTTACATTCACCGGGACAGAACAGTTGCCCCAAACAAATGTACAAAAAATACAAAAGTATCATTTGTTATAATTAGTGTCGTCTAAAAGGTGTTTCTCATTATTCAATCATGGCGTGCCTACTATGCCTATAGCACAGCATACAGTTACAAAGTGTATAATATGTTATTGTTACAATTGATTTCAGCACTGTTACTGTTGTATAATCTATAGTAACTTCATCTTTTTTGTAGCCATTTTGGAACATTTGACACAAATGGAAGTGTTGTGGAGATGAAGAAACAAGAGGTATGTTTTACGGAGGTTATTAGCACTAGTCTGTATGTTTCACTGAGATTACCTAATCGGCATGTGTACATTTCACCAAGGTTGCCTACCCTAATCTGTAACTGTGTGTACGTTTCATTGAGGTTTCCTCCATCAGTCTGTAAGAATGTATATGTTTCATTCAGGTTTCCTTCCAAGTGTTTGTACATTTCACTGAGGTTTCCACCATGTCTGTAAGTCTGTGTGTACGTTTCACTGGAGATACTACCACACGTCAGAAAGTCTTTGTTCACATCTATAAAATTCTAGTCACAAAAGGATTCCATCAAAAATTGTTTTCTTACTCTATCATCTCACTGTCCATTACCTCTAAAAAAACATTTGCTCTCTTTAAGAGTTACCTCCCACTCTTACGATTCACAACCATTCTTGCCCAATCTTGGCTATTCACCCCTAAGTTTTGTGATCCAACTTGAGCCTTGACACTGTCTCTCCATCTTACTTATGGTCATCCTCTTTCTGTCATCATCTTATGTTTTCCATGTGTCCTTTGCCAGTCTCTCCTCACTCCTCCACTGTACATGTCATGGTCATCTCAGACTGCTCCTAGCTACCTTCATAATCCATCATAAAAAAGAATCCATTGCTCATTTTAAGTAGCTTTTTAAAATCACACAGGACATTACTTCCATAACTCTCCGGCAAAATCCTCCCAGTGGTGCCCCCTGGTGTTGACACGTAATATACGAGATCACTGTTTAAGGAGCGAAATAAACTTTAAGGAGCAAAATGGAATGTTACTTTTGCACTATAAAATCAGTTTTGCTTCTTAACAGTGGTCTTGCGTACAGAAAACTTAATACCAGGATATACAATCGGAAACATTCGCCGATGTGTCATGGAAATATTGTCCTTGATTATACGGGAATGGTTTTTGCATTTTAAAAACATTCTTTTAAATTGAACAACGGATTCTGTTTAATGATGGATTTTCCTTATTCATTGATCTCATTATTTTAGTGAAACAACCCCCTGCTCTCACACTTACATCCCCTCATCTTACTTCTTTCTTCTTGTTTCATTTTGCAAAATATTCTCCAACCTAGAACATCTTTGTAATAATATATCGTTCTAAGATCTTGAGGAAACGTGTCCTGTTGTTGCAGTGGTACATCAAAGACTCATTCGGTCTGCGTACCTTGGACTGGCTGGGCCGCGTCCACACCTACATGAAGCCCGGGGTCCATCACTCGGACTGGCCCTATGACCAGGACGTCTTTATGAACTTCATTGAGCAGTGGCTCACATGACAAACCTATAGGTGTGGTCACTGGCTACAGACAGAGCCATCATATGAAGGCATAAATCAGTATTCATGGAATAATGAACAAACTTGTTTAATTAAAAATCCCTCCTCAGTTTTATTTTTTTTCGCACTTCTTTTTAAGGGTTAGTTTATGAAAACTCGAACCTGTTTATACCAACTACAACAGCTATCTTGTTTATATAAATTAGTTATTTATGTTTTCTTGAAACCATCGGACAAACCTTTTAATTAATTTTTACCAGGTCAGATCAAAAGTTTGCAAAACAAAGAAGTGGCCCGAATTGTAAAGGTATACCCATTTTCAGTGTTTTACCAGTTACCTGATCAAATTATCAAAGTCAGTTTGACCAATTATTTTACTGAAAGTACATACCCAAACTGTATATGTTACTTATACAATCAAACATTATTGATGTGAATCTTAACTAACCTGATCCGTGATGGGTGAAATCAATTGAGGAGGAAGGAGTGTCAATTGGAATGGTTTGTTCAGTTAAATTTACCATCATTTAATCGTTATTTATTATGTGATGTCATCTGCTGAAAAATTTAGCATCATTCATTTGTTATTTATTACGTTATATCATCTGCTGACTACTGTTTAATAATTACATCAATTGCAGTTGTGCTGATCGATAATGTTAATTCACTTCAGACAAGTCAGAACGAAATTATTATTGAAATATATAAAGTAATTGCTGCTTCTAAGTCATTCCATATTGTGCTCTGCTGGGAAAGGTTGGGTTTTGGTCTCATAAATCTTAGATAGACTGTGGACTAGTCAGCATTGGGTGGTAACTACCAGGTAGACATGAGAAGTATTAGATTAAGAATATGCAGTTTGGATCTAAGTAGAAATCTCCACAGTATTGGTTCCAGCAAGTATTTATACAACCACAGAATATACAAAGAAATCACTGTTGATTAACAACCCACTACTTATTATAGTATAATGTTGTTTGCTGGTACCAGCTAATAATGTTGCTTAACACCCCACCACTCATTGCACCAGTTTATTCTTATACAGCCAGTCCTTAGCTCAAACAGCTTTACTGTTCACCAGCTGGCAAACACTATATGACAAGATTGTCATGGACGTGTGCATATATGCACACACGCATGATTGCACATATGTATGTGCACTCAGGCTAATAATATGTATACATAGCATATTGTACGTAATTTGTGATTTATTTATTGAACATTTACATGATTTTTGATTGTCGTACAAATAATGTGAACACTTGTTAAATCAATTATCTTCATACGGGTAATTATTGTGGTACAGGTAATTTTAACTATTCCACAAAATGATGACTATTAATCATTTTAACTATTTGCATATTCAGATGTATGTAAATGGTTGTGATTGTATCCAATTGAGAAACGATACAAAAATAAATTATTGTGGTTTGCTGAACTGTGTCCATACCTACTTCATGGTTTTGTAAACACGCCAATTAACCAGGCACTGTAGAATTGTTGTATACAAAGAGAACCTCTACAGTGGTGGGGCCATCATGCATACCCATCCATATGTGAAGTTAACAAATTTCCCACGCGTGGACCAGAGACATAATTATCTACTCGGTTATACCATACCAATAAAAAAATGTGCATATTAATGTTGGACCTTGCCGAATAATGTTGTTAATAGAGCAGCCTTCACCATCTGTCTAATACATTCTAACTCGGCAAGTGTGTATTGTTACTGTATTAACCTTGATGTCACTAAATCACGAGATGCCGTCTTTGACAAGTATTCTGCATGTCCTGGTAAGTATCGTACAAGTGCTGTACAAATACACACAGACACCTCACAAATATTAGCGTATGGTTTATTGCTTGCCAGAGGAACAAATGTCGACCAAACAAATATTGACCCAATAAAAGGGGAAGTGTGATATTGAATTGTTGCTTTGTTTCCGTTTGCACTCTAATGGGCTGCATGCATCTAAAGTGGTGATGAGCAGTTGCGTGTAGATTCTTCCAACCACTGAACGTTGTCTGACAAACTAAAACAAGGACGCTCTCAAGCAGCAACATTTCTATTAAATTTATTTTAACATTAATTATTGTAGGCTTTCTTTTCTGTTCTCTTGGTTATTTTCAAAAGTATTTCACAAAAAGACAATTTTTATTTAGGCCCAGTAAGGAAGTGTCAACCCACCTGTTAGGCCCGGTAAGGAAGTGTATATACACACCTGTTAGGCCCAGTAAGGAAGTGTATATACACACCTGTTAGGCCCGGTAAGGAAGTGTATACACACCTGTTCGGCCCAGTAAGGAAGTGTATATATACACCTGTTAGGCCCGGTAAGGAAGTGTTTACATGCGTGTTAGGCCCGGGAAGGAAGTGTATATTCACCTGTTAGGGCCGGTAAGAAAGTGTATACAAACCCGTTAGGCCCGGTAAAGAAGTGTATACACACCTGTTGGGCCCAGTAAAGAAATATATACACACCTGTTAGGCCCGGTAAAGAAGTGTATACACATGCACCTGTTAGGCCCGGTAAAGAAGTGTATACACACCTGTTAGGCCCGGTAAAGAAGTGTATACACACCTGTTAGGCCCAGTAAAGAAGTGTATATACACCTGTTTTGCCCGGTAAGGAAATGTATACACACCTGTTAGGGCCAGTAAGGAAATACACACCTGTTAGCTTTATACAATATTTTTCAGTGGGCTGTTTTTGTTCTTATTATTAGTTTTTTAAGAGTCAGACTGCTTGTTGTCTGTGACAAAAAATATTGTGACCCAAAACAACATGCATGACTACGTGCTGTCTTTGGCAATACAGCAGTCATGATTCTACTTGATGCCCATGACAGACTTGGTCCAGGACAGCAGCCATGACTTTACTTGTTCGTGACAGACTTGGTTCAAGACAGCAGCCATGACTCTACTTGGTGTCTGTGATAGACTTAGTGCAAGACAGCAGTCATGACTCTACTTGGTGTCAGTGACAGTCTTGGTCCAAGACAGAAGTCACGACTTTACTAGCTGTCTATGATAGACTTTGTCTCCAAGACAGCAGTCATGACTCTACTTGGTGTCCGTGACAGTATTAGTGCAAGACAGCAGTCATGACTCTACTTGGTGTCCGTGACAGTCTTGGTCCAGGACAGGTGGAAACACAAATTTAAATTACAACTTGTTAACTTTGTGCTGTCATTTTCAGTGTTGATGTCACAAGAAATATATAACTTTGACACTTGTGAAATCAGTTTCGTGTCAAAGAAATAAAATAGTCATGAATTCGCACACGTATGTGTCTTTTCAAAATCATGGCTGCACTACAATTGTGCGGTGGATGAGAAGAGAACCTGGCTGAGGACGTTCATCAATGTGATACATACGACCCAGGCAAAGCCTTGTTGCACAAAGGCGCTACATGTTTCACCAAAACATTAAATGACCGACTACAAACCTGGGCCATTTGTACCCAGGGACGGGGTAACAGAGACGGAGAAACATGACACTAGAATTCCCACAGAAACAATTGGCCTACATTAAATTGTTAGGCTAATTAGCACTATAGCTTCCAGGAAGTCTGGACGGGGCGCCCTTCCTGTGGTTGGCTTAAGGGTTTCAGGGTTGCTCGGAGAGAAGGGTCATAAGTAGGGTCAGATGGGGTTAGGCAGGATGTTTGTGAGATTGTGGGTCTCTGGTTAAACGTAACGATTTTTAAATGTTGGCTCGTTAATCAGTCGATGTCAGGTAGCATTAATTGTTCTGCCAGTTTTTGGGTAGATTTCAACAGCATTCCAATGAAGGACCAGCAAAGTATTATTGCTTGTGTTACTTTTTGCGTACTTATAAATTACAGTACGTGTAAAAAATGAATAAATGCAACGAATGTAATAGTTAGTATAGATGTATGTATCGTGGGGTCTGTAATAGTCAAAACAAACATTTATTTTAGGTGGGTGTACATGTCAGCGCTACAAATGCTGGGTTTTCTCAAACATGTCCAACGGTAGTGAGATACACTTAATTGGTGGCCCCTTTGTAAGCATTGTTTTCAAACAACATCCCTATATAAAGTTTTCAAGCAGCCTCCCAAACACTGTCCTCAAATAACCCCCCTACACAGTACCCTCACACAACCTGCGTAAACAGTTTCTCTAAACAAACTCCCTAGGTAGTGTTCGCAAACAACCTCAATAAACAGTGTTTTGAACACCCCTCCTAAACAACGTCCTCAAAACCTTACAACCTCCTTAAACAATTTCCTCGACAACATTAACAAACAATCATTTAAGGCCATCTCTCTAAATAACCACCACAGACAATATCCACAATCCTCCTAAACAATACTCTGAGACGACGTGAATGGGACCATCCACCAGTTAAAACCATTATTATATTTTATTGGAACGCAATGCAGTAAAACAAAGCGTCAATAATGATTGAAGGTTACTACGCATATCGTATTTGTTCCGTAGATGGATTACTGATACAAACGTAACGTGATTAAGTACACATAGATAAAAAGGTCGGACTCTCGATAAGCCAAAGCGCTTCCGTGTCCACCTGCCACCTAGAGTTAATTCTCTGGGTGGCAATCTTGTTAAATCTTATTAAATCTTGTTAATATGCTGCTCTCGTTGTTTGCGCATGTCGCCAGCGAGGAAGCTCGCCTCGTTACTTGTCTCCGATGTTTGTTTTCCTTGTTCCATTTCTGATCATTGTTGGCGTCATGATCGTTTTATCATAAAACCATGTTATAACTCCAATGTCCTTATCTATTCCGAAATATGTAGCGCCCACATGTGTTTTTATCTGACTTGAATTCAAACGATTGTTATCTGTCTACAGAACGTCGACCTATTTTCAAGCAAATACGATTGTTTTGAACCTAAAACATTACCGTATTGTTTCCTGGAGCATACGCGTCACTACGCCGTATCCGCCAACTGTCTCGATCATCCACCTGGATTCTAACACAACTGAGGGGGTTGGGAAGAGATGGGAGGTGGGTGTTTGATCCTAAAATGTGTGTGGATGTGGACAGGTTAGCCTAACACCCCTAAGTAAATCGGTGAGAGGTAAGCTAGAAGTAAAATCTCACAAATTGTGGGCCCCAAAACAGTAGGGGAATGAGAGGTTGGCCCCAAAACAGGTGGGAGATGGGAGGTTGGCCCCAAAACAGGTAGGAGATGGGAGGTTAGCCCCAAAACAAGTGGGAGATGGGAGGTTGGCCCCAAAACAGGTAGGAGATGGGAGGTTGGCCCTAAAACAAGTGGGAGATGGGAGGATGGCCCTAAAACAGGTGGGAGATGGGAGTTTGATACCCACACGTGTGAGAAATGGGAGATTGGCCCCAAAACATGTGAGAAGTGGGCTGTAGACAGTAGAAGTACTCGGCCAATGCCTCTAAAAGGTAACGGATTAACGCGCAAGTCGTTTTTATTAATCACAGATGATGTCGCTGCCTCACAAATCTAAACAACTTACAGCGTAAAAGCTCCGACTCCGTGCCTCATTGTGTAGTTTGATGTGAATTCTTCTGTCAAATAAACTTTGTCCAGAACGGGCTTATTTTTACGTTCGTTGGTTTAAGTATCAAATATAAGCCTACCACGTGACTGCTCAAAAATTGCAGGCTACAGTAGACGTTTGACGTTAAAGTACTTTCACCCCGTCCGCGTTTACCTTTATCGTTAGAGATAATTTATGTGAGCCGGCGTATATTATAGCCAGGTGTGAGCCGATGCGTTAGTTATTTATTATCTCTCCACCAGACCGGGACGTTACGACCTATTGTGTTTCGTCTGGCGGGAGTTTCACGCCCTGCCACATCCTGGCGTTATTCCGCTATGTGTCGCCACCGGCGCGCAGACGACACCGGTGAATGGAGCCGCAATAACTCAACACAAATGGCCCTCGTGAACTCTAAGCTACAACATGCCTATTCTTCTGCTGCCGTCGTTTCGTGTAATAGTTGAGTGTTAATTTAATAACGGCAGCGTGCGTGAATTATGCGCTTGTTTGATACAAGACAGCATTGTTGTTTTGACGTGATCCAGTCGACATTTTTGTCGACATGCGACATTAAATTCGAATGTACGGCTGGTGTAGTCAACGTGTGACAGTTCCTTCGTACGGTATTGTATTTCGTCTAGACATCGATCGTAAATCATGTTTTTTTTTTTATTTACCGTCGCCCATCCTTGAAGAGTACGGACGGACCCTGCACCTTCCTGTCCATAACGCGGTGTGTCGCGTTTACTACGTGTTAAGGGGGACGCGGTTCTGTGTTTGTCTAGTTATCGCGTGTGGATTTACGTCCAGTCGTAAATTTGCGTCGCTAATGTATCAATACGACAGTATGCGGCTCACACGCTAAATAATATTTGCTTCCTTAAAGTTAAACGTTACCGAAAGTCAGCGTTGCACATGCACCATTACGAGGGTAGACTATGTCTATGTTCCCGGTGTGACGGGCCGAGAATAGCTTCTTGCAAGAAGTAGGGCCTAGGCCCCTACTAGTAGCGTGCCAGAAGTAGGCGTTGTTTCTAAGTAGGGTTGCGCTAATAACACGTAGAAGTGTCACCTTGTAAATGTTACATATATAATTGATTACATCAATGAAATTAATGTAATAACGAGCAATTATTTGCAGGAAAAACTAACAAGAATAAAAAACATAAACCTGCTTATGGCAGTGTGTCATTCTGTTTAAATAATGATGGTCTACATCTTGTGAATTGGTCCTTTAGTTTGCATCAGTTTACTCATGTGAGTGTGGCCTACCGTCGGACAGTTCGTCGATCTCTTGCATTGGACCGTCTCTATCATTTGCAAGGATGTACAAAAGTACATTTTCCCGTGGGTTGGTTCTTCGCTTCGCGTGTGTTTATCCTTAGAAATGAATTCTTCCTTTTGTACATGTTTAGGCCGATGAATGGGTTCTACTACAACTGGGTGGATTATAAACGTCTCTAGCCCATTTTGAATAACCGACGGTAGCCTATAAAGGATAATGGTAGTTATATTCGTCACAAAAGCAATAAGGTAAACATGCTATTGAAAAGCAATATAAATTATACCTACGTGTATACGTGATACATAGAAATGGTGAACTATAAAATATACAGTAACAATCAATAAACAGTCAACAGAATAATATATTTAACAAAAAGACAAAATAGGTGTAGACCTTAGTATAGCTTAGCCATGAGAACTTGTCCCTCTTTTTGTAAGGATTTAACCATGAGAATTGGTCCTTCTGTTGGTGAATACTTATTTAATTGACTCAGAGGGATGACGACTGCGATAGAGACAGCTAATTAGGAAGAGGTTAGAGATGCAAGGGAGAATGGCAGTGGGATTTGTGGACCTGGAGAAGGCCTACGACAAGGGAAAGGGAAAGTCCTGAGAGTTTGTTACACAGGCATGCCTATGTGGTCTGGAGACAGTGGCGCTGCCAGAACAACAACATAAGCTGGAAGTCTGTGAGAACAACTGGGTTAGAAGAATGACAAGAACAAAGAGGGTAGACAGAAGAAGCATGAATGACCTGAGAAAAGAGGTTGCAATGCAATGCAGCATAACAGGAGGATTATTGAGAAGCCGGGTGAGATGGGCAGGCAACTTGGCAAGGATGGATCTCGGAAAAATAGCGAAGAGAGCAGAGGCAGAACAACATAAGGACACAGGAAAAGGGGAAGAAGAAGCTGAGATGGCAGGACTGCCTGAGGAGGGACATGATCAGGGAGGATGAAAATGGAGAGTGGGGGCGATGGACAGAACACTATGGAAGGAAAAGAGACAGCGAGTGGTTCAGCTTTTCTGTATTGACCATCACCCCTGTGCAGCAGGGAACACGGAGGAGAGCAACCTATTTAATTGCTTTCTGTTCGCAAAAGTCTATTATAGCCCTGGTAATGGGTACTTCCGTTTGAACTAATCCTGATATGTGAGTGGGTACTTCCGTTCAATGATACACGGACTGGTGTATACACTTCGCTCTCATGTTCCACCTTCTCTCCCAATCCCGTTAAATGTATTTTTATACACCCCTCCCATCTTAGTGCCGCGATCGTCCTCTTTACCATTTACCCCTAGTCTCAGAGCATCCGAGTGTCCAACCTATTTTAACAAAATCAACACCAACTTCAAAAACTGTCTTTCATGTACAGTATACATACAAACATGTTTTATATGCTTTAGACGTTTTATCTGTCTCATATAATAATCATTACCTTAACACTGTGAACACAACTGATTTTTTGACAATACTGGTTTTTTTAATTCAGTTCACGCCAACCTCCTCCCTCAGCTCTTCCATTCTTCGCTCGTATACTCGCTATACTCCCGTAACTCTTCTCATCCACTTGTTTAAGCAAACTTCTACAACGTACATTCCTCTATCATTTACCTCAGGAATGTCAAAAAAAATAGTTATTGAAATATATAATGTAATTGCTGCTTTTAAGTCATTCCATATTGTGCTCTGCTGGGAAAGGTGGGGGTTTTGTTCTCCTAAATCTGAGATAGACCGTGGACTAGTCAGTAATGGGTGGTAACTAGTCATGAGAAGTATTATATTAAGAAATATACAGTTTGGATCTAAGTAGAAATCTGCACAGTATTGGTCCCAGCAAGTATTTATACAACTACAGAATATACAAAGAAATCACTGTTGATTAACAACCCACTACTTATTATGGTATAATGTTGTTTGTTGGTACCAGCTAATAAATGTATACATTGTATATTGTATGTAATTTGTGATTTTTTATTGAACATTTACATGATATTTGATTGTCGTACAAATAATGTCAACACTCTTGTTAATGCAATTATCTTGATACGGGTAATTATTATGCTACAGGTAATTTTAACTAGTTCAGTCATCGCTATGCCATTTCGGTATACATGGTTTGTATCAGAACATTTCCATTCAAACAGCAAATGTCGTCTAGGTAACACATTTGCCTACTCTGTCAATACTATGGTCCATTAACCACGATGTGTTCTTGGTACGTCGTGATCTGTGTTGTTAATTGTTGTCACTCGCTGCAAAATAGACGCCTTATCAAACGTGTGGAGAATCCATTTGGAAAGGCGCTTCACAAATATTCCGTACTAGAATTTCTAACCCAAGTATTTAACAATATTTAACTGGATTCCCATCTAACGTAACGTTTTATTTTTTATTAAAATAATTTTCATTTGTTTTCCCGCTGCTGTTCCTGCTGATATCTAGTATTTTCTTAGCCATTCAATATATTTTTAACCTCAATTTGGTATGCCCTCATTCATTTGGTCTCTCGTGTTGATGTCGTATTTAGTAAAATAATATACTCTGCCAATAAACCTGTGGCTTGCATGCGTGTCAATTACGTCGTCTCTGTTGTTGTCGCTAGCTGCCAAACAGACGCACAGGGCACATCAAACATGTCAAGAATCCGTCTGAAATGACGCATTAACACGTTATACGTATGGGAACGTGTAGCCCAAGTATGATACACGACTGGCCCGGATTAGTACCCAGGTTATGAACAACTAGATCAAACTAGAAGCGACCATAAACATCGTTTAGGGTGATCCGTACACCCTGTTCCAACTAAGCGACCCTCCCTCCTAGCTCGATCTGGTCTGGGTCGACTTCGTCTGGTTTACGTCTGTAGCTTCGACCCTGACCCCCAGTTTCGGCGTCCGTCAAAACATTATGCAAATGAAGTTGTATCGGCGTAACGACACCTAGACAACGCAACTGAGACGGTGGATGACCAGACGCCAGTTACACGTGTCCATGCGGACAGGTCGAAGGGATCAGGCGCAGTCAATAACTCGACCGGGTAAACAAAGCTGACAGTTTTATGTCTACTACGACTGCTAATAATAAATGGAAGTTTTAACGGTAGTAAACAGGTGTCACCCGGCGCTAATGTTAGATTGAGCACGTTCATGTGTGTGTCCATGATCGTGTGTGTGTGCGTGCGTGCGTGCGTGCGTGCGTGCGTGCGTGCGTGCGTGCGTGCATGTGTTTATGACTAATTAACTGAAACGTTGAGTTTGTAAAAGTTATTGTTAATTAAGAATAAGTACAATGTGTGAGCTCGTCGGTCTTTGAGAACATGTACGCGATGGACACTGGTTCGCATACACCGGACGCTGCATAACCCCCGAGGGAACAAATGCAACGTGAATATAAATACCCGGTAGTTTATATGAATCGTCATCAAGAATGTCGTCAGGCAATGTTTGACGCTTATTGTAGGCCAGCGAGTCTCTCACAGATATTCTCTGCACAATGAAGCAGTATCTAGAGAACATAATACATTGAATATGTATGAGGAAGTACTCATTAAAAATAAATATATTCTTCCTCTTCCTGTGCCCTCGTACGGAGAAGAAGTATAAGTGCTGTACTGTTGCACTGCCTTTGTTGCTACCGTCAACCGCTCCTATCATCAGTCCCCCCTCCCTCCACCTTTTTATCTTCCCGCTTCTTTTTCAAATCCATCTTCACGCAGTTCTCGCAGTTCAGCTATCGTCTTCCAATTTTCCTTCTGCCTTGACGTGTTTTTTTCGGCTCTGTTCTAAATGGTAGTCTTCCCGCCCCCATTTAGATCAGGTAACCTGTCCATGTAAATGAATGGAACAATTATTTTACTTATAATTATTACGCTAACAAGCTGTGTGAATGTGCCTAAAACTAAAGTGTACACATCTCATGCGGGCACGCTACATGTGAATAAAAAATGGTCGAACTTTCTATAATTTCCTTCTTTCCTACTTTCGATATCTTCCATGTCCATATGTACGCGACTGCTGAAGCTTATCGCTTTGTGTGGCAATCTTGGTCAATCTTGTCTTGTTAAATCTACTGTCAATGTGTGTATCTGCTATCAGTGACGTGGTACCCGGATTCGATCGGCATTCCGACAATTCTTTGAGGTTCCACAAGCTTACACCATAACATACACGATAACAAACACCCCTGTCACACCAACATTCCCATCGCGATAAGGACACGACTCCACCGAAACGACGGTTTGGTTGTAGTAGCTCGGGCTCTATACTTCAGCACAGGCTTACTGTTATAGTAGGACCTAACGCCTACTACAGTTGTACACGCTGATGTACACCTATTACATTTGTACACGCTAACGTACACCTACCACACTTGTACACGCTAACGTTCGTAGACCTATTACATTATAACGGTACATGATAACATCTAATGACTTGTACAATTGATTAAGTTTAGTTATGTAATATAGTAATATTACAGTAACAAAAAAGTGTTCACATTGAAATAATGTGCGTGCGTGTGTGTGTTTGTTTGTATGTATGCATGTTTGTATGTATGTATGTATAAACAGCATACGGAAAGCAGCAAAAAAAGTAAGCTTACTCATTATATTTAGGTACCACAATACACCTATAAAGAAAACTATGCCATCGATATTTACTGTCTACGTATCTATCCCCAGTCAATGTTAGGTTCGTTACGGGAATTTCCATAATACTAGCATACCGCGCGTGTTCAAATTTGAACTCCATACACAAACCAACTCGCCTTTGTCGATGCTTCAAAACGCATTGTGGAAAAATTTTGATAATGTGTGGAAAACTCCCAAAGCATTGATGCAGTTGACCGTACAGATGTATGGGCGGCTCACCCATTAATTAATTCCTCCATTACCCGCATTCCACGCGGACGGTCACAGTCTTTGATGAACAGGTGCTCCCTGTTTACCGCCAACTCTCCCGTCGCGTCATAGGCCGGGGAGGCGGCAGTGGGAGGGCGGGAAGACGAGTGAAAGGGGGTGGCAGATGGACCAGCTAACCCTGCACGATACGATAGGGTCAGATCACAATTTATTTCCGCTTGGCTTGGCGTCTTGTAGCTGACGGGCTGAAGAGGTTGACAATAATGGATTCTTTTAGTCTTCCGGACACATATTGACCTTCGGTATTGACACAGTTTAAGCCTGTTTTAGTGTTCCTCTACACCTATTCGACCACACCGTATCCGGTGCTGTCACACGTTTCCCTTGTTCGTCATAGCGCACATTCTCACTTCCGTACGGTAAACTATTTATATTGCCTGTCAACCTTTATCACATACACATTCCATTGCTGTGCGCACGTATGGCTTTCTGAAAGCTTCATTATGAGATCGCCCATCTTATAAATGCAATTGTCACTTACATTCCGTATCACTTTCCTCAACAACATATTAACGTTGTTCACATAATATTATGTATTTTGTATTATTCTGCTGACTGGACCTGGCGACCAGTAATTTTGCCAAAAAATAATTGATCGAATTACGTAGGTATCAGATGTCAAAGTAACACGTGCATTGGTAGCATGTTGTACAGACATTTTCTTTAAAAATAGCTAAGATTGTAGTTTAACCCAGAATGCAACTTTGAATTTCATGAATATTCAAGATTTGTATCCCCCTTTCGAAAATGTTTTAGTGCTGGAACTCACCATCAATCAGTGTAGCAACGAAGGATCGGATCAATTTTGCAATTACTTGCCGAATATTGACATGGCCCAGTTGCAAATAATTAGGATTAGTGGTTTTTTCGAAGGCTTCATCAATATTAAATAACATTTACACACTCGAGCTAGCAGGTTGTAGGCTGTAGTGAATACTAGATAGGTCTGGACATGATTCCGAAACGTGACAAGTCAAACACCGAATCGAGGAACGTCCTTTAAATATGGCATCAGCCTATTTGAAACACATGTCTGCACTTTGGTTTAAACAAACTACGGAAGAAAGAATAGAAAAACGTGCTTTAAATTGCTGAATGGTCAGAAATGTATATACAACTTGTTTGAACAATGACACTGCGCACGGCTTTCGCTTTCGTTTTGTTGTGACATACTTTATCTATGACGACTATTCTATAGATAGCATGACTCTTTCACGCTCATATCAGGGCTCCGATGAAACATTTTTGTGTTGCAACATCCTACTATAATTACTTTAGTAACATTATGCCCATCCTCCAGATGGCGCTACATACCGCAGACGCTGAGGACGGTTACCCGATGTACGTTTGTTAATGCCATTCGTTACGATGTAAATTTGTAACCGTTTATCGTGTTAATGCATATTATGTAAAAACGTCCCCAACTTACTGGCTTTCCTCGGAACAATCGCAGAAAATAGGGTCACGTTATGAGCGATCGACTAACGTCCGTCTAACGTGCGATATGAACCGTAATATGGATATAAGACTTTTAGACGAAAGGTAGATTTCTAAAACATAAAGACGTTACTTTTCATCCGAAGCGTCGTAGACATAAGACGTCCCCCAATTGATCGGCGATCCTCGGAACCTCGGAACAGTCGCAGAAAATACACGTAACGTAGATGGTACGTCATCACCCCTGTCACATATCCCTCATTATTTAGATCATCATGTTGAATATAGGGGGGGGGGCGGATTTACGGAGGTTTTAACTGTGTGCAGGAACACGGTCAAACGTTTCAATTCCGTTTTTTTACTGATTATATGCCCGTAATGTACGGGTTGTAAACATTGTTGTATTGTGAAAATGTGACTTTTATTAACAGTGATCCTACTGGGCCAGGTCACCGCACGTTGTCGTCTGTCTAGACCGCGTCCTTGTTTGAGTTCAAACAGTACTTTGCCAGAGGAAACTGACAGCACCATCCATTGACAGACGCGGTCAGCATCCATAGGTTGTTGGGAGAGCCATGTGACAATTGGATGACGCACCTGTAGGGTAAGGACTAAGGCCAATAAAGACATATATTATGTACGTACACGCGCTGTAGTGCACGACCTTTGACACCCGGGTGATATATTTAGACGCCGGACAGATTTCCCCCTATATCCACCCTGGTAGTAGACCATCATGCCTCTCCCCGCTTGTATTGCGACAGAGCAGCTTTAGCGCATTATATGCAGTTTTTCTTAATGCTTTCCTTTAAAGTCATGAGGTAATCGGGCGAAACTCACGCACCCATGCGTACGAGACGGCAGTTATCTGAAACTGCGGGCAGACGTGCCAGGATGACACAATCTAACAACGCGAGATGCCTCCCCCCGCAGGATTTCATAGCGGGATCATTTACAAGCTATTTTAACGTATAATTTCCGTTGGTGGCGCCACCTTTCAAATGCTTTACCCGAATTACACACGAGCTATGGTATACTGTTACGCCCGGTCAGCCCGTAAGAAACATTTTCAGTTTGGCTTGGCTTCATTACGGGTATTTACATTTATAACACAGACAATTATATTGTACAATTTAATGTAGGTGCTAGGTCAACTGAGTCAAATAAAACTCAAGTTATCAACGAAAACATAGGCCAAAAAAGAGCAGGAAATTAGGATGATGCTTAAAACATGTGTAAAACAGGAGGTCTCCCGCTCTGTCAATATGGAATGTCTGCGAGTGTATACTACAACTACCTCCTGCGCGGTACGTGATCCACACTGCGAGGGTCACCTCGGAGTCACTGTGGAGCGGGCGTAATTTCTACTTTCATGACTGAATGTTGACGCGTCGGCTAGGCGACGTCTTCTCGTTTTTTTATGTTGAACGTAAACAAATATTGAGATGTTCCTATTTATGATATAGCACCGAGTTGTATCTTGTTATATTTGAAAAGATTGTCATGTCGAATACGACCAATAGTAGGTTCTCGAATGTCTATAGTAAACCCAGTCGCACAACGAGTGTCACATAAAAACTATATTTTAACAAAAGTTAGGGAACTGTTATCACAAAGAAGTAAATAAGAAAAACGTAGTGGGACAAACATCCCCGGTCTCCCCTACTGCACAGTCGTTGTAGACCTGCACATATGCAATGTGGCAAAGCGTGAAGAATTGCGAAACTCCTAGACGCGTGTGCGTGCGTGCGTGCGTGCGTGCGTGCGTGCGTGCGTGCGTGTATATATTTTGAAAACTCGCGCACACATGCACACACATGCACATGCACGGACGAACGCACACGCACGTGCTCACTCAAGTACACGCACATACACACGTACACACGCACACACAGATTGACATACGCACACACAGAGACACACACGCACATACTCGCGCTCACATACGCACGGATGCACATGCACGAACGCGAACGCACATGCACACTCAAGTACACACGCGCGCGTACGCGCATACAATGTTACACCATCGTTTTGAAACGCCGACAGACAGCTGCAGAAACGATTCCCACTAAAGCCCAATGTGGGTTCCATGTTCTCGTCTTCTACAATCGACATGTTATTCACCTAGCGGCAACTCCAGGAAACGAGGTAAAACAACAAGAGAAAATGTATTTGTGTAATTTACTTGACAAAAACATTTGACATCGTTGTCAGATCAACCCTGGCTAAACGGCTCGTGGTGTTGTAACTGCCTCAGGAATTTCATGATCGTACATGACTTGCAGCAGTACAGGCTGCAGAAAACATTATGTACGCCTACAGGTGTATTCATCTGCAATACATTTGAGGGAAACTTAGGTATTCAGATTGGCTAGATTAAGAGCGCGTACAAAAAAGCCTGCGTTTGTTAACTATTTTCCGTGCATCCAATGGCTTTGTCATGGTACAAAAAGTGTCCAAGAGATATATAAGAAGTTCGTATATGTACCGTCTTTTATTTTTTTTCATTTTCAAACGAAAAATGAAAGATAAAATGGAAAAGACGGTACATACACGGACCATCAGAGCCACGCGCATCTTCGTCTACGACTGCGAAATACTGCATAAAGCAGACAACAATAGGCCCTTCTTTCAAAGTTTTTATTTTGCTTTTGTGCTGGGGGCCACTTTCCTACAAGGAAACGCGTCATTGTCGCATTGCTCACTGACACCACACAACAGGAACTGACATAACTCGTACCTAATTGGGCGGTCCAGCTATGTGACTTTATAGGCAAACCTTATTTCACGCAAACAAAGTATTTTTGCAACACAGGGACTTCCTGTAAAATAGGCCCGCACTTGTTCTCGATCCCCAGAATCTTGGAATGTGTGTGGCGACAACGAGGCGTGGAATCGGCCAGCGTGGTAATTATTAACAGGCAGTTCGCTGAATTGGTTCTCTCGAATTTAGGAACATCGCGACCTCGCTGAACACCAAAGAGTTGCGGTAAATCACCCAACGTCCGTTATATTACTGACAGAGACCTCATCGTGTGGTTTTCCATCCTCGTTACTCTGTCGTAACGGTTGACATCGCCTGGTTTCCGCTGCTACGCAGTCCCTGTCGCGACGACCTGAACATTGTAGCTCGCATTACACGTACATTTGCACCGTTGCAATGTGCAACGGTGTCGGGCTTACATTTATCCGGGCGTTAAATTTTATCCGGGTGATGTTTATTTGCATATGTAAGGCATAATATTTGGCATCGGTAGATCACATAGTAATAAATAATATCCAGTAGTTAAATATGTATCGTTTGTTGTCGTAATACGAGCGTTAAAATTAAAAATTAAAAACTGTTTTACAACAGAAATTTGTTATGTCTGTGGGAAGCAAACATTTTATAATTTATGTATATATAGACATATGTGTAAATATAGATGTGCATATAAACATACATAATGCCCGGATAACTGAAAACGCGGCAGTCGCAGCTGGTGCTAAATTCATTCCCCTAGATACGCGCACGCGCAGAAACGTCACCCGGATATTATTTAACGCCCGGATAAATGTAAGCGCGACACCGGTAAAAAAAACTGTCTGTCGTGTGACACATGACCACTGTCATAACATTCGATGCCGAGAATGCGACCAGCACTACATAGTCATAGGGGAAGCAGATAGAGAACTTAGCACAAGAATGAAAGAACATAAGTTATGTCGCCAACCCCTATCAGCGATAAGTGAACATAAACTGAACACAGGTCGTCAGTGTTCATTGAAGGACGTCACAATGTTAAACCACGACAAGAACTGCCACCGAAAAAAGATAAAGGAGGCAATCAACATCAACAAAGGAAAACCTACATTGAATCGCGACGTCGGCCAGGAGCTCCCAGCAGTCCATTTCCAGCTTGTTTGACGTGACCACTTGTCACGTGCCAGTGGTCATGTGACACACCCGCGACGTCATTCTGTCGATGAAATATTCAAAAGAAGAGAAACCAAATCAATTCAAATAAAAAATACTTTATTGTTTGTCCTAAAACAATACATTTTAAAACAGAACATTTTAAACAGTTACTTGTGAGGTAATTATGTCATATTAAAACAGTTGAATCGTTGCAAGTTATACCCGTACAAATACCTGTGTAATGAGATATTAATTGTTTTTATACAGACAAAACGTGTTCGTTTGTTATATATATTAAAGTTGGAATAAACAAGAGATAGCTTGCAACTTTAAATAAATTTATTTCTAGTTTTCACAACTGGGCAAATTACCATTTTCACACTTAGAAGCTGGGCAAATGACTGTACTCCAGATTTGTGGCCCTTATTAATCTCCGTTTATGCTTGGAATTTCATTTCTATAAAATGAGTCGTCACTTTTCGCTTGACCGTTGGAACCGCCATTGTGTACTGTTTAGCATCGTACTGGCATGAATCTCATCAGATAAACCTGGTTTAGCGGATCAAAAGGTGCATTTGTAAGCTAGAGTGTCGATCGCCTAGTATCCCGCTTCAAAGTGTGCCTGGTGTCCCGTTTCGCAACAGAACTCTTGCCTGAGGCCTCTTGCACATGGCGCCTCTGCTAAATTACGGGTCGCACTTCGAGTTAAATCAGATTTGCCGCAAATCGCAAAACGATACCGCCACCCCCAACACTGTAAGCAAACTGAAATCTAAGTACTGATTTGCATAATGAATTAAGTTAGGTTTTGAGCTGAACCACTTTCGTCGAGTTTTGTGTGACACAAGCCCAACTATTGTGAAGTTATCGGTCCGAGCAAGGTCCGAGTTATGATTGATGGGTAATCGAGTTGTCCAAGATCGACAACAACACATCCATTTGACCAACATTACGAAATAATTGTGCTTGAGAAACAACTGTTCACATTCAATGTCACGGAAAGGGCTACGTGGTTGTCTTACAGATATAGATAGTTCGATCGAATGAAAATAATCCATGTCCAGATGTCGCGTAACATGTGTAGTTAAGTCGCGCGTGCGCTTACACGAGCGACCTGTCTAGACAAAGGGACGTATATCCTGTTTCGTACTACCCCATGATTTGACATTTGATGAAAGGTCAAGATGGGAACTCTTCGCTAATCGGCGAATTCTTCAAAATCGCGGCCGACTCCTGGCCAGTTTGAACACCCAACAGCAATTCAAAATCGTAGCCACACATTGGCCATTTTAACTTGGTTTCGCAGAGGTGTTTACACGACCGATTTTTTTGCTTCGCGATACGGCACGACGCTGTGTCAGCATGTGGGCAAGTAATCGCACGTGTAAACCTGAATTTTTATATAAACTACGGTGATTATTACACTGGTCCTATGCGGTTGGCGCAACGCAACCAATACACCAAAACCTCTTTAACCCGTTAAACGGTGTAGTAGATTAATGTTGACTCCCCGAGTGAAGTTGAAGGATCTTCCAGAATTTATTTTAATGGGCACTATGTTTCAGTATACAGTCGAACCTCGCTTTACGGTCACCTTGGTAATACAGCCACCTCGTAATTAAGGTCACCCTAGGACAGTCCCAACTTATTTCCATAACAGTAAAGTATACGAAATTAGTCCCGCTAATACGGTCACCTCGCTATTCGGGTCATTTTTCCCAGTCCCGAGGGTGACCTTAATGGTGAGGTTCCAATGTCTGTATACCGGCATTATTTTATGTACACCTCATTGTCATGCTGGCTGATGTCTTTTATTAAAACAAAGTCACCTTTACGTCGATGGTCGTTTTTTCCGCAGCCCGATCTACTCCAGGAGTGAGGACCAACCGCAGCCCACACACGGTCGCGTTGTTCTCAAAACAGCGGGCACACGTTGACTCATATTATCCGTCCTTCTGACTTTTTCCGAACTTGTTTGTCCTTTGTCCCACGGCTCTTGTATCTGCGCAGAACTTGTTTCTTTCAAGAAAACATAATTGCCAACACGCACGCGACATGGCTGATTGATCGCGGCTTAATAGACAAGATAAGAAACAAGGTAGAACCGTGTGTATCACTTAAGCGTATGCAAAGAAGTTGTTCTTTGACCGTCGGCACTTTTGCCAGCCATTATGCATTGTCGACGTCTTTGAAATAGAGGCATTCGTTCAAGTGTTGAACCACCCTGTACAAGTAGGACTACGCGTGTCTTTTCTATGCATACATCGCCTAAAGATGGGCGTAATACTTTACTACGTGAATTACGTCATTGCCGTTTCGGATAACACGTCGCGCCTAATTTGTCACTAGTCGGGTTGCAACGTCGCGTTTACCTAACGTGTGACATGATAGCGCTTTTTCGTTTGTGCACGAGGTGTATTTATGGAAACAGCTCTATAGATAGGGTGGTTAGCGTGTCTGTCGGTGTTCGCGCATAAATAACTGCATGCGTGTCGTTTTTATTAAGAGTGCCTCGCGTGCATAGAAGTCTCTGGATCGCCTTGCTATTCCGCCTGGCACAGGATGCTTGTGATTATTCGTGGATGTCTTGGAGCAGCGCCTTACCGCGAATGGCGCAGAGAAAAAAGCGAGAAAAAAACAATGTCATGGCATGTCGATTCTTTCCACAGATGGCGTGTTTGTTGAAGCAATCCTTTCCTCCATCACGGGCTGGCCCTCCACATGCAGTCTGGTGGTGGTGCTTGCTTTCATACTGTGTTGTGTGTTTACGTGTATTCGCCGTTGTAAAAGAAGAAGATGAAAGAAGAAGAAGCAGATGAACAACAAGAAGAAACAAGTCACGAAGAAGAAGAAGAAAAGAACACGGAGAGTAAGAAGAACATGAAGAACATGAAGAACATGAAGTACAAGAACAACAACGACAACGACAACGACAACGACAACGACGACGACGACAACAACAACAACAAGACCAACAAAACAAAGAATATGACAATGGCAATATGTCATTGGCCCTTGGGGAGAAGTTCATGTTATATACATAAATATAATTATTAAGGTCAGTACCATTGTCAAGGTATCCCACGTTCGGCTACACCCAGTAGGAGGGACCAAAGGTGTTTGACGTCTCTTGCGAAAGGCAAAGTGGTGTGAAAAATTTTACTTAATCTTTGAAACAGCAGCATTGTGGTACATTGCTGAACATCAAGGTCAATAATATTGATCTTATTCATAAACAGACCACGATGAAACAACACAATAGGGTTTCATTATTTAAACAACACTTTGTCAAGATGTTAGAATATGTTATTTGTACTGTATAACATGATTTAGGATAACAACGAACAGTTGTTTAGGGGGTAGTGTGGTAGGAAATGGGAGATTTGTCGTAACGAAAGGATTGAGGTGGGAAGCTGGTTCCTAAAACAGTAGGGAGATAGCAGGTTGGCCCCACAAAACGTTGGGAAGTAGGAAGTTTGCACAAAAACAGATGGGTGACGGGAGGTTGAGATCTCTGACACACACACACACACACACACACACACACACACACACACACACACACACACACACACACACACACACACACACACACACACACACACACACACACACACACACACACACACACACACACACACACACACACTCACAAGCCCACGCACACGCACGCACACACACACACACACACACACACACACACACACACACACACACAGACACACATACACACACACGCACGCATGCATGCACGCACACACATTATTAACATACTTATATATATATTTTAAATTGTCCCACCACCGTGCATATGTTCCCCAGAGGGTACCACTTCCCCAGTAGTATGTTAGATCCTAACATTCTGCTTAGCCCCACTCGACTCCCCACTCCCACCAGGATGTATCTTCTCCGTGTAGGGGAACCGATACGGACAGTTCAGACTGCTACAGGTCAATGCGTGCATATTCCTATACACCTCTGCCGCATTGGAGATATGTAGTGAATTTAATTATCAAGAAGTATATTGGAATGTAGAGTAGATTTTGTGTGTGTTCCGTTTTTACTATAATTTATATGCTGCATTTTGTCTGTGATAGTTGAAAATCATAAATCAAAAATTTAAAATAAATATCGAACTGACAACATCATTTGCGTGTTTCTAATTACGAAATAATAATATTGTGTTGTTGTTACCACAACGATGGCACCTGGGAGAAAAGTTGGCGTTGTTGTTTTTCTCTAAACAGGCCAGTTCCCTCCGCTATCGTCGATAGTAGGTATCTTAGAAAGTAATGTTTAGCAGTCTGCACCACAGCGCTGCGTTCAAGACTAGTTGTCACAGACTATATCAAATTTTGTGAAGAGATGATTATCCCCACAAAAACTGTGAAAATCTTCTCAAATAACAAACCGTGGGTGAGTAAAGAACTGAAAAACATAATCAACGAGAAGAAGAGAGCTTTCATGTCTAACAACCGCACTGAAGCAAAAAGGATCCAGTGTACTCTAAAAAAGCAGATCAGGCACTCTAAACTAGAATACAAGGACAGAATTGAACGCCTGTTCCAACACGGCAATATGCGCAGGGCATGGCAGGGACTAAAAACTCTGTCTGGTGTTGAGTCCGGCAAACGTGTCATACAAACCTCAGAGTCAGCGGAAGAGAGTCTCAAATTCGCTGAGGACTTGAATTCCTTCTTTGGGCGTTTTGACCGGCATGACTTCTCACGTGAGCGTCAGGAGGCGGTGGATGATATTGAGTCTCAGCTCACTGAGGATGATACCCCAGAAACAACTCCTGATGACGTCAGTAAGATCTTCAAGCACGTTAATCCTCACAAGGCAACTGGGCCTGACAACGTCAGTGGTCGGGTCCTCAAGGAGCGCCATGCTCAGCTGGGTGCAGTGTTCAGCATCCTTTTCAACTGGTCTCTGAAGCAGCATCGCATCCCCCCGGCCTGGAAATCGTCAGTTATATGTCCTGTCCCCAAGAAACCTGTGCCATCTGTTCTCAACGACTACCGCCCAGTGGCGCTTACCTCAATCGTCATGACGTGCTTTGAGCGACTCGTACTTCGTCCCCTCCTGGATCATGTTGGGGATCAACTGGATCCCCTCCAATTTGCGTATAAACACAATCGAGGTGTGGATGATGCAGTCCTCACTCTATGTCATAATGTGTACACTCACCTGGAAAAGCCCAAGTCGTTTGCCAGGATAGTCTTTATTGACTTTTCGTCGGCTTTCAACACCATCCAGCCACACATCATGATGAGTAAACTTGTTTATATGCATGTGAACCCACACATCATCTTGTGGGTAAACCAGTTTCTTACTGAGCGTACGCAAGTAGTGCGCTATAATGGTGCTGTGTGTTTCGACCTCACTCTTCACTTTCACTGGTGCCCCCCAGGGCTCTGTGATCTCCCCTGTTCTGTTCACACTTTACACAGACGACTGTCGTAGCAGCCAGGAGAGCGTCAATTTCATTAAATACAGCGATGACACAGCTATCGTCGACCTATCCGGCTGTGATCAAGTGTGTGCGTGCGCTGTAGCTGATTTCACATTGTGGTGCGACAATCATTTCCTAGACCTGAACGTTCGTAAAAAAATCCTATTTCTCCCAAGAGACTATTCATTAACCGAGAGTGTGTAAGGAGAGTAGATGAATACAAGCATCTCGGCACTACCATAGATGCAAAGCTCACATTTGGTGAAAATACAGCGATAATTAACAGAAAGTGCCAGCAAAAGCTGTATTTCTTACGCAAGCTCAGGTCACTCAGTGTCAGCACACATGTTCTACAAACCTTCTACAGATGCTACACAGAAAGCTCTATTACATTTGGGTTTCTTGTGTGGTACGGCGGCCTGAGTATCGTGCATCGCAACACTCTGGCACGAACAGTCAGGGTTAGTGGCAAGGTGGTGGGAAAAAAGCAGACCAGTCTAGAGGATCTATACAGACAACGGGCAGAGAGAAAGGGAAGGAATGTCTTCTCAGACCCAGAACATCCCCTGTTTCCATGCTATAAACTACTTCCTTCTGGCCGCCGCTTTCAACTCCCTCACTGCAAATTGAACCGCACTCGAAACTCTTTTGTCCCCTCGTCAATAAGACTAATGAATGAGTAACTGACCTTCGTTCCCCTCCACCTCTGCCAGTCTGACACTGAGTGAGCCTGAGATGATTTGTGAGATGATTTAACTTTAACTTAACTTTAAAAAAACTTTTGTAACTTATTTAACATATTTAATTAATTAATTTATTTATTTAACCGATATAACTGTTATTACTTTTAGTCTTTTTATTTTTACATTGTGTATATTGCATGTACATTTGTTTTATATGTCTTAATATGCTGCTCTACACTCCAAATGAATTTCCCTCACAAGGGACAATAAAGTATTGTGATTGTGATTGTGATTGTGTGATTGTGATGAGTGAATCATCCACATCTCCTGGATCAGCGTTCACCCCTCTTGACTAACGCTTGTCACTCCATGTCTTGTAATGCTGACAGTCACATGCTGTTTGCATGTTTCGTAACACGACAGCATTGATGTGACACCACAAGACCAGACAACATCAGTGACAGACGAACTCGTTGGTTTAGACGATGACGTGACGGTATTGCTAGGCGCAGAGGCAGGAGAATGACATGTCTCGCGGGGGGTAACTCATACAAATGGATTTCGAAACATTGTGAATCGTTCTAGAATGCGTGCAAAGCTGCTTAGTCGAGTTCGGAATGTTCCACAAGACATAACCGGAAATGTAATGAACATGAGGATTCAGACATCGTGGATGTGTTCGTGAGTTGCCAAGGCATGGGGATAAGTAGGCTATATTATTCTACTGAGAACACTATATACAATATACGAGTAGGCGTCTTCGTTGTTTGAGATAAAGCCCCACAAATGCTTGGCATTTTAATAAATGTTGAATTGACAAAATCGAATGAGTCGACGTCTTGCTGCAGAAACGGGCCGTTGTCCGTAGCAGCGTGTCCTTGCGGTCGAATTCCATATGCTGTCTAGAAGTAAACTCTGACCACCTCGAATATTTGTTTTGTAACGTATAATTTGAATCACTATTTTATTGTGTATTCTGGATACTTTGTAATGCGGTGGAAACTCATTTTACGGTCTCCTCGGTAATACAGCCACCACGCAATTAAGGTCACCCTAGGATAGTCCCAAATTATTTTGTAAAAAAAAATAATCTCGCCAGTAAGGTCACCTCGCCATGCAGGCCACTTTTTCCAAGACCCGAGGGTGACCTTATTAGCGAGATTCCACTGTACTGTTTATCAAAACAATCTAAACACCCGACTTGGGTGTATACTAAACAGAGCTACGGTTTTATTTTCCCTATCTGCAATCACAAAATCCAGTTTCTCAATTTGTCGCATAGAGCTTTTTTAAGCGTTACTTAAAATAATCGTCTGATAAAAAGACACCGCAGTCGGCTGCACTGCTGGGTGGTATAACAGGGACGGTCGTGTTCTAAGCGTGGCGTTGCTAGGCAGAGGAGTTCGCGGAGAGGGGGTCGACGGAAATATGTTCAAATGCCCCCAGCTACTTTCTAACATGACACGGACTCGGCCGCTCGAGAGGTTCGTTTCCCGGCTGGTTTCCCAGTAACGGCCTCGATATTCCTAATTGTTTCAATGAAGGTTTCCGGGCCAGTGGGTTGTCCGTAATGCAGTTTGGTACATGACGTTTCCGCACGGAAATAGTCCGATGCGTGCGACTGTTTAATTGACCCTTTGCATAGGAAATGACGTTTGGTGTCATGTACGAAGACTTGATACGAAGGATGGATTAAATGTTTACTTAAGATCCAGCGATTGGATTCTAGCTAGATTTGCAACTGGAAATAATAATATTTATATGGTTTGGAAATACTGCGTTATGGTGGAATAAACGTATTGGCAAAGAAAAATGACGTAAGAGAGTTGTTAATGGCGTAAATAAGACCAATACATTCTACAATGATCTCTCTTTTTTAGTAACTATGTTTAAGGTAATGTTATATTTTTTACATATTTATTTCTTAGTTAGCATTTCTTTTTATGTAAAATACTATTATATACGTGTGCATGTATGTAAAGCGCCCGATGGCAATTTTAATTGATTGGGCGCTATATAAGTACTTTTATTTATTTTTTTACACCATTCTCAAACCTTCTTCACGATAGACCATAATTAGACTACATTAACACGTCTCTAAGTTGAGCAAAACAATCGTTCGCCGACTCGCCAATACGAGGCGCGTCTACCGTATACAATGTTCCCGCGTTCTCGCAACGTATTTTACTCATTGAAATGAAACACGTGGCGTCTAGCGAGAGGTGTCAGCGTTAACGACCAGTGCGGTACATCTGTCGTGGGATCCACACCTGTCGTAGCGTCAGGCAGGTGTTTCCTTTCCGCCATCTGGTGGCGCCAAGGTGTGGTGTACGGTAACTTTCCATGACGCGGCCCGGCTCGTGACGGTTGGCGTGCCGCCAAAGTTTCAAAAGCGCCGTTGTTGTGAGGCTGAAACCGCGCTATTTATATCCATGAGTTATCGTGTTTAGACACCGGTGGGTGTGTCCGTGGCTTGCCATTGTTGTAGAATAGTTGTTACGACCGTCGCCCGACGATGGCGTCTACGCATAGACTCCCCGTCCAATCGGCGCTGGTGTAACATCTGTCAATGTTTGTTTCCGGCAATTAGCTGGTCGAGAAACAACACGATTTAGTCCATTTCGCAGACTTGTGTAATCCCAGCCGAGTGCGTGGATACGATATGTATAATGTATCTCATCTGCAATGTACAAGGTAGTTCAGGGCCTCACTTTGAAAGTTGTTCACGACCAACAAATAAATGTAAGCACGTTTTCTTCATACCAGGTCAATAAAACCCATGCCCATTTCATCAAATCAAGGATTGACACATATTTAATATAACAATTAAAGTGTATACCAATGTAGGCGTATCGTCCTACTGTTCAATGGTTTAGTGTGTTAAACATTTCTATTTCTCACGCTGTAATGGCCAACACATGATTGCAACCTACGGTCATTGAATTGTGCGGGGTAACGCGCACCCCTTTAGAAGCAAACACGATTTAACCTAAATGCTTCAATTTACACGCTAATTAGAGTCTAAATAATTATTTCACAGTTTCGTTTAGTTAAAGCATATATGCTACGGGACCGGTTAAACATGTTGAATTTATAATCACATGGATTACAACACTCTCTCATTGCTGTACCGTAGGCCAGTTGGCGTGATCTTTTTTACCTTTTTGGTTTGGCACCATTTTGCATCATGGGTATCCGGATCACCGGTTGTGTCCATTGGAAGAACATGTGACCTTGAGCAGACCATTCCAGCCCTGCTCAGCGCACAGTTGTCATCATCGTGACCTCCTGTAACAACGCCGATGTGTTGGATAATTTAATTACAAAGAATCATATATTTAATCAATCGTTAAATGGTTCCAATAAAGTGGATATGCACAGATACAGCGGGTGCACTTGGTCGTGGGGGGCGTTTTGCCCCACACTTCTCTATCCAAGTATAAGTTTAGTAAGAATGTAATTTCTCGTTGAAATACTTAAGCGATTTTAGATCCCACTAAACGACAGTCTGTTAGATTGTATTACCGAATAGACTATATGTTAAAATAAGATGATTAACATGATATAATTATGTAAATACTGCATAATATTATATATACTGCGCCAATTTATGACTAAGTTCAGAACTACAGAATCATTCAATGGTACGGAGGCAAGCCTAGTCACTCCGTTAGTCTGTTATGTTGTCGACTAATGGCGCAATATATATATACGAAAAAAGATTCAAGCCAACGAGGAGTCCAGGCCCCTCCCCCATATATGCTACTGAAACCTTTCATTTGTGGGTATAATTGAATCACTACCTGCCATAGCAGTTGCTCCTATCGCCTTTGTAGACGCCGCATCCGTGATATCAGGTTGCAATCACCCGGAGCTCTATCTCACAGGGGACATGGTATGCCGACAACCTTTTTGTATCTAGTTAGTAACTTCACATGTCTGACTAGTCTACTGTCTGGAGTAGAGGAACAATGCATGCATAGTTTAATTCTGCCGATGGATATTGAGACTGAACGCAGTGCGTATCGCTGCTGGCGTTAAATAAATTTGTGGAGCGTCGTTCGAACGACGCGCTACAGCAAACACGGTGGGTGCTAGACGCGTTACACGTAGGGGGCCTACTCTACCTCGGCTACGTCGTGTTTGCTTTGGATGGGCATAATCTCACCGGAGACCCGAATAATGGGGTAATGCATCTTCGGATGTATTGTACTTAGTACTAAACCTCCGGACAAGATAGCTTACTCAAGAATCGAGATGGGCACTTTTTACTTGCAGCACAAGGTATGGTCTACATTATTAAACTACGTTTTACGTTAATATATTAAATGTTAATCTATTAAACGAGTCTAGCAGTGCGAGTGAGCGATGGCGTTGACCTTCGGGACCTTTCATTTAGTTACTACGATAATCACACTATTTCTAATTAGTAATATATTAATGGATGCTAATAAAGGAATGTTATGTATGTCAATTAAAATTGTATTCTCATTCCTTGGAGTAATCCTGCGTTCGGTAACTGCATGGTACTTAGAAGGGTGTCCACTTCAGCTTAAATAAGCAACCCTAGTATTCCTTTGCTAAAGTTGCAATAAATGGAGTAATGTACAAACACGATCAATTACATTCTTCACTGCATTTTATTGGAGTGATGACATCTGTACAAGTGACTGGTGTAGTGGCATTTAACACGTTTCATAATGGATGTACTGTAGTTGTTTCAATATTTAATTGGATACACACGATAATAAAATATGCTGTTTCAAAATGAGCGATGTTATCAATCATGCGATGTTATCAATCAGCAGTAATTACTGGCATGAAGTAAAAATATATGATACAGTTACACAGTGACGTTTAATGATGGCCATTAGGAGGCGCCACAGGTCGCCAATAAATAATCGAGATCGCCTCAATCTAGGATCTGTTTGCATTTCTGTGACGACACTGCGTCAGACTATTATAGCAAGCACCGTTTGACAGTTGGTTCAGTACATTATAATTATCTTTACAACGTCAGCAGTGTTTTCGCACCAGTTGCGAGCAAACTAAACCGGATGTTATCACATCACAGGCCCTCCAGCCGATCTCGGTCCAGCTAGCGACATTTCGTGTCCGTTTAGGCCGATGCTCTGCGAACAACAGATGAATCGAATGTTCGGTTGCGTCACTGGCGTTTGTTGGTGATCGAATGCTCCGTCAGCTACAATACTGGTGTTTGTGTCGCGCCGTCGAATCTCGCATGCCGTCTGTCGTGGTGGAAGTGACAGGATGTGTCGTCTCTCGTCTCGTTATCGGCCCGCACGACGCTGACACTGCAACAACAGGGAGCCAATGAGAACTCGTTACGTCATCGCAGAGCAATGTCAGGAGTACATAAAGTACTTCAACAAAAATAACAAAGAACATAAGAGAAATCAGAACACAAATGTGCATCTCTGCAATCGGACACGCAGAGCGACCACCAGTAATGGGCGTACAATAGACGACACAGCGTAATTTACCATGTTCCTTCTTATTATCGCCCTTGTACTCAAACATACATGATGAAACCTTTGGCGAGGCGAGAGAGCGTTAAATGCGAATGAAAGAGCTCACCTATAGTTTTTTGTCACGTGACTCTACACCGTCTATTTCGGGTTCTTTCCAAGCGCAGCCTTGAATTCATCGAAGCTGATCTGGCCATCCATGTTGCTGTCGACTTCCTTGACGATAGCCTGCACAAACAACGCGCACCATGTACTTAAACTGCTATAAATCAACGGGCGATAAACATTAGGCCAAATAAATTAGATCCTTGTGCACACTCAACTCACAAAATAGACCATACACTTTGGTATTCGCGAGTACACACGCCTGGCAGCCTCTGTTAAGCATTTCGTCATAACTTTTATTAATGTTTCGTTTTTTTTATGCGAAATGAAAAATGTTTTTCTCGAGTCAACTGAAGGTGGAATATCATAAATTAATTTGAGCGCATTCGCCACACCTTAACTTATGCTGTAGCACCAACTAACACATGCATTGGCTGTATGATAGATTGGAGATGTAATCTGCAATTCGGATTTGCGACGATCACCAGTCGTTCAAACAAGCCGTGTTTACGCACGACAACACGAAGTCCCGCTAATGGCCACATCAATTACTCAAATGGGTTAATTCGAAATATATCCAACATGTTTGGCGGAGAAGCCGTTTAATGGGGTTTTAACGACGACGACAAGGCAGACACATTAATACGAGCATCCAGTGAACTTTTCAACTCGGCTAGTTACCTAAAATTATTTTTGCTAATTTTACCCAATGCGTAATGTTAAATATTCGCCTAAATAATACGAAATTAGAAGGACGTCTTGGCGACTACCGATGTTAAAAAGTGGCGGTAAAAGTTGTAGAGTTTAAACACCAAAAGTGAACAGTGTTCAAAGTTGCAGTCACGAGAAGCAACTATGAAACACCTATGCAGACATCTGTTTAATTTATTTCTTTTTCTTGTAATGATGTATGCCTATTTACTTTCACGAATCGCTATGCGCGAATGGAAAATTCCCAGCCGGAACAGTCACTATTTACCGAGCGGCGACTATGCGGTGCGAGACCGCCACCCCGCCGCCGCCCGCCAAGCGGCAGACGAACCGTATTTGGCGAAGCATCGCTGACAAAAAACGGATATAGGTCGCTTTGACAATTTATCAGTTTAAAATACTGTTCCTACCAACGTAGTTCAGTGCAGCATCGTCATTCTTCACGCGGCGACTGACGTCGTAAAGAAATAAAACGCTTAACGCAGGCACCAGACACTTCGCTTGGAAGATAGCCAAGCCCAGGCCAATGTTCATAATTAACGACACCATTCTGGCACATGAGGTTGTAAATGTAATTTATACCGTCAGTCGCGTTTTTGTGAGCCTTTTAGTGAGGTGTAAACGCTGCATGTAGCCCAGATATGTTAGTGCTTGATTGGCTTAATCATTTGGAAACCTCGTGCTCGTGTTAACGGCTAAGTGAATAACATCATAGTCTATGCTATAAATATGTGCATTTCAAGGCATCCGAGTTGACATCGCCGACGCATGACATTTAGTATTTGTTGGGCTATTGTTTGATATAACATGTTTTAAATAATACACTAATGAAATGAGTCTTTAAACTGATCATTGTCTCTAAAAAAAGTCATGTTTTAAAGAAGCATTGTTTCACGAGTAATGAAAATCAATATGCCTCAAGCACGCCTATTATCATGAGCGCGTTCTCGTGCCTCACGGTTACTGTCCACAATTCAAATTCCCGCCCACTCGTACGCGCAGCCACTCAAGCGGCACATTTGTGAATGACGGTCACGGGCTACTGTACACAACGATGCTGGGTCGGCGTACACGTGTATACATATGATATATAAGACTGTATCGAAGCAATGCAACACCTCGCAATTTTTATGCTGTCGCTGTAGATTCTCTCCGTAACCGTTAGGCATTACGAAATTCAGATGGCTGCTACATAATAAAGCTACTAACATATCGCTTAGCATAAGCGTCGTTAGTTTAGGTACTGCTCCAACGACCAACGTGGACAGTCAAATTAATTTACTACAAACTGAATTAATCGGCCGTTCGGTTAATAAGAACACGACGAACACTCCCGTTTAACTCAAGAAAACTGCGTATGCCTGGACTCCCCGAACCTTGAAGACACAAGGCGGGCATGGGCGCCCCGTTACCTATGAGAACTAGCTCACTCACCACGGCGACTTCGTCCGACTTGTCTGCGTAGCCGAGCTGCTTCAGGATCTTTGCGAGCTCCGAGCAGCTGATCTTTCCGCTCTTGTCGGCGTCACAGGCGTCGAAGGCTTCCTTGATTTGCTGTTCATCACACATGATTGCGACTTCGAACTTCTCTCGACGACAAATGAAGAGCTGGATGCTAACCGATTGGTGCGAAAGCTGATAACGCCGGTTGGATTTCCCGGGATTTTATACGCGCGGTCCATCGGTCACGTGACGGCGTCGCGCATGCGCGCTGTGCTGGCCTTGTGAGTCAGTGAATTTGCATGAATTCGAAATTAGGTAGCATTCTCAAAAGAATGATTCGTCAATTTGGCGAAGCTCACGACCTATTGACCTCGAACTGTGACTCATGCCCTTTGTCTCTGTGACCTTTGGTGGACCCCCCCTCGAACCACCCTCTAAGGCATCTTCTGGTGTATCACATTTTTCGCACTGCTTCAAATGATAACAGCTATCAATTAGTCTTGAAATAACTACGGCTCTCTTATCGTTGTCGGGAGAGCCATGAAATACGGGAATTGCAGTTGTAGATCTATTAAAGGGTTACTGCATGGAATAAACAAAAGTGTTATAGCTTTTAATTGTTTGATAATATTGATTACATGCATAATGTTTTATGCGAAAAAGTTTTTTATTCGTCTATAGAGAAACTACCTCGTATTTTAAGTGCAGTCAATTTTGAATATGCAAATAAATATACCTCGGCCAGCCACGGTGAATCGGAAGTCGGACACGCATGTGACATTTCATAATTTATTATTTACTTTTTTGTGGCTCTGCATCTCCGTTTCCCGCCAACACGTAGTCCTGTGACAGCGGAAAACCATAAGCGCATTAACGGTGTTGTTATTTTTGCGCGGGAGAATCCTGAGCAAAAACACGAGACTGACACCAACTCATTTGAAACGTATTTGTTCTCACTATTACAAAGTTTCTTTAAGTAATAACCAACATACAAACTTTAATAGGCATCAATTAAGGAAGACAATACAATAAGTATGTGAATTATTTCATGGCAATGCATTATACATAATATGGGATGATTCATTTTGTATTCATGGGAAGCTTTGGGAAGCATGAAATCTGGTCACATGACGTTGCCTCCCGCCCACATCCGCAAGACTAGATGACTCTCATCCTGAAAAATTCAAACAAGAGCGACTCATTTGCTGCCCTAGCTTGGCTGATTACGATGGCGGAATTTTCCACGCGATAACAAAACGCAATAACGCCGTTGGTATTATTCATAATAGTCTACGCCTGGCAGGCACACGGCCAGCTCGTATTCGTTCTTGTTTGAACGTAGGCTATTGTTCGTTTTCTCACAGTTTGTTGAAAGCGAAAAGCGACTGTTACAGCCAGATGGACTGTTGAGTGTTGGGCCGTGTGAAAGTAGCGAATAGGATACAAGCACACCCCTCGGTACTTTTTTTAATCACGTTTGTCGTAACCAGTGCTGTTGGACACGGGGGAAGTGTACATTGTTTATAGCCAAAGCCAAGGAAAACAGCCGTGTAACAACGCAACACGTTGTTGACCAATGTACATGTACATTGTACAGCCAAATAAACACACAACTAGTAGTAAACACTGCCGGTCCTACGAATGAAGTCATTTCGTGTTTAATGTGCAGCGGTAATCCGAGCACCTTATGGATAAATGGCGCGGCAGTGGTGTATCAAAACCTCACTGGACGGTTAAAACAATTTACCGCATTTACACGTGTTCTAAGGGTAAACATGAATGTATGCTCGAACGCGTGAGAGAGATGCGAAGCATGCCACGTTTCGACATGTTATTCGTAACCTGCGTCAGTCAAACATTCGAAAGATTGTTGTTAACCCCAACTTGCCAATATGGCGGGAAATCAGTTCTCAACTGCAAACTTTCTCAGTGAACCTGTTCCGTAGTAGTTCGCGAGGAGATAATGACATGGAGTGTGGTGGGCAAGTTTCGTCGATTCGACTCAACGTCTGGCAACGATGATATTTGACGGAGGCGGTAAACTCATGATGACTGTATTTTTAAATAAAACTTATTATTAGATAGGGTCATTATATAAAATAAGGTAGCAGACTTCTTTTAAAATATTATCAGTAACTATGGTATGCACAATTAAATTTCAAGTATACCGGTAAAATATGCACAACTGCAAATCAGTCCACCCGCCTGTCACGAACGATTTTCTCCCCACTAAAGAAAGACCGAGCATCCGGGACGGGCGGGAAACTATCTGCATAGTAGCCATTCATAGTGTATGCGTAGTAATGTTCGCCGCTCGAAACGTGGCAGTGCTGGAAAACTACCACTGCCTCCGTGCGCATGTGCATGGCGTTGCCAGGAGGTATACAACGTGCTAGGAGGCAAGTGACAATGATTCCGACTGAGGAATGATTTAGTGAAATTGCCATTCATGTGGTTTACCGCGCGAGCCTTTAGTTCTTTTCAAAAACGCGGGCAAAATACCCGGAATAACCGTCCTTGTGTAGCGCGGGTCGGGTGGATTTCTACCCCCGACAGCAGGCGTAAGTCTTCTCGGAGACCCGGTCTGCTGAACATATCTTGGAATGTGAGCAGTGTAAACGGAATGATCGGGGGTAATAACATAACACAACACAACACCCAGAAACTAGACGTCTATGTGAAATGGGAATGTAGATGGTTTTGTCCAGTTTGCGTGTAACGCAACACCACAACGGAATGCTGCGATTGCAATAGCCTATCTGTTTAATAGCCGGAAAAAACCGCGGATGTTTTTGTTGAAACGTTTACTTATAAAACACAAGTGAGGAGACGCGGCGTTTCACCTTTCGGCAGACAATGGACCAGACACATTTATGTGCCACGTTTAGACACTGGGGCTGTCTTCTCAGTTAGCAAATGCGGTTACCGTTTGTCTAATATCCCGCCATTTCCGTGGCCGTCGAACCAACTCAGGCTGAATGCTAACCACCGTTCACCAACACACGCTACAATAAATAACTAACTTTGAACTGCCATTCGGTCTAGCAACCAGGCTGAATCACCTTTAATGCCACACCACCCAACAGGGGGCCGTTGTTTAGCGATTAGTTGTGTTACACATCTGCAACCAGCTTACAACTTACTTACAAGCCGGCGCCAACTCGGCACATTCTGCCTTGAACCTGCATGTCTCGAAACGCCCGCGAAATTGGCGCTTGGGTGGAACGCCCGCGATTGAATGCGTATGTCGAAAACATTCCACCCGTTGATTTATAGAGGGTGAGGAACGGGTAACGGTGAACTCACCCTCCTAACCGGACGGGCAGGCAAAGGACGAGATCTACCCGTCGTCGATATCGGCGTAGTTTGTATGTTGAACAAATACTTTTTATAATTAATCAACGGTGCCGGTCTTCAAACGCCATATGAATAATTAATCTTGCGAGAGGAACGAACTTGTAAGGAGCGACATTAGCCACCAGTGCTGCTATTATTCACGTAGTCACGCAAACACTCGGTAGATGTCGCTCGTTTCCCCGCGTTTCTGGACAAGGCAGACGACATACAACTATCACCAAAAAAATGTACAGCTTTCCTTTCTCCATTGCGAAAACGGAACATGTTCCGTGATACTTTGTCGGTTATAGATACAAATTGCGCACCGTAAACTATTTGCGCAGTTATGCCTATATATGGCTTCGTCACAAGAAATAATTGGTTCAAGTCAGTGTGACAAGTCTGACGCAGCAGCGCGTGCTTGTTGATGTGTCACAAGGCACGCGCGGTCCTGGCATACCTGAGTTACCCTGCTAGAGGGGGATTTTCCAGCACCCCGGTTAATATGCTTCCCCAAAGAATCACTTACACATTCCCTGCGCCACCGAGCACACAATTCATTCTTTTTGCTATTGTTACTTTTGTTGTTGTTGTCGTCGTCGTCATGGTCGTGGTTGTTGTTGTTGCTGCTGTTGCTGCTGCTGTTGCTGTCATCGTCGTTGTCGTTATTGTTAGTAGTAGTCGTAGTAGTAGTACTCGTCGTCGTCGTCGTTGTAGTAGTAGTAGTAGTATTAGTAGTAATAGTGGTGGTACTGGTAGTAGTAGTAGTGGTAGTAGTAGTAGTAGTAGTAGTAGTAGTAGTAGTAGTAGTAGTAGTAGTAGTGGTGGTAGTAGTAACAGTAGTAGTAGTAGTAATATTAGTAGTAATAGTGGTGGTAATGGTAGTAGTAGTAGTAGTAGTAGTAGTAGTAGTAGTAGTAGTAGTAGTAGTAGTGGTAGTAGTAGTAGTAGTAGTAGTAGTAGTAGTAGTAGTGGTAGTAGTAACAGTAGTAGTAGTAGTAATATTAGTAGTAATAGTGGTGGTAATGGTAGTAGTAGTAGTAGTAGTAGTAGTAGTAGTGGTGGTAGTAGTAACAGTAGTAGTAGTAGTAATATTAGTAGTAATAGTGGTGGTAATGGTAGTAGTAGTAGTAGTAGTAGTAGTAGTGGTGGTAGTAGTAACAGTAGTAGTAGTAGTAATATTAGTAGTAATAGTGGTGGTAATGGTAGTAGTAGTAGTAGTAGTAGTAGTAGTAGTAGTAGTAGTAGTAGTAGTAGTAGTAGTGGTAGTAGTAGTAGTAGTAGTAGTAGTAGTAGTAGTAGTAGTAGTGGTAGTAGTAGTAACAGTAGTAGTAGTATTAGTAGTAGTAGTAGTAGTAGTAGTAGTAGTAGTGGTAGTAGTAGTAACAGTAGTAGTAATATTAGTAGTAGTAGTAGTAGTAGTAGTAGTAGTAGTAGTGGTAGTAGTAGTAGCAGTAGTAGTGGTAGTAGTAGTAGTAGTAGTAGTAGTAGTAGTAGTAGTAGTAGTAGTAGTAGTAGTAGTAGTGGCAGTAGTAGTAGTAGTCGTAATCGTAGTCGTAGTCGTAGTAGTAGTAGTAGACGTAGTAGTAGAAGAAGAAGCACCACCACCACCACCACCACCACCACCACCACCAGCAACAGCATTAGCATCAGCAGCAGTATTACTAGTATTTTTCACCGAAAGATTGAACAGTAGGTCCTACCATTAGAAAGAAAATACATTGTGTAAACAGGTTCGCGAAACAAGTTAGACAAAAACCGACGAATGAGTTTTAAAACAGTATTATCATTTACGTCATCGGAAAGGTGAATTCGAGTTCTTTGAGATACACATGCATTATTAAATCCATCTCACTCAAGTACACGCTCTATTGAGATGTTACGGAAATGTTTGATTCTAAGACCTATTTCATATACGACCGATTTGGTAGTCGATATATCACGCAAAGCACTGAACTTCGTCTACGGCACAAAAATGGTTAAACACTAAAGGAGATGGAAATAAACAACACGTGCGAGATGATAATATTATAGGCAAATAATTTTACATATATTCTAAAAATGACAAAAATTTTCCGAGGAATGTTTAGACTGAGGACTTATCTCAAAATGCAGACGGAGACGATAAAACATGAGATATTAAACTACCTAGTCACTACCCTAACAGAAAAGACAATATACGAATTACAACTAACACTGACATCAATGTTTCATTGCAATATGGGATAGTAGTTACAAATGGTAATCAAAATATATCGGGCTAAATAGGAGAATATCACATAAAATGAGAAAGAACTAACAAGAAATCGTCTCGGCGTAATTTATAACGCTGCATTTATTTTTTGTAATACAAAGAGAGGCACCTACATTTATTCCAGAACAAAATTAAGAGGCATTAGCCACGAAAGTTCTAGCAGTTTGAACCAATACGGGAGTCTCCACGTAGAGGAGTTGTTTTGTAGAACTGTAAAGCACGAAGTAATGTTAGTAAAAGAACAAAATAGTTTTAATTTAGCATAGTGCCAGTTCTCACTGAAGACAATAAACCTACACATGAACGGATTTAATGTGGTTATATACAGTAATACTGACCGTGTGAATGGCAACAGTGTCAATATGTTTAAAACAGAATGAATGGGTTATCTGACATGCATGAATAATTACTCTCGTTATAGTTGCATTCTGGGTTAACCTACAATTCTAGCTGTTTTTTTAGAAAGTGTTTACATGTACAACAATTGTGTATAATTCCGTCATTTAAATGGTGAGAGGATTTGTCTATTGAGGAGATTTGTTCAGATGGGTTTTGTTTGCGAGATATGATGCACTTATGTTCCCCAATCTTTTATGCAATGCCTAATGTCTTACACTTAATAAATCACGAGAATGACAAGAGAACATCTTCACTTGACGCATTATCTTGCGTAGAAGTAACCGGGAGGATGTGAGGCAGTTGGGGAATGTCGGGGTGCGTGGTCAGAATGTCCCTGAATGACCCCCAGCGGTCAGTATAACGAGTAGTGACCACTGTCCAGTAAATCCCACATTACTCAGTGTCACCCGCGATGTCCACTACGTCGACATGGTCGCTGTCATATCGTATGTACGACATCATTAGTGACAAGATTGCTTCCAACTGTTACACTCATAGATTACCCCTGGCTGTCGGGGGTGATTAAGCAGGTTGAGACGACGAACAGTCGGACCGAGATAGTCTGCCCAATAAATCTCCTATTGCCCTCTCCCGACATCCGACACTGGGACCATTTCTGGAAGTGAGGAGAAAGACGCAAATTCCTAGTATTCCTACTTCAAATGGCATGTATATAGTCAGTGGGGTATTTCTGGGAAGGGTATTGGACATGTGATGATTTTATTTTCACTATAAAAATTTACATATGATATATAGACAAAGAGAGCATGGGCGTATGAAAATAGAATGGAGGTGAACAAGACGAGAAACCAAGAGGAAGAAGGAGAGACAGTGTCAGTAATGGACAGGAATGAACAAGCGAGAGTGTAACACGTACATTTCAGAAGATCGGGACCGCTGGAGAAGTATCATTGAAAGGGTGGAACAGACCAACTGCTTTGGCCCCTACTAAGCAAGGGACCGTTGGGGGAGAAGAACCCGTTGCGTCACAGCATTTTAGAAAGCACACTGGATGTCAACGAAATGGAGAGAAGACTGGCTGTTCAAACCAACCTCCCTACATAGGTTCATTCCAGAACCATCTGTGTACTGTGCTGGTTTCGACCTCCCGCGAAAGACTTGCACACATCTAAACCGCCTGCGAACGGGAGTTGGGACGTTTCAACGCTAATATGCACAGTTGGGGACTATGTGAAAGCGTTGCTTGTGAATGCGGTGCGGCCCAACAAACAACTGCCACTGCACTTTCTACGGTGCTCCACACGGAGAGACTGGCCTCGCCGAGCTGGACGACCCGGGAGTGGCTGCTCAACAACACTCTGCAAGTCTAGACAGTAGGCAAACACGAGAAGAGAAGATTTAAAAAAATAACGGGTGACTAAGCGTGGCCCCTTGCGGTATCCTATATATGCCACTGTGTATTGTACACTTACATGGAACTCTTATTTCATTACCATTATCTTTGGTCTTAGCCAAAGTACTGCAGATGCACCAAGGAATGTAGTTGGACGGACGTTGTCTATCTGGATACTGGAACACACTAGAGACTGTAATAGGAGCGGGATTAGTGTAGTGGTTAGCACATCCACCTGGCATGTCAGCGCTCTGAGTTAAAAACCCGGACCGGGCAGGCATAATATTTGGTGTAAAAACCTGGCTCTCAACATTGGGGACTGTGCATCCCTCGTGACTCGGAGATCACGTTAATGTCGGCCCCGTCTCAATTTGGGACGTAAAAGAACCACTGAGGACGACAAGCACCATGGCAGTGATCACCCTCAGTGCCAGTATATAAAGATCGGTTTGGCGATAATGTTCTGAAAAAGGCTGACTAGTTGAATGAGACCCATAGATATGAGACCTCATAAGACCATTACATTGTAATCACAATAATACAGACTAGTCAGTTAATAGAACGTTGCCGAGCGCTGGAAAAAAAACTAGAACTAGGAGGGTCGTTGTCTGTCTGGATACTGGGACACAATAGAGACTGAAGTTGGAGGGACGTTGTCTATCTGAATGCAGGGACACATTAGAGACTGAAGTTGGAGGGTCGTTGTCTATCTGAATGCAGGGACACACTAGAGACTGAAGTTGGAGGGACGTTGTCTATCTGAATGCAGGGACACATTAGAAACTGAAGTTGGAGGGTCGTTGTCTATCTGAATGCAGGGACACACTAGAGACTGAAGTTGGAGGGACGTTGTCTATCTGAATGCAGGGACACATTAGAGACTGAAGTTGGAGGGTCGTTGTCTATCTGAATGCAGGGACACACTAGAGACTGAAGTTGGAGGGACGTTGTCTATCTGAATGCAGGGACACACTAGAGACTGTAGTGGTAAGGACGTTGTCTATCTGGATTCTGGGACACACAAGAGACTGTAATAGGAGGGACTTTGTCTATCTGGATACTGGTACAAACTAGAGACTGTAATAGGAGGGACGTTGTCTATCTGGATACTGGGACACATTAGAGACTGAAGTTGGAGGGACGTTGTCTATCTAGATTCTGGGACACACTAGATACTGTAATAGGAGGTACGTTATCTATCTGAATACTGGGACACACTAGAGACTGTAATAGGAGGGACGTTGTCTATATGGATACTGGGACACACTAGAGACTGTAGTTGGAAGGACGTTGTCTATCTGAATGCAGGGACACACGAGAGACTGTAGTTGGAGGGACGTTGTCTATCTGGATAGGATAATGGGACACACGAGAGACAGTAGTTGGAGGGACGTTGTCTATCTGGATACTGGGACACACGAGAGACTGTAGTTGGAAGGACGTTGTCTATCTGGATACTGGGACACACGAGAGACTGTAGTTGGAGGGACGGTGTCTATCTGGATACTGGGACACACGAGAGACTGTAGTTGGAAGGACGTTGTCTATCTGGATACTGGGACACACGAGAGACTGTAGTTGGAAGGACGTTGTCTATCTGGATACTGGGACACACGAGAGACTGTAGTTGGAAGGACGTTGTCTATCTGGATACTGGGACACACGAGAGACTGTAGTTGGAGGGACGGTGTCTATCTGGATACTGGGACACACGAGAGACTGTAGTTGGAAGGACGTTGTCTATCTGGATACTGGGACACACGAGAGACTGTAGTTGGAAGGACGTTGTCTATCTGGATACTGGGACACACGAGAGACTATAGTTGGAAGGACGTTGTCTATCTGGATACTGGGACACACGAGAGACTGTAGTTGGAGGGACGTTGTCTATCTGGATACTGGGACACACGAGAGACTGTAGTTGGAAGGACGTTGTCTATCTGGATACTGGGACACACGAGAGACTGTAGTTGGAAGGACGTTGTCTATCTGGATACTGGGACACACGAGAGACTGTAGTTGTAGGGACGTTGTCTATTTAGATACTGCGTACAAACTAGAGACTGCATTTGGAGTATTGTCTACTTGGATTCATATGATTAACCTGTTGTAAATATGTAATATACGTTCGACGTTTCTGTCCACACTGGCTGATGCCTTCTACATACAGCATTCGTGGCAATTTGCCGCACTGTAGGAGCTGCGAATTTTCTTGCCCCAAAGGCTTTCCAAAAACCAATTTGGCTATCGTTCTGCTAATTATGCTTTAGATTACTATTTTCCTTTAAAGTTAAACTTTAGTTGACAAAACTACCTAAGGTAAGATATGTCTAGATGATGAAAATTTATCAAGTCGAATTACGTCGTGCAACAAACGATATAGGGCTTAACATTCGTTATGGCAACTATCGCAACTTTCGTCAAACTTATTAAAATTTGAATTGAATGAAAACTAAGTTTTATTATGTACAGTCAACTGTTAATTGGCACGTTGGCCGTGATGTATCGTGCTACGAGCGGTTCCTCTGCGATGTGGCGCGTACGTATAGCGAAACTGACGTCGGCAAATCCTTAAATGATCCTTGTTTTGTTGACAATGCTAAGAGCGGGTAGGCGAGTATTAGTTTGTTTGTCTTGAAAATGGTCTCTCCACCACTAGCTTGTACATCAAACGTCAGTTCATATATCTAAAGAGACTATTGATCGGGCTTCGTCAATGAGGGTACCAGGTTGACATTTCAAAAGACATCAATCACAGAACGATTTCGCTACACATACACACGTTGGCCTTCCTTTTCACGTTTACCTTCGAATCCTACAGGGGACGTTCTGTTGACATAACTCGCATTACTGACGCGAACTTCTGTCTACTACTTAGGGTCACGTCTGGTTGTCGAACTACGTAGGGTCGTGTCGAATTGTCGGCCAGTTTCTATACTTTTTCGTATCCAGTAAATTTTGAAAAGTAAGATGGAATAACTAATGTACTTGTCATGCACCGAAACGTTGGATGGGGAATTACTCAGTTAATCATTTAATCCCACCTGGTAGATGTTATACAGTGCAGTATGTATGTGCCCATACGAGTCCTAAACACAAACGACGACGGACTGTTTGATCGGCACAAACTAAGGGTGCTTGCTAACTGATGACGTTGTAAGTTCCTTCGCGTATCCGTGCAACACTCGTCCTTCAATAATCTTCAATACTTTCTTTGTTTTATGGGATCTTGCTAAGTGCTGTGGAAATAATATTCTAGCAATAATTAAACTAGCTATTGTGGCTCTTTTCTTGTAAAGAGTGTTTTCGGTTAGCCATTATATAAAAAGAAGAATGTCGGCTTAAAACATCGTGAACGGTGGTTCACTTGTCTGGGAAACCGAGGTCTCGTAGCGGCAAGTCGTCTAGTATAGTGCAGTGTTTTACAATTGTTACGTCAGGGTTCTAATCGCTTTGATACAATACTCCACTGTATCAAACCCAGTTAACAGCTTCGTAGGGTGCGCCTACTCTTCTATCTTCTGTAATATAAAACAATACAAGACAATCGGTAAAGTCATACAAACAATTAATAATAGATAGGCTATCGGAAGGAAATAAACAAATCAGCTGACGTTACACTAGTCTTGAACGCAGCGCTGTGGTGCAGACTGCTAAACATTACTTTCTAAGATACCTACTATCGACGATAGCGGAGGGAACTGGCCTGTTTAGAGAAAAACAACAACGCCAACTTTTCTCCCAGGTGCCATCGTTGTGGTAACAACAACACAATATTATTATTTCGTAATTAGAAACACGCAAATGATGTTGTCAGTTCGATATTTATTTTAAATTTTTGATTTATGATTTTCAACTATCACAGACAAAATGCAGCATATAAATTATAGTAAAAACGGAACACACACAAAATCTACTCTACATTCCAATATACTTCTTGATAATTAAATTCACTACATATCTCCAATGCGGCAGAGGTGTATAGGAATATGCACGCATTGACCTGTAGCAGTCTGAACTGTCCGTATCGGTTCCCCTACACGGAGAAGATACATCCTGGTGGGAGTGGGGAGTCGAGTGGGGCTAAGCAGAATGTTAGGATCTAACATACTACTGGGGAAGTGGTACCCTCTGGGGAACATATGCACGGTGGTGGGACAATTTAAAATATATATATAAGTATGTTAATAATGTGTGTGCGTGCATGCATGCGTGCGTGTGTGTGTATGTGTGTCTGTGTGTGTGTGTGTGTGTGTGTGTGTGTGTGTGTGTGTGTGTGTGTGTGTGTGTGTGTGTGTGTGTGTGTGCGTGCGTGTGCGTGGGCTTGTGAGTGTGTGTGTGTGTGTGTGTGTGTGTGTGTGTGTGTGTGTGTGTGTGTGTGTGTGTGTGTGTGTGTGTGTGTGTGTGTGTGTGTGTGTGTGTGTGTGTATGCGTGCGTGCGTGCCTGTGTGTTTGTACGTAGGGTGGGAGAAAATATTAATATATAAGTATGGTAATAATGTGCGTGCGTGCGTGCGTGTGCCAGTGTGTTTATGTATATACGTGTGGGCTTGCATGGTTGTGTGTGTGCGTGCATGCGTGTGTGTGAGTGTGTGTGCGTGTGCGTGTGTGTGAGTGTGTATGTGTGAGCGTGTGTGTGTGTGTGTGTGTGTGAGTGCGTGCGTGTGTGTGTGTGTGTGTGTGTGTGTGTGTGTGTGTGTGTGTGTGTGTGTGTTTTCGTGTGTGCTTGTACGTACATGTGCGTGTGTGCGCGTGTGCGTGTGTGCGCGTGTGCGCGTGTGCGTGTGTGCGTGTGTGCGTGTGTGCGCATGTGTGCGTGTACGTGTGTGCGTGTGTGTGTGTGCGTGCGTGCGTGTGTGTGTGAGTGTGTGTGTGTGTTTGCGTGGATGCATGTACGTACGTGTGCGTGCGTGCGTTCGAGCATCGTACGTGCGCGTTTTAACTGTTGGCCTGAACTATATAGTTGGTAGGTAACAGCTAATGTCATGGTTATAAATAAATAAATACACTTCACATTATGCTACTCTGATAGCTTTTAGGAAGTCTGTTTAACCGTGACGGTAATAATACGTTAAACTACTCAAATCTATACATAATTCTAACTTCAGTGCGCTGACATTATGAAAAATGACATTTCTACTGCAATGAAAAGCCCGATTACAAAAGTGCTGGATCAGACGGTGGTTCATTCTCCTCAAGTGATCCGCCTTAAAAGGTGTCAGTATCACAGGTGAGATTAAAGGTGATGAAAGCACCGACCGCGGTACGACTATCTGCAGCACTCATAACATGTTGTCATAACTGAAAGCGCATGGAAAATTTTCTTCGAAACGCGATAGCCTAATTCCTGTTGTCGCCGCTCCGCTGTGGTGGCGCTACGTGACGGACGTCGCCTTAGTTTCATACTCGTTGACACTGGTCAAGTAACTACGCTAGCCGGAAACACCGAGTGTTTGTGAGAGCGGAGGTGTATGGCTACGTGACAGGCCGTCACTGCGTGGCCACAATCCGGGGCATTCATCTCCTTCCGTGTCCCGATTCACACACTCTCACCACCCCGTGTCGTACATTGATGGCATACCAAGACATATATGACCCACGTCGTGCGAGCCAGAGCTAATATGTCGTACACGGTTCATTGTGTCAACTGCGTTACAATAAACACGCACGGGTAAACACGCGTGTATAGCGACAACGAATGACCAAACATTGACCGAACAACAATGCACGCTGACAACCACGACTAGTTAATTGCCGGTATAATGTTTGTACAGAAGGGTGCTCACGCGTCATACCTTTGTTCAACCATCAATTTAAATGCAGTGCAATATCTAGTTTAAAAAAAAATGCAATAGATACCCTGTGACTGACGTGCGTTCATAACATTATTTTATTTATTATATAAATATCTCTTTCAGAAAAAATAACGCCTCAGGTGATCACGTGATCAAGTTTTTTCAAGTCGGAGAAGAGATTTGTTTTATTAGCCACGTCGGTAATCTGAGTATCACCTACACACGACTGATTATTTTTTATAGAATCGTACAAACACGTAGTCAACTGTCATAACGAACACAACCTTACATATCAGGTATATTGTTAATTATTCCCCATCCACTCGCCCCCTTGTGTCACCCCCTGTTACACCACTCCACGGGTATCACCCCTTATCACATCACTCCCCGTGTATTACGCAGTCACAACATTATTCCCGTGTATCACCCCCCCCCCCCCCCCCCAGTCACACTTCCATTCCCGTGTATCACCCACTGTCACACCACTACCCATGTATCACCCCCAGTTACACCACTATTCCCGTGTATCACCCCCTGTCACACCACTACCCATGTATCACCCCTAGTCACACCACTATTCCCGTGTATCACCCCCTGTCACACCACTCCCCGTGTATCACCCCCAGTTACACCACTATTCCCGTGTATCACCCCCTGTCACACCATTCCCCGAATATCACCCCTAGTCACACCACTATTCCCGTGTATCACCCCCTGTCACACCACTACCCCGTGTATCACCCCCAGTTACACCACAACCCCGTGTATCGCCCCCTGTCACACCATTCCCCGAGTATCACCCCTAGTCACACCACTATTCCCGTGTATCACCCCCTGTCACACCACTACCCCGTGTATCACCCCCAGTTACACCACAACCCCGTGTATCGCCCCTTGTCACACAACTACCACATATATCATCCCCTGTCACACAACTCCCCTGTCTATAAACCCCTGTCACATCACTCCCCGTCTATCACCCTGTTACATGACTCCCTGGGTATCACCCCCTGTCACACCACTCCCCGTGTATCACCCCCTGTCACACCACTCCCTCGTGTATCACCCTCTGTCACACCATTCCCCCGTTGTCATGCCACTACCCCTTGTCACACCACTAACCCCCGTATATCACCCCATTCACCTAACTCACCCCTCTGTATTACACCGTTGCACAAGTCGAACCCTTGTGTTATCCCCTTTCACACAATTCACCCCTAGTGAAACCCCTGTCGCACAACTAACCCCCGTGTCTCACCCCTTGTGGTACAACATACTCTGTGTAGCTCCATTGTCACACAAATCATCCCCCTGCATTACTCCCTGTTGTACAAATTTCCCCTGTGTATCACACTTTAGATGACATCCTAGTTAGAGAATGCGTAGCAGTATTTGTATTGTATTTAACTATAATTGGAGATAAGCGAGTACACATATGTATGTGTTGTTACGTGTAAGTGTGCATGTGTGTCTGGGGTATGTTATCGTTGTCCTCTTAGAAGTTTTGTATAATTGGGCGCTAAACGTTCAGGGAAAAAAGTAAAGAAATTCCCCGTTGGTTATGGGTTGTTACCGACTTTATGGTTCGTATCATGCGTTAGACAGATGTAAATCGATAGCTCGTAACGTTACGCGTAATCCTGCGATTGTTCAGAACCACCGATCAATTTACCTATCCATCACGTGACCTGTATAATTCATACATGCATACATACATACATGCATCCATGCATACATGCATACATACACCCTGAACATACAATAGTTATACATACATACATACATACAATAGTCATACATACATACATAATGACATACATACATATATACATGCTTACAAACATGCATGCATGCATGCATGCATACATGCATACATGCATACATGCATACATGCATACATGCATACATGCATACATGCATACATGCATACATGCATACATGCATACATGCATACATGCATACATACACCCTGTACATACAATAGTTATACATACATACATACATTCAATAGTCATACATACATACATACATAATTACATACATACATACATACATACATACATACATACATACATGCATGCATACATACATACATACATACATACATACATACATACATACATACATACATACATACATACATACATGCTTACAAACATGCATGCATGTATGTATGTATATATGCATGCATACATGCATGCATACATGCATACATGCATACATGCATACATGCATACATGCATACATGCATACATGCATACATGCATACATGCATACATGCATACATGCATACATGCATACATACATGCATGTGGACAAGGAAGCCTTTTGGCTTATCGAGAGTCTCTCTCCTCTGTACTGTTTCTAGCATAACTATGTCTTTCTTGCGATATGGCCTCCACACTTGTATACAATATTCTAAATGAGGCCTCACTATTGGTTTGTACAGTGGTATATATTATACACTATATTTGGCCTAACCAATCCAAGGATTTGATTTCCCGCACTGCTCTGAAACATTCATATCAGCACTAATTGTTGACCCTAAGTCCTTTTCCTTTACAGTAGTACTTAGTACAGAACCCCCCATTGTATATTGTACATCTTCGTTCCTGTATGGAGGCATTTACATTTCCCCAAATTGAACAACATCTGCCATTGTTTAGACCATTTGATCAACCTGTCAAGATCACCTTGTAAATGCTGTCTATGTCCATCACGTTTAATCCTTCTAAACACTTATGCATCATCCACAAACACCTTACTTGTTATATCATCGTCCAAATGGTTGATATATATTAAGAATAACAATGGTCCCTGTATTGATCCCTGTGGTACCCCACTCAAAACTGTTTTCCAGTTTGAAGCCTCCCCATCAACTACTACCCATTGTCTTCTGTCAATTAGCATTTTTTCTATCCACTTAATTATACCATTTCCTTTGTCATGAACCTTTAGTTTAAGCAGTAATCTTTGATGTGGCACTTTGTCGAAAGCTTTCTGAAAATCTAAGTAGATAATAACTACTGGTGATCCCTCATCTACCCACTTAGTGATGTCTTCCAAAAAACATAACATATTTGTTAAACATGTTGAGATGGGTTTATCAAGTTATGTTTAACAAGAAAATCCACCATGTGATCTTTAATTAGTCTTTCTATTAATTTGCAAATCACCGATGTTAAACTCACTGGTCTGTAGACTTGTTTCTAGAGAACATGTTCATTGACTCCTTCATGGTCAACACATGGCTCGTGTATCATTTGATTGTTCATATATACCTTATTGATTTGTTTAATCAATTTATATATATGTATTCTAAGTAATTCACTTAAATTGAATAACTGTCATTCAACTCTGTATGTTATAAACGTGCTTGACAATGCTGTATGTAATGATAAAAAAATTATTATGTACCACATTTCTGTGTATGTACATAAAACGTACACATATTATGAGCCAGTTACCTAAAACTACCCTGGCATATGCAGGTGATGTACATGATTATGAAAATTGTAATGCTGCAATGCACAATATAGATGGAGATTGTAATTTATTTAACTTTGCTAATATTAAATATTATCTTGAGGATGACATTAATGAAGTTATAAAATAAATCATTTCAGTGAGGAATAATTCTTCCTCATGCATTTAAATATTAGAAGCTTATCAAAGAACATTAGCAAACTGACTAATTTCTTATCATTGATCGACAACAAATTCAAGGTTATTGGTCCAAGTGAAACTTTTAAAGTAAATGTTAAATAATAATAACATTGACTTATAGGAATTACCAGAGTATAAAAGTATTCATTTGACTAGACCCTCCAAGAAGGGAGATGGTGTATCTTTGTATGTTCATAGTTCCCTTGAGTACACTGAGTTATCAGATATGAGTATCATTACTGAATGTCTGGAATGCATGTTTACTGAAGTCAACACTCAGTCTATGATACATAATAAAAAAAAACAATTGTTGATATTGTCTATCGACCACCTATTACAAACATCACCATTTTTACTGAACATGTTATGAATATTATACAAACTCTCAAGGTTGACAATAAACAATGTTACATAATGGGTGACTTTAACATCAAGTTACTTAATTATGGTAATCACACTCAACATGCATTTATACCCCTTATTAATAAGCTTACTAGAATAACACCAACTACTGCTACGGTCATAGATAATATATATAGCAATGATGTACTTGGTGCAAATTATCATTTGCATGGAATAATATATACAGATATTTCTGACCACTTGCTAATATTTTTACTAATGACTCTAAGGTAGATACAATTATGGAGACTAGAATATATAACACGCAAACTACTACTACATTCAAAGAGAGTATAGATCAGATAACTTGGGATGAAATTTATGCCTGTAGAGATCCTCAAGAAAGTTATTCTAAATTCCTTAATGAAATTGTGTGTACAATAATTCATTTACACTAAAAAAAAACTATCAGGGCAAGAAAACATAAACCATGGATTACTATGGTTCCATTAGAACTAAACATAAATTGTACAAGTATTACCTAAAAAAACGACTATTTACAATGAATTTAACTGTAAAAGGTATAGAAATAAATTAAATTGCCTTATTGCCATAGCAGAAAGAGAACCCTACCGACATGAGCCTCATAAGCAAAAGGGCAACTTGCATATACATATATCTAACGACCAATTACTAACTGATGGTAAATTTTTTTTAAAGTGCATAGCTGCTAAATTTAATGAATATTTTATAGGCCCAGAGTTGGCTGATAAGATACTAGTTATCAGAGAGTCCTGATGATTATCTTAAAGGAGTCTATATAAATTTAATGTATCTGTTGCCAGCCACTCCAGATGAGATAAAGGATATTATTCAGAATTTGAAAAACTCTAGTTCAGTTCTGGATGGGATGGAATAAAACCTATAATTCTTAAGCAGGTCTTCTCCAACCAACTTGAACCATTTTGTTACATTGTAAACTTATCATTTGATCAAGGATATGTTCCTGATCAGCTAAAAATAGCTGATATAGTCCCCATTTTTTTAAATGGCGATACAACATTAATCAACAATTACAGGCCAATTTCTATCTTGTCTGTATTTCAAAGGTTTTTTAAAGATTAATATATAATAGATTAATAAATGATATAACAAAACACAAAAGCCCGTCTAATTTTTTATTTGGATTTAGGAAAAGGATACTCCACTGATATGGCTATTTCAGTGCTAATAGATAACGATAGTAAGGCAATTGACAAGAAAGACCGCGTAATTGGGGTATTTCTGGATTTCGTTAAAACATTTGATACTGTTAATTACAACATTTTATTGAGAAAACTAGCTCATTATGGAATTAGAGGAAAATTTACTCTGATGGATTCATAACTACGTACGTAACAGACAACAATGAGTAACATTTAACGGAACAAAATCTGCCCTTAAAAATATAACATGTGGTGTTCCACAGGGTTCAATTTTGGGACCTTTACTCTTTCTTATTTACATAAATGATTTGACTAATTTATCTCACACAACGTTTACCAGAATGTTTGCTGATGACACAAGCATTTGTATACAAGGCAATAATATACATGAAATGAAAAATGCTCTGAACTCTGAAATAAAAAGACTATCCCTATGGCTTAAAATTAATTAACTTTCTTTAAATATACAGAAATCTTGCACAATGACCATTAATATGAAGAATATAAGGAGAGAGGGATAATAATATACACATCATTTGTTTGTACTTAATTTTTCTAATGGCCTCTTTCAATAAGTATTTCTTTCTGGACCGTTTCCCTTGTTTTTGTCAATGGAACAAATTTATTGACGATGCATTCAATTTCACTCCTAAAGATATTCAAGCATTCTGTTGCTGTCTTATTTTAAGTGTGTTATTCCAGTCTCTCTTTGTTAAATATTTCCTCATGTCCTAATATCGTCCTTTATGGAAATTTCTCCTGTACTGCTTTTTATTATTCCTTTCTGATTTTACTTTGATAATAAAATGTATCTGGTTGTGATCACTACCCCCCCAGTGGCTCACATATCTTGACATTGTCAACTAATTCATTCTGTGAGAACAAAACTACGTCCAACACATTCTCACCCCTGGTTGGTTTTAGCACATGTTGAGGAAGGAAACTATATTGCACTAAAACTAAACATTTGTGGTCCTCACTCCCTGTACTCTTTACAGATTTCCATTGTATATGCATGGATTAAAATCCCCATAATAATACAATCCTGTTTGCTCACTTCCCTTGCAGCATTTTGTTCTTTGGGCAGGTTCTTTGCAAACAGCTTTACTTTCTAAGTTAAACATTACATAGCCTGTCAGTCCCAATTCGGCATTTGATATATCGGCTTTTTGTAAATCCCCCTGCACATCTAGTTTAAATAAATGCAACCTGTCCCACTATCAACAGATGACAGCAGGTTCTCTGAAAAAAACTGCTGCCCCCTTTCCGTTTAGATGGAGGCCATCTCTCATGTACATATCTTCCCTCCCAACAAAGTATCCGTATAAATCTATGAATTCCACCCCCTCTTCTTCACACATCTGCTCAACTAGTGCATTGCTTGCCACCCTCTTGCAGTTTCTATGTGTTTGCCCCCTTCCTCCCATTACTGGCAAAATTCCTGAGAGAACAGTCTGTTCTACCCTTGTCTGCTTTAAATTCCTGACTAACTGTCTGTATTTCTGGAATATTCTGGTTGTTCCCTCCCTCTCTGCATTATTTGTCCCTACATGTACTAGAATGCTCCCTCCCTTCCCAGGATCCATCACTTTCTCTACCGTTTCTGTTACATGCTCTATCTTGGCCCCTGGTAAGCAAACTACTATGTATTCCCCTTCACTAAGTGTCTTGTCTGTCGTTTTCATTTAAGAGTCACTCATGAATATTCTCGTTTTTCTCCTCACCCCTTCTATCACTGCCTCAGAGTAGGTCCTTCGTTGGTTTCCGTCCGTCTCGTTGCTGTCATCTCCCCCAGTCACCTTCACTCCCACCTTAACTCATGTCTTCTTTCCCATGTTGACCCTTTCCCTCCTGTCACCTTCTTCTTTGTCCCTTTCCTTCAGTCACCTTCTTCTTTGCCCGTTTCCTTCTGTCTCCTTCCGTCCTGTCAGTGGTGTCTCTCCCCCCCCCCCCTTCAACAGTCTCCTTGGCTTCTCACTCCAACTTCTTACAACCTCGACACTCAAAATGAAAACCCTCCATCTGCACCTCCTTACATGAATTCTCACATCCAGACTTTGCAAAATGTATCCAATTATCGCATTATGAACATGTCAGGTGTCGACTAGCCTTTATTTGTTGTTTGCACAGAGCCATGGTTTTGAGTAGTTTTACAGTTTATCGAAGATAGAAATTACATACATATATAAGCTAGCTTCCCGTCAGAGGAACATTGCCATCTTCCAGAAGAACCAGGGATGTTTGACGTTTCATAATTAATTCAGTTATACTGTTAGATCGAAACCCAGTGGAAAGAATATAGGCTTTGTGGAAGAAATTTTAACTTAAATTTAAATATTTTTAATTTAAAAATTATTACTGGCCAGACGTGCATATGTCAAACGCACATATCCCTGAATTTCGTTTTAATTGAATGTAGGACGTTGACATATATACATTTTATCAAAGTGTCATTTATTCCAAGCATCAGAGCAAAATTACGTCAATGACCTAAAGAGAAGAGGCACTTAGCTACACGTGACACAAGATCGAGGACTTGGTAAACGACTGCTATGGTGGCGCCACCGTGTGGCTAATAAAGCCACCGTAGAGCTGCAAACGCGGTTGCCAAGTTACATGTAGCGTCCTCTGTGTTAGGACGTAATGTTGTCTAGGCTAGCGGTTGTTAACCTTTTTGGCTGCGACCCAAATTTCGGTCGTTGAACTTGCTTGGCGACCGATGCATTAACGTCAACAGTTAATGTGTGATAAACGATAAAACAAATAATGGTAACATCAATATATATAATATAAATGCATTAAAAACATGAAAGCATTAATGTTGGTTATTAAACGTGCTTGCTGAACACAGAGCTATGAATCACCCAATTAGCGCCGTTCATTGGTTTGTCGATATAAAAAAGAAGGCCCCTTGCAACTCAGAAGCGGATTTTGCGGACGGAGTCGGGAAGATCATACCCTTTCGACAATGTTTGAAGGGTATTACACTAGTTTACTTCTTAATGATGCTAATAAGGGAAAAACCATCCGATAGACACTATAAAATAATATGCCTGGACATGCTGATTAAAGCGACAATGTATACATGTTTGCGACAATGTACTTTCATGGCTTCGATATCGAGTGAATCGAAAACGGCCGCAATTTTTACCCAGTGCGCGCATGACGCTTTTTCGGTGGCATCAAACAGAATCAGGTGTCCATACCAGACGCAAACGAGACGATCAGTGAATGACAAATGACACGAGGATTTCAAATGATACATGTGACATGATACATTGTGACAATAAAGGACAGTTGCTTGACACTGGAAACCCTTGGCGACCCACTCAAAATGGTTTGGCGACCCAGGTGTGGGGGGACTAAATCGACGGTCAACCTACCCGCCAAGCGGATAACATCATTTGAACATAACCGCTTCTGTTCTTCAGTTGTGGCTACCACAGTTTGAACTTGGACGATGTTCATTATGCCAGTCAGAAATCACTAGTTGTGGTAACATTCTTGGGGATAATTTAAAAGTATTATTGCTTTCTCGCACGTCTATAACTCTGCGATTGGTGAAATTAATACAGACGGGCGCGTCAGAGTTAAACCAGGGTCCGAAACCCGCTGGAAGACCCGGAATGCCAGTTTAAGACAGTCATTGCTTCGAAGAGACTGTGACGCCAGTTGAGAGGCACTCCGAGAATCCGAATGAATCACCAGAAACCAGGGAGTTCGGCCAGGCAGTTGCAAGAACAAGTCCGATTCACCCCGTGTTCATGTGTCTGGTCACTACACTCGTGTGTCGTGACACAAAAAAATGTTGTGGCGGAAGTCAAGGGGAGATACATGGAATGAGGAGTACATGTTCAGAGAAGGAAGGGTACGGCAACAGAAACGAATGTCCGAAGAACTAGCGCGAGACGAATGTATCTCGGCCCAGATGGAAGTGTTGAGTATCATGAAAAGTAGGCTGGTCGGTTCCAGTGGAAAATGGCATGAGGTAACTCGTCTCGGGGAACTAAATGCCTAATTTGACGTTCTGCTGGATAGTCACACGCGGTACATCTCATGGAAGATGATCACTACAGGGGTCAGCACACTGTTGGTTTTCCCATAGGCGACCATGTTAACGTTTTGTCTGATTATAAGAAAACGTGACCTATAAAATGTCTTAAACTTCTCACCTGCTGTTATCATCATCTCATTGACATGCGGATGGATTAAAAAAAATTGCATATTTCCAGCTCTCGTAAAATGCCTGTATGTGTGACATCCGTCAATATTTACAAATGCCGGCAAGAACTACTCCGCAAACAAGTTACACAGACAAATTGCTGACAAATATCCTTCCGCTTATTCAAATCATCTAGAAATCCACCATTTTACAGTCAACACCTTCTACAATCACACATGACAATCTCCCTACTCAAATGCACTTATGTCACAGCATGTGAATTTGGTTTAAAAAATCATTTCTCAAAAATACACTGCACTTTTCTTCGACCCCTACAGGGTTTGACTGATTCACCCTCAGTCCAATTTGTAAGATTCTTGGACAGTCTAACATGGATTTCGGTGGACCTCAACTCCTTTCCGAGATCTGCGACCGCAAAATGTTTCAGCTATTAAGGCACTCCACTGTAGTTGTTTTCATTCATCTTATCAAACGGTAAGATGGCATTGTTTTCTCGAATCTGCGTGTCACGTAAACGTCGAGCAACTTAGTGATCAGTTTACAATAATCAAAGCAACGAGAAAAGTTGTCTTGTGTGAAATTACCCTTTGGTGTGCATAGTTATTTGTCTTTGTAAATGCGTTCATTTGTGGGTGATTCTTTATTTGTATTACCATGAACAGTTCACAGTTTATATCGAATATAAACTTAACTTTACTTTTGGTGTTCATTGTGATTTGCAATAAGGGACCGCATCAAACACAGCTTAATGGATACATGCAAGTATTTTTTAATGCATGGTAGCAAGACCGGTCCACCTTATTCGGAGAGGAAATGTAAAATATGCCTCGGGAGGGTAGGGGTGGGGTGCTAAATTATTGTTTTGTATCCAGACGCCAACAACCCTCTGGCGGCCTTACCTGACTGAAGAACACAACCAGCCTGGTAGAAGATGTTGACGATATCTTCGCGATCCAGGGGCAATGCTGATCACTGCAGTCTCAGCACCCCTGTAATATTGCATCGTTGACACGTGGACGTAAGGCTCACCCTGTTATCTATTCGTCTCTTTGCCTGCCAAGTTAGGTCAGTTTGGGGTTTGGGGCAAACGTGGCTGATATTATACGTAATATTCGGGAAGTATAAGTAATTAGTAGAAAACTAATTACCAAAACTAATTACCGATGGCCAATCTTATTTGAATTTCCAAGAATTGCCCTTTGATGTGTGGCGCAGGCGTTTGTATGATTCCTATGATCATAATCCCAACCGGTGAAGACAGTAACTGGGACGAAGCGCAATTGATTTAGCCATAGTACATTGCGTAGGATGTCTGCCAAGGTAGAATAGTCAACTACCACCCTTTGCTTGCGAGGATGGTTCATGTGTGGCATGACTACTGTGGGGACCTACCTCCCACAATGTTCACCTTTTCCCTGGAATCTGCTGATATATGGAGGGTCGCCATAGTCTACTGTAACGCAGGTTAAAATGCACTTCAAACACGTACAGTTGGCGTCCGAGTCACACTTGACGACGGACCGTCAGATGCCGACTGTTACGTTGATGACGTTGATGTCGAATGCTGGCCCACCGCTTACTGCTGTCCCGGTATTGTTGCCTGACCCCCTAGCCTACCAAGCTGCAGTCACATACCATTTTCCAATTAAAAGGATTCCAATACAAAAATCGGGAATTGGGAAAGACGCGTCTGTATCACACCACCGACATGTTTTAGTGAAATCTTCATACGTCAGACGAGCAGAAGAAACAAATAACTGGCGGCCATCTTGAAAGTGGCAGCCATCTTGGATTTCCAGTTGGGTAAGTCATTTGTAGTAACATACATACACATCTGCATGTGACATGTTATATCATATTTACATGGTTTGATAAGTTCTCCCTTTAAACATAGAGACATATATGGCGCTTACTCCACTATAAGCGCAATATGTTGGCAGCAGTTAATTTAGCGCCCGTTTGAGGTTTTGATAGAGACCATTGGCTCTCTGAATTCTATGGGGTATTTTCCTATTTCCTGTGAGGAAACGTATATGTCCACTGCAATATATGCCACGTGGAAGATGGTAATGTCGTTTAGTGTCTCTAAGGAAAACATACGTGAAGTGGGGTGATAACAATCTCTAGTCCATCGGATCGATGAAAACCATGACATTTCATTTTACGTGATTTTTACAGTTAAAGTTTGATCAATTCTTTTGCGGTGGATTCGCATATGACCCGATAAGGACAATGTTCGCAAGAAATGTCTTTTTGCAGGTTTCGCACACGAATAGAGCTGGCACTATTGGTTTATTTGCAGCTCTCGCCTTTCGACCTCGCGTTTGGTCCTGGCTGCTTCGACACGCTGATTCTCGAATGACGTTACACCTTTCCAGACCAGACCTCTCCAGGCAGATTTTCCCAGGAGACCGGGTCAATTCCGAAGCTCTTTATGGATTCCCAAGAGTATCTCTGAAACGCAGCATTGGCCGGCCCCGCTCCCGTCGACCTTCCGCCAATTCACCGAAGAAGAGTCTCTTTTGTAGGCGCTCAGCAGGCATACGAGCCAGATGTCCAACCCATCGCAGTTGAGCCTTCCTGTGGAGTGTGTGGATGCTTGGCAGACTGGTTTGTTCAAGGACCTCTGCATCTGGGACACGATCCTGCCAGCGTGTTTTCAGCAAGCGGCGGAAACCAGTCATGAGGAAGTAGTTGAGTTTGCGGGCATGACTCTGGTAAACAGTCCAACTTTCCCAGGCGTAGAGTAGTGTAGGTAGCACAACAGCGCGATACACCTTCAGTTTGGTGGTCAGGCTGATTCCTCGTCGTTCCCACGCTGACGCTTGCCGTCTTCCAAACGAAACACCTACTTTCGCAAAGCGGCAATGGATCTTGTCATCAATGTGGACAACTCTGCAGAGGGTGCTACCCTAAGTAATTGAACGTGTCCACCACTTCCAGTTTCAGTCCCTTCACAGTGATTTCTGGTTCCACGTACTGCTTGCCGGGAGCTGGCTGGTGCATAACTTCGGTTTTCTATGTGCTAATGGTAAGGCCAAAGTTGTCACAGATATTGGCGAATCTTGGATGAATGACTATGTGAACGCAGGTGCGACTACCCACCGAGATACCGCGGCTACTATATGTAACACTGCACATTAACATCGACATTTAATGTTTATTATTAGTTTTAAAAACCTGTATTTTGCATGTGAATTACGAAACAATACAAGCACGCAACGAATGCAATATTGGTATGTTCATAATAGTGAGTGGTGAAGTCTTTGTCGAAACGAAGTAGCTTATAATGTAAGGAGATGTAGGCCTACATGTCGGCGCTTCGAAACGAAATAATGAGGTAGGGGTCCAAAAACGTCTAAGGATAGCACGACGTATTTTATGGATAACCCATGAAGGATGATCGTCTGTGATGCTATACAGTATATATATATATATATATATATCCTGGGTTTAAATTCTGCACTGTTTCCCCGTAACAAGCAAATAATGGTGAATCATAGCCATTGACTTTATTTTGGTCACATAAAAGGTGAGGAAGAGCCGTGAGCACCATGCCGCTGTATGATACTACATTGGAATGCTGAATGCTGCTGGCTGGTATGACAGCCCAAAGCCAGTCTCACCCGCACGGAGTGTGTCAAGGGCGACCACCTAGATGGTACCATGGATTCATTTTTATGGTTTTACGATGAGAAAGAAGTGTCGACAACTTACTTTATTTAAACCTCTAGATCTCAGCACAGATTAATCTAGCTGTCTACACAGAGCAACAGGTGCATTGTCTTTTCAATAAACATCAACACCACCCACCCCCACATTAACAAACACTCAATGTTTCCGGAAGTGCGGTTATCTGACGCCATGTCAACGATGTTTGGTCAGTCACTGAGCAGACAGCGACGTCCGTCAAATAGCGTCACCACCACATGGCGGAGACAACAGGAACTAGGCTATCGCTTTTCGAAGAAAATTTTCCATTCGCTCACTGTTGTAACAGCAACTAACTAAATACCACAAACGCGTGGGATTAATCAGCACGTGTGATTAGTCTTACCTGTATATTGACATGTTTTATGGCGGATCAAACGAGGACAACGAACTGCCGCCTAATCCAACAACATTGTAAACGGGCACGTATGCTGTCAACGCTCTGTAACTAGAATTATGTGTAGGTCTAGTACTTGAAGGTATGAGCTAATTGTATATAATTAATATATCCAAGGCGTTTTATTACATGTCACTACCGCCTCGTTTAAACACACTTCCTAAAACGACGTGAGTAATGCGGTGTTTATTTATTTATCGACGTAACATTGTGACGTCACAACATACATTTTAGGCCAGGCGCTTGCAATATCTTTAAAAACAATAGTAACGCTATAGACGTCTACAAATGAAATCATATTTAAACTTCTAACAAAAAACTCACTTTGAGGCTCTCCAAAAAACATCAAATTGCACAAAAAATGTGGGCCTAATCTTACCTCCAATTACCACCAATATTGGGGGACTGAGCTCCCAAGCCCCCCGGTTCCGGTGCCTATGGAGAGGTTACACGAGCAAGCACAAATCATGTAATAGAAAGTCTACCCGACTACAGATACGAAGTGTCTATTTCAGTAGTCCTCCAATGGAACGTACACGATATGTAAATATTCTTCCTAATTCATTTTTAATTTACGAAAATTTGTAGGAAATGACCGACAATTCGAAGCGACCCCGCGTAGATCGTTAATCTAACATGACCGTAAATAGTAGATAGACGTTCGCTTCAGATATGAGAGTTATGTCAACAAAACGTCCCGAGTTATGTCAACAGAACGTCTCCTGTTGGATGTGATGGCAGAAACAGCTAGCGAATGTTTGGCAAGACACCGAAGTCGTTCTCTGATTGACATATTCCGAAACATCAAAGTGGCACCACCATTGACGAAGCAAATGCGATCCTGCGAACCAAGCTCGATCTATAGTGTCTTTAGAAAGATGAACTGACGGTTAACATACGCTGGTAGTGTAGAGACCATTTTCAAGACAAACAAATTTATAGTAATCTACTTTGTGTTTGTTTTAGCGTTGTCAACAAAACACGGATCAATTCAGGATTTGCTGATGTCAACTTTGCTACGTACGTGCCACCTCGGTCGTCTGCCACCTCACAGACGAACGACCGATATTGCGCTATCTGACAACATTTAGTAAGATACATAGATGTCACGCCTTGGAAATTGGGTGAAGTGATTTACAGTTATAAAGCTTCTTCCAATGAAGGTCTTCCAACATTGTATTGAACATGCCACGTCTAGAATGGTTTATTACAAGTCTAACACTTGTTATTTTCGTCAATATTCACTGTGTAATTAATTTTTGGCTTTAATTTTATATACAACGTCATGTTGTCCGAATCCTGAATTGTTTCAAAACTAATTGATTGCTGCTATCGTTTCTGGCTGTGCGAAAAATACAATACACCGGAGAATGACTTGGAGGGTGGTTCGAGGGGGGTCCACAAAGGTCACAGCGACAAAGGGTCACGATTCGCGGTCGACAGGTCGTCGGCTTTGCCAAACTGACCAATCATTCTTTCAATAATGACCCTAGACTCCGAAGTCATGCATATTTAAATATTCATTGAGTCACACGACAAAATGATTATGCATACGCGTGAAGATCACGTGACCGACAATCGAAGCGTATAAAATCCCGGCAAATCTATCCTGCGTTATCAGCTTTCGCGTCAACTGGTTTGTATTCAGCTCTTCTTCTATCCTCGAGAGAAGTTCGAAGACTCAATATGTCCGAGGCACAGATGAAGGCAGCTTTCGATGAATGCGACGCTGACAAGAGCGGAAAGATCAGCTGCTCAGAACTGGTGAAGGTTCTTAAAGTGATTGGGTACGGAGACCAATCGGAGGAAATCGCAGCGGTGAGTCTGCTAGTTCTCCTACGTAACGGGGCATGCTTGTATGGGGTGCTTTAAGTGAGGGTATTCGGGGAGGGGGGGGGGGCGAAAATCCTCCACTGGCAACCAAACTTCATTTTGGGTGGTTTGAGCCGTTGCTTCAGCACGACTCCGCTGTCGTATCATGACATCGGAAGACGGAGGGATGTTGTTGAACATTTTTCGCGGCAACTATCACAAAGAGCACGTAACGGGGGCATGTTCAAAAGGTCTACGGGGCACGCAACTCTAGCGCAGGCACAACGCGGCGAAATTGTAAAGGTCCCCCCGCCTATGCGGTCTTATTTCTCTTCCATGGTCGGCAGTTTTCTTGGTAATTGTAGTTTCTTAACTAAGTGAGAATGTTTGTGCACAATATCGTGCGACGGTAGAGATTGCAATCTCGTGTGTCAGAATGAAGGTGATATTTGGTCCAAAATGTCGTCTGCTGTTTGCGTTGAACGTTTTCTTTATTTATTTCATTCGTCACTATGTAGCACAAGATGTCGCCCTAACTACGTTGATAGGAACACTAGTTTCAGCTGATCGACCTATTTTGGTGTTTTGATTTGATTTTACAAAGCTATAAACAAGTTTTAATAATTTGCTGTGAATTGTGTAAGAGTTATCGCGCCAATTTTGATCTGTATACATCGGTGGCCGCCAGGGCGTTAGTTTTGTTATGCAAGGATTCTGACGTTATTTGTAGAAACACGATAAAGGTCAACGTATTATATAAAGAGGATAAAACGGTGTAACCAGTCGGGTTGAAAAGATAAACGGATGCTGAGATTTGTGGATTTGTGGATTTGCCATAATTACAACATCGCTAAAATAGTTGTATGTACGTCAACGTTTGAACTAAGCACGTTTGTAGCCTATACATCAATTGATGTATCCAGTTTATGTTACGCCACGCAATTTGCACAAAGTGACCGTCGTGCGACAAACACGCTGTGTTTGAACTACCAGTGATTGCCTCAAATCCGAATTGCATATATTTGATCGCGGATATGCCAGCCGATGCACATTTAGGTTAGATCGTGCAAAATAACTGAAGAGCATATCAAGAACGCTAAATAATAATAACATGTGCTCCAACTGTCTCTGGTAAAGTGTGTTTAGTTTCATGTAAAGAAAACGGAAACATAAGTACACGTTCTTCTGAGGACATAAGTTTTGGAGATTGGTTTTGCGTTTAGCGAACACTGATTTGTAGTCTGATGAGTCAGTACCGGTTACTGCCCGCCGGTTCATAGCTGTTGATGTTCACAGACCGCGTGCTTGTTGTAGGCGATGGTGAAAGCTATCGACAAAGACGGTGATGGTCAAGTCAGCTGGGATGAATTCAAGTCAGCAATTGAGAAGAGTCCAAAATAGACATCACGTACCATCTTAGGTGAGTTGGTGTTTTGAATGATTGATCGAATTTATTCAGTAAAATGATATACGTGTATAACGATAAAACCGTATCATGTAATATATAATTATAGAATATCATCAAAGAAACACATTGTGACTTTCTACATAGTAATTCATTCGATAATGATGTCAATCATTTCGCCAGACATCCAAGGTTACATGTTCTTCAGTCATCGATAATGATGTCAATCATTTCGCCAGAAATCCAAGGTTACATGTTCTTCAGTCATACTTCCTTATAGGGTGCCATGTTGTTAAAACAGACAGGAATTTTTATGTATGGACTTTCCCATGCCATATCAGCATTACAACAAAGTAGGTCTACAATTGGCCAACCCGTATTGCATATATTTTATATAAACCATTCTTAACATTATCTGTAAGATCGAATGCATTCAAACTCATTATGTATATTTACTTCAACTTTATAAGTAGTGCATCCGCTCTCGTTTTATTAATAGTTTACCAACGATGACAAGTACATGAAGTAGAATGGAAAATGAAAATATAAGCTGATTTTATGCTCTTGGTTGTTAAGACGAATATGTAATTAACCCTCTCTTCTGGTTTTCCGTGTAATTGTTAATGTGCTGTATATGAATTCCTATATGTGGGCATGACTTTCCGATGACGTAACGTGTTCTCATTGGCTCACTATTGTTGCAGCGTCAGCGTCGTACAGGCCGATATCGAGACGAGAGACAACAAGATATCCTGTCACTTCCACCACGACAGACGGCATGCGAGATTCGACGGCGCAACACAAACATCAGTATTGTAGCTGACGGAGCTTTCGATCACCAACAAACGCCAGTGACGCGACCGACATTTGAACCAACTGTTGTTTACAGAACGGCCTGTGTGGACACGAATTAGGCTTACGCTAGCGTGCAGAAACACATCTGCATTTATAAGACATGTAATTTATTGAACCAACTGTGAATTAAGATGCTTGCTATAATAGTTTGACACAACGTCGATGATATGTAAACCGATTTGTTGAGGTGATCTCGATTAGTGTTGGCGACTTGTGGCGCCTCCTGGTGACAATCCTTTAATGTCACAAAATGTTGTATCTCTATATTATATTTGTTACATCATGTCTATGAAATAAATACCTTTCTTGTCATACAAGTAGTCACTCCTGAATTGCTTCACGCTATTTCCACATGGCACGTATAGATTATGTTAGTCATAGTTCATAAGTAAGGTAAAGTAAAGGTAAGTGCTTATATACCGCAGTATCCAGTCCTCAGGACTGCTCAAAGCGCTCTACACTTTACTCCCTGGCAGACCTGTTCAATCGAGTACCATCTCGACATCTCTGGGAAGCATTCAGCCATGTTGCAATAAATGCGCGAAGACTATTCGTACTCAAATATCCACCGCTGTTTATAGCCAGGTACTCATTCATACAGCTGAGTGAACTGAAGCAATGTAGAGTAAACGAACTTGCCCAAGGTTCGACACCGCCGCATAGGATTCGAACCCGGGTTCTCTCAGTCGGGAGTCGGGAGGTCTTACCGCTGTGCTACTGCGCTCCACAGGTATCTCAGTTCTTCAGTCATTTTAGTTGTCGTATATGTATTCTTGCAACCTTATCTGTGTCCTTCTTACTATAAACCATTCAAGCATGTATTTAGTTTTCTAAAAGAAACCCCACCATACCTCTATACAGAGGTATAATTAGGTACTTCCTTGTACGTTATATTTCTCCTAATTAATATTTGATTATCCTTCGCAGCTGCAATCATGTCGTGCATACGTCTATACGCCCATGTTAGGGGTGATTGTGTAAGTTCGCAAACTGAGAAAAACGTTATCCCCAGAACACAGTGTGTGACACGAACAAATGGTGTGGGACAAGAACACATAGTGGGGGACACGAACACATGGTTTGGGATATGAACACATAGTGTGGGACACGAACACATAGTGTGGGACACGAACACATAGTGTGGGACACGAACACATAGTGTGGGACACGAACACATAGTGTGGGACACGAACATATAGTGTGGGATTTGCTATTTTACGAATCAGTGGCCATTAGTGTAAATCTGCATTAACATGTTTACATGAATGCTAAATACTTTCTCACAGGCGTCTGAACGTGATGAATGTTGGGGAGGGGCTAACGTTCACCAAAACCCTCCAACTGTTTCCTGGGGACAACCTCCCACTTAAGGGGTCAGCACACTGTCAGTTTTCCCATTGGCGACCATGTTAATGTTTTGTGTGATTATAAGAAAACGTGACCTATAAAGTTTCTTAAACTTCTCACCTGCTGTTATTATCATCTCATTGACATGCTGGTCGAGTTTAGTCAAAATCTAATATCTCTAGCTCTTGCAAAATGCCTGTATGTATGACACCGGTCAATATTTACAAATGGATGCAGGCAGTAATCCGGCTAAAGTGTCAACTAGCCAAATTGCTGCCAGATACCCTTCCGCTTAGTAAAATCAGCTAAAATGCACTTATGTCAAAGCAAGTGAATATTGTAAAAAGTCATTTCTCAAAAATATACTGCACTTTATTTCGTCTGTGACCAAGCAGGAAGTCTAACAGTGTCCTGACCCCAAATAGGCATGGTGATTTTGGAGAAAAATGTTGAAAACAACACACTTTATAGGCACCAATGTTACAAGCACTCTGCAATTTTATTTTTTGTTATCCCTCCAGGTGTTTGTGTTTTATGCACATTTCAAAGGTGCCACAAAACTTGGCAAGGCACCAGAAAAATCAGCACTTCGCTGTTGGACAATTTGTAATCCAACACAATGTTCTCAGGTGGCACTATGAATTCCTGATACAGTTTTCCAGAAAGTCCAATATGTGTTTTATAAGAAAATTCAATACAGCCAGTTGTTACGTTACATTCAAATTTGTATTTATTTTTTGACCTTGTGCCCTATTTACAAAGGTAAACATCAACAAAAAGTCACCTTAGGGTGTGAATTCCTCAAAGGCCAGATGTCTCCAGCAGTTCAATTACATAATATTACACAGCCTAATTAGCAGACATTCAGAAAACAATGCCACTTCACGTGTGTTTAGTCAGCTGAAGTAAACAAAAAAACGATTGATGAATCACCCTGCTGCAATGTTATTGGTTCATTTTCATACGTATTTTCAAATTGAGGCTTAACTACTGGCATACGCACCCCATCCTCCTTATAAGACATGTGTTCCGTCGCTGTGATTTGGACTTGCAGACTGGTGAGAAGTCTGTAATATCCAAAAACGGTTTGTTCCATTCAACTGTAGTTTTTTTCGTCTGTAACCAAGCAGGAAGTCTAACAGTGTCCAGACCCCTTAAGATATCCCGCTTCCGACGGCTATGGCACTGACTCTTTGGGACAACAACGCACGTACGTTGGTCCTAATTGTGAGCCGTTAGCTTCGCGCCGACTCGACAGCGGAACGATTAGCTTTTATTCGGTTGAGATTATATTTTAAGCACTGCCCACTCATGGAAGGGTCCAGGGGCATTTACCAAGTGCCCCAGGTGCCCCCATTTATTTTGACAAGATTTGTTATGAAATCATAATTAATTGTCGGTCGGTATATCGCGAGGTGGCGCGGTCCTCTATATTTTGTATGCACAATATAATGCTTTATAGCTTTCATGTTGCCATTATAGCAAATAAGGCTTTCTTTTGTGTAATCCCTTTCACACAAAGCGCCCCTTCTGATGAGACCACTGAAACCTTTTGCAGAAGGCAGAGGTAACCATACATAAGAGGGGGAATACAATGTAAGCGTGTGTGTGTGTGTGTGTGTGTGCGTGCGTGCGTGAGAATATGTGCGTGTGTGTGTGTCTTTGTGTGCGTGTGTGTGTGTGTCTTTGTGTGCGTGTGTATTTGTGCGTGTGTTTGTGTGTGTGTGTGTGTGTGTGTGTGTGTGTGTGTGTGTGTGTGTGTGTGTGTGCGTGCGTGCGTGCGTGAGTATATCTGCGCGTGTGTGCGCGTGTGTGCGCGTGTGTGCGCGCGCGTGTGTGTGTGTGTGTGTGTGTGTGTGTGTGTGTGTGTGTGTGCGTGCATGAGTATATGTGCGTGTGTGTGAATGTGTGCGTGCGTGCGTGCGTGCGTGTGTGCGTGCGTTCGTGCGTGTGTGCATTCGTTTGGTGTGTGCGGTGTGTGTGTGCATGCGAGCATGCGTACGAACTTGAAGCTTATACCGAACGTGTAAAACGGCATCTGTTCGCCGAGAATCCCAACGGGACCCCGCACATCTCGGTGACGTAGTACACAGTCCGTACACATTATCCAAACAGGACCCCGCACATATCGGTGGCGTAGTACACAGTCCGTACACATTATCCCAACAGGACCCCGCACATATCGGTGGCGTAGTACACAGTCCGTACACATTATCCCAACAGGACCCCGCACATCTCGGTGATTTAGTACACGGTCCGTACACATTATCCCAACAGGACCCAGCACATCTCGGTGGCGTAGTACACAGTCCGTACATATTATCCCAACAGGACCCCGCGCATCTCGGTGACGTAGTACACAGTCCGTACACATTATTCCAACAGGACCCCGCACATCTCGGTGGCGTAGTACACAGTCCGTACACATTATCCCAACAGGACCCCGCATATCTCGGTGGCGTAGTACACAGTCCGTACACATTATCCCAACAGGACCCCGCATATCTCGGTGGCGTAGTACACGGTCCGCACACATTATCCTAACGCGTTGAAGTGTTTGCGTGCTAAATGTCTCTATGATAAAACAGTACACATCCGATTGATGGCGAGCGTGATCTCACTTCCGATTTAAGCTCATTTAGAAAACAAGCACCATAACGTCTCCTGTGCTAAGGGTCATGACACTGTTAGACTTCCTGTTTGGTTAGGGAAAAAGTACATTGTATTTTTTAGAATTTTTTTTTTTTTAATTCACCTGCTCTGACATAAGTGAACTTGCTTAGTCAGATTTCTAGGCGTGATTGTAGAAGCTATTGACAATAAAATGGTGTATTTTTAGCTGATTTTATTTAGCGGAAGGGTATTTGGCAGCAATTTGGGTAGTTGACCCTTTAGCCGGATTACTACCTGCATCCATTCGTAAATATTGACGGGTGTCACGCATACAGGCATTTTACTAGAGCTATAAATATAAGATTTTGACTAAACTCGACCAGCATGTCAATAAGATGATAATATAACAACAGGTGAGAAGTTTAAGAATTTTTGTAGTTTTCTTATAATCATACAAAACGTTAACATAGCACCCAATGGGAAAACTAACAATATGCTGTGCCCGGTACACAGCTTGGTGTTTCCCACCATCTAAATACTGTCCACCAATAGCAACGGCAAAAACAACTGCCTTGTATTTCAAGTTTAACTATTACAGTTTCTGAATGGTTGAATGGACGAATGGATGTGTGGATGGATGGATGGATGGACGGACGGACTGACTGACGGACGGACGGACGGACGGACGGACGGACGGACGGACGGGCGGGTGGGTGGGTGGGTTGGTGGGTGTATGGATGGATGGATGGATGGATAGAAGGATGGATGAATGGATGGATGGACGGACGGACGGACGGACGGACGGACGGACGGACGGACGGACGGACGGACGGACGGACGGACGGATGGATGGATGGATGGGTGGACGGATGGGTGAGTGGATGGTTAGGTGAATGGATGGATGGATGGGTGGGTGGGTGGGTGGATGGATGGGTGGGTGGGTGGATGGGCGGATGGGTGGATGGATGGATGGATCCGTGTATGAATGGATGAGAGGATGGATGGGTGGATGGATAAATGGATGGAAGGTGTATGAATGGGTGAGAGGATGGATGAATGAATAGACGGTTGGATGGATGAAAGTATGGATTAATGGATAGATGGATGGAAAGATGGATGGATGGATGGATGGATAGATGGATGGATGGATGGATGGATGTCTGTATGAATGGATGAGAGTAAGAATGAATGGATATATTAATATATTAATAGATTAATGGATGGATGGATAGATAGATAGATAATATTAATATATAATATTAATTGATAATATTAAAATATGTTGCTCTTATTGATATAGATAGATAATATTAATTATGGTGGATAATTGTGTACGAATAGTCTTCGCGCATTAATTGCAGTGTGGCTGAATGCTTCCCAGAGAAGTCGAGATGGTGTTCAATTGAACAGGTCTGCTAGGGAGTAACGTGTAAAGCGCTTTGAGCAGTCCTGAGGATTGGATACTGCGGTATATAAAAACTTACCTTGACTTTTTTACTTTACCTTTTATAGATGGATGGATGGATGGACGGACGGACGGACGGACGGACGGACGGACGGACGGACGGACGGACGGACGGACGGACGGACGGACGGACGGATATGTGGATGGATGGACGGACGGACGGGCGGGCGGGCGGACGGTCGGACGGACGGACGGACGGACGGACGGGCGGGCGGACGGGCGGGCGGGCGGGCGGGCGGGCGGGCGGGCGGGCGGACGGGCGGGCGGGCGGGTGGGTGGGTGGATGGGTGGATGGATCGATGGATCGATGGATCGATGTATGAATGGATGATAGGATGGATGGATGGATGGATGGTGTATGAATGGATGAGAGGATGGATGAATGAATAGACGGATGGATGGATGAGATGATGGGTTAATGGATAGATGGATGGATGGATGGATGGATGGATGTGTGTATGAATGGATGAGAGGAAGAATGAATGGATAGATTAATATATTAATAGATTAATGGATGGATGGATGGATGGATGGATAGGTAGATATATGATATTAATATATAATATTAATTGATAATATTAATATGTGTTGCTATTATTGATATAGATAGATAATATTAATTATGGTGGATATTTGTGTATGAATAGTCTTCGTGCATTAATTGCATTGTGGCTGAATGCTTCCCAGAGAAGTCGAGATGGTGTTCAATTGAACAGGTCTGCTAGAGAGTAACGTGTAAAACGCTTTGAACAGACCTGAGGATTGGATACTGCGGTATATAAAAACTTACCTTGACTTTTTTTACTTTACCTTTTATAGATGGATGGATGGATGGATGGACGGACGGACGGACGGACGGATGTGTGGATGGATGGACGGACGGGCGGGCGGGCGGGCGGGCGGGCGGGCGGGCGGGCGGGCGGGCGGGCGGGCGGGCGGGCGGGCGGGCGGACGGACGGACGGTCGGTCGGTCGGACGGACGGACGGACGAACGGACGGGCGGGCGGGCGGGAGGGCGGGCGGGCGGGAGTGCGGGCGGGCGGGCGGGTGGGTGGGTGGATGGGTGGATGGATGGATGGGTGGATGGATGGATGGATCGATGTATGAATGGATGAGAGGATGGATGGATGGATGGATGGATGGATGGATGGATGGATGGATGGATGGATGGATGGATGGATGGATGGATGGCCGGGTTTTCCCGATACTCTACCGGTTTGTAATCCCGTCTGCGATGCTGATCTACCAACTAAAAGAATTATACATGTAGACCCTCTGCGTTACTCATCTATAGGCTTCCATCCCTGAATTAACCAGACAAGAAGTGATCAATGAAATTAAGCTAGCGAATTCTAATGTATCAGGTATTGGTAATTTTCCTTCAAATATTTTCAAATTGTCATGCAATTTCATTTATTACCCTTTGACTTACATTTGTAATTTGTCGTTCTCCGAAGCCATGGTGCCACGAGAATTAAAGGTGTCAAAAGAAAAACCTATATTTAAGAAATGATCAAGGTGTGAACCAAGCAACTACCGACAAAGTAGTCTTCAATAAAATCCTAGAGCAGTTAATGTTGAAGAGGTTATTAAATTTTATGGATAAAAATGATGTTTTGTACAAACGTCAATTTGGATTTCGCAAAGATCATTCGACTACGAACTAACGATTATTGAAATAATAGAAAATATTAGAAAATCTCTTTAAAATGGCGAATTAGTTGTTGGGGTATACCTGGGGTATACATAAGGCTTTTAACACCGTTAATCACGATATATTGTTGTATAAGCTGGATCAGTATGGAATAAGAGGTCATGTTTGTAAATGGTTTAGACATTATTTAAGAGATAGACAACAATGTGTAAGTAATATTGACACAGTTTCAGAATATGCCCATGTTCAAACTGGCGTTCCATTATGTATACCTGTATATTGTAAGGAATTCGCTTGTGAATTATCTTACATTGGTACAACATCTCTCTCTTTAATTTACGGAAGTCGTTAACCTGAATCTATTGCAATTGAATGCACTGTATAACCTTTATACGTAATATTATGTATGTGGGAGTACATTATATGAGTTTAATTTAATTGGCTACCAGCTCGATAAGTTATACGTAGCCACCTCATCTGTGTTACATTGCTCTTGAATTACATTGTATATCATATGTATGAGGAAATAAATTTACCTACTTACTTACTTACTTAATTACCAAATCCAGCCCGGTAGCTAGGCTGGGACACGGGTGCTTTGCCCACCCCCATACAGACCGCTGCCCCCAAGCCATGATTTTTTATGACTAGAATATTTGCTTCTTCTGACGTGCCTGAAAACAACTAACAAGACCACCAATGGAAAAAGCAAATGTTGGCTAACACCAATATAATGTGTAATAATGTGTCTCATGTCTTCTGAATATCAGCTCGATTTGGGGTATTGTACAGATATTAAGAAATAACTGAACAAAGGACCGGGTGACACTACACTGCAGAGGAATATCATAATTATACCCAGACACCACCGAGTCAATCTAGGTGCAATTATTGCAGTTCCAACCACGTCCGGAACCAAGCTAGTGCCGTTTCACGACGTGACGATCTCCCTGCCTGACCAATCTCTCTCTCTCTCTCTCTCTCTCTCTCTCTCTCTCT